>CM024753.1:13253202-13396368 GCA_014218235.1 Colocasia esculenta | reverse complement strand
CAGGGCAGCCCTGGATGTGCATCCAGCGGCTGCAGCTGGGGTGCGGCGGGGCCGCACCGCCGCACCCCAGCATTTTCCTATAAATAGATGTATAGATATATTTATGTATACATATTTAACTAGTCTATGTAGATATATATGTATGTATATCTATACATCTATTATATCTATATAAATATACACATATATTCTATGTTTCTATGTATATTTATATTTATAGATCTATACACATAGATGTATAGATCTATATATCTATATATAAATATTTATATAATTTATGTATCTATGTATATTATATCTGTGTATATTATATATGTATATATATACATATATATATATATACATAGAATATATACATCTATATATTCTATGTATATATATAGATGTTAGGTTTAGGGTTTAGGGTTTAGGTTTAGGGTTTACAATATCTATGTATCTATATATTTATGTATAATATATAGATCATATTTGTTTATTAGTTTGTCTATGTATATATCTATATCTATATATTGTATACAATATCTATGTATCTATATATTATCTATAATATATAGATCTATATCTATATATGTGATCTTAATATTTAAAATACTAATGACAAAAAATAATAGTTAACTAATAATAGATCTTAATATTTTAAATACTAATAATAGAAATATATATCTATATATAAATATTTGTCTTTTTGTTTATATATAATCTATGTATATGTATATATATAGATCCATATCAATATATATATACATATGAATATATATAGTATCTATACCTATATATGTATCTATGTAGTATATATATGTATAATATCTATGTATCTATTTATTTATTATGTATCTATGTATTTTTTGTTTATATATACCTATGTATCTATGTGTGTGTATATATATATCTATATTTGTATATTCTATGTATCTATGTATATCTATATCTATTTATATCTATATCTATGTATAATGTAACGTCGCGACATTTCAGATTGTAGCTTAGTGGATTTGGTGGCCAGTGTATGGCCCAATATGGTGTGTTTGAGTCGTTTGCACAGGTTGTGTTGGGTTGGGGGCTTGGAATCTAGGCCAAACCAACCTCTGGAGTGACTTCCAGAAACGCGACCAACACAGGCGTCGCAATTTTAGAAACCGTGATCGTCCTGGTCGTCGTATTTTGGATGCCGCTTCTTTGGATGCACGTCTGCATGCGCGCGCGCCGCATGTCGCATGCAGGGACGTCGCTTTTAATTGCGACGAACATACCCGTCGTGATTTAAACGCGATGTCGCGACCCGTCGCGATTTTGACTGTGAGTTTGGGTTGGCCGACCCCAGGTCAAGCAGTACTATAGGAAACACTACTTAGCCATGGGGGAGGATTGTGTGGGGTTTTTCTCGGCGATTTGGAGGTCTCAGCATGCGGATTGGCGTGTTTCCGGTGCAAGGAGGTTGTGCGGAGTGCGGGAAACGCCAGGGCATCGCCGTTTTACGCGTTCTTCATGTTCCTCGTGTGGTAGGGGAATTCTTCTTCTTTTAAAATGAGCCATGTTTAAGGTATTTAATGTGTGAAATGGGTTAAGGGGAGTAGAATGCATGTGTAGGATTTTATTTGAATGTAAGACTTCATGTAAATTGGTTATACAGGGTGGTTTGAGCATTTTCTAGAATGGGGTTTGGGGTAGGGTTTTTCAGGTGAAAGGCGACAAAACCAGACGTCGTGTTTCAGCCTGTAATGCGACAGTTTTGCCCATCGCGATTCAGTCTTAAAATAGCGACCTCTGTGTCCGTCGTGATTTAGAAGGCTACTACCCAAACCCTGACTTGTTTACATGGTGCTATGAGTTGCTTTCATGTATGGGTCTGTATGATTGTTGGTTTACGTGCAATGGGTATAAGCGGTGCATTGGCACATGTGGTAAGTGGAAACACCGAGTTTGCATGGTTTTGTGTACGTGGCAAGTCGAGTATACGACGTCGCCCGTGGTTACCTCTCGAGTCGGGTACATAGTGCTCGGGGTTTGTCCTGGTACTTGTGTACCGCCGAGGTCTGTGTCGTCTTCCTGGACACCCGCACTCCTTAGCTTGAGTTGTACGTCCGGCTGAGGAAAAGATGATAATGGGGCAGCGGCTTGTGTGTTCTTAGTCGCTTGTAGCGCGCTCTTGGTTGGGTAACGGACACCGGTAGACGTACTGGTCCCAAGCTAGTCTTTTTTCTAATGCCTTACTTTAAGGAGCTCGGGCCGGAGTCCTTAAAGGTGTCAGGCATGGAGCTACAGTAGTGTGAGCTGTAGTTGTGGTGAGGTTTGGTCTCCACAACTTGTTGGTTCTGTTGTGGTGGAGCAGCAGCTGGACCTTTCATCCTTGGTTGCGAAGCTGAGAGGTAGACCTGTGTTGCTTGTCCGGGTCTGTAGTTAGTGTCGCGAACCAGTCCTCGTGACTCATGTTTGGCGTTACCCTTCTTTAGCTCGTACTTCTAAGCATGGTTTTCCGTTTGTTTATGAAAGTTGAAATCATGTTATTAGTGTAATTTTATTTACTTATTGTGATTATAGTTCCATGCTCAGGTAATGTTGTTAGTTGAATATAGTTATGCTTTATTCATGTTTCTCACGTGTTTAATGTTTATTTACTTTTGAGAGAATTTCCCTACTGAGTTAGTCACTAGTGAGGCTCACCCCTTATTCCTTTCAGGTGAGGGAGAGCAAGAAGTTTCACACCCGCCTTCTAGTTCGGAGCCGCATCGCAACGGTGTTGGGTCCACGCCTTCAGCAGTGTAATTTTCTTTTTTGTTATGCCCCGAGGTATGCCCCAAGCTACTGTACTTGAGTTTGACTTTTGTTGAAATTTGGCTATATAATCCTTCTGTAAATATGTGTGAGATGTTTGATCTTATATATATTCAGTGAGTTCTTTTATATTTCCACGGACATGTGTGTTGTTATCCCTGGCGAGGCTTCGGCTTGTTCGCAGGAGGTAGAGTCGGATCAAGCTCGTTATTAGGTTAACGAGTTTGAATGACGTGGTCCGTCACATATAATATCTATGTATCTATGTGTGTGTATATATATATTATATATATAATATATATATATATATATATATATATCTCCCAATGAGGCCATCTTTCAAGAGGGAGTCGCCACACTCTATTTGAAAAGTCTATTGAGAATTCTATGATGTAACAGATATTACATATTCTCAATTTTCCAAGAATGGTTTCAATATCTTCAATGTTGATTTCATCGACTTTGGTTGAAGCTGTGAAGAATTGTAATAATATTGTTTGGAATTGAAATAAAGCTATACTCCATAGTCTATATAAACCTATGCCTTCCGAGTTGTGGGAGGTATCGCTTGGAAAAACGCATCCTAATAATAATTTACACCTTTGTGTTCTCTACCTCTCTTACCTCTCCCTTCTCTTCTGTCTATCTTTATCTGGTATCAGAGCCCTGTTATTTGTATTATGTTCGTGTTGATCTTCGCAAATAATCTGATGCTAATGCAGTTTTTCATTTCTCTGATATTACTAGCAGTCAGTGCTATAGACGTACTATTCCAAATCCAACGTCCCCAGAGCGTGTTTCTTCTTCCTCGTCGACGTATCTACAGGGTATAATTCTAAACTCTCTCTCTCTATCTATCTATCTTTTGCTTTAGGTTTTAAACATTAGATTGTTGAGTAGTACCTTGGTGCTAGTGTGAAGTACCTAAAAAATTTGCTTAGTTAAGCAAGGGGAATATCTAGCAAGAGGGAATATCCAAGCTAATGGCTATAGATCCTAAAGGAAAAGAACTAGTTAAGATGGATAGTTATAGTTTATGCATGTTAGACTCTGCAAATACTTGTAATCATATAATCCATAATAAATATGCAACAAGTGATGTTAAACAAAACTTTCAAAATATTTATAACCAACAAAACACAATAATAGACTACAAAATGATAAATCATACAATACTTCAATCAGTTGAAAAACAATTAAAAAATATGTCAGTATCATCATCACCATTAAAGTTAACTCCTATGATTTCAAATAGAGTGCCAAATTTTATCTTTAATTATAAAGATATATTTAAAATAAAAAAAGTAGAACCTACGAAGGCAATAGAATCAATGGCAGTCTGCTTTGAAGCAAACTTCCAACAATATATGGATCATAAAGAAATGCTTCAACAAAAAATAGATACATATACTATGAATCCCTCAACATCTAATTTACATCAGATACAAGATTATTATAGCTCCCATTATGAAACTTTTAAACAATATAACTTCAAACCTAATTTTGAAATAGATTCTGAAACCGCTTCTGAAAACTCAACAGAAGAAATACTAGAATTAGAATAAATAGAACCCATAGAACATTTAGAAATAAATATGACTGAAGAGGAAGTGCAACCTCAACCTTCTATTCAAGAAGGAGAATCATCGGTTACTAGTAATAGAAGACCAGCACCTGCTTCAGCTCCTAATCAACAAATACCACATAGCCAATCCTATGGCAAAAGACCAGCTACATGGCGATCAAAAGGATATTACAATTTAAGAACAAGGATATTACAATTTAAACTCTAGACCTCCAAAGAAACTCTAGACCTCCAAAGATATTACAATTTAAACTCTAGACCTCCAAAGAAACTCTAGACCAGCTACATAGCTGATCACAAGGATATTACAATTTAAACTCTAGACCTCCAAAGAAACTACCTGCATTCAATCCAAGAACGGCAACCGTAGAATCAACCAATATAGAATCCCATGAATTTACATTTAATATTGATCCTACCGCACATGAAAGAGCAGAATATATAATATAAAGGACTCAGTTAGTATTTTCACTCCAGTTCATGTATCCTGATTTAATAGTAGCAAATCTAATAGATTTTATGATTAGTAAAATTAGAGGATGCGCAGCATATGCACTAGTCTACCAAATAGATCAAGAAATTTTTAAAGAAATAAGAAAATTACCAATCTTTGAACAAGCTTTATTTCAATTCCAAACAATATTATTACAATTCTTCACAGCTTCAACCAAAGTCGATGAAATCAACATTGAAGATATCAAAACCATTCTTGGAAAAATGAGAATATGTAATATTTGTTACATCAAAGAATTCTCAACAGACTTTTCAAATAGAGTGTGGCGACTCCCTCCTGAAAAAATGGCCTCATTGGGAGCAAGAATTTTTAAGAAATTCCTTTCACCTTGGGATGCTAAGTTAAAAGACTAGTACCACTCATTTTTAACTAAAACAGAAGCCCGTAGAGCAGGCACAGATAGTCTCTCTACAAGAATAAACTGTGGAATATCATTATTTAGAGAATATTGTAGAGAATCTTCTCTAATACAATATTTTCATCAATCTAAACATCTCTTCTAAAAATATAGCTCCTCTCTAGATCCTTTAAATTGCTGTCAAAAAATTCTGCCAACCCTACTTTACGGTTGTGCTCCACCGCACAGCAAATATGGTGGACCCTCCACCAGATATTATTATAAAAAACTAAACAAAAAACTTTATTCAAAATATTATAATAAACCTTTTAAGTTTTCAAGAAGTTATCCTAATTATAGAAGAAAATTCAGAATGAAACATAGACCTAAGGTCTTCCATCTTGAAAGAAAAAAATTAATAAAAAATGTAAATGCTTCAAATGCGGAGAAGGACATTATGCAAATAAATGTCCAAAAAGAAGACAAATTAACACAATTAATATGAATATAATTGAAGAAATTTATTAAATAAATTTGAAAGAAGATTTGTCAGACCCAGAACATTATGAATATGAATTAGTAAGTGAAACGGAAGAAATAGTTTTTGAAAACGATCACACAGAAAATATAGAAGAAGAAGAAGAAAAAAATTACTTTCAAGATGATTGGGAAAACCAATACATCTCAGAAAATGTTGAAGAAGAACTTGATGAACTTGACCCATTCAAACTAAATCATCACTGCAAGAACGTTTACAAAATGTTTTGTAGACGGCTACGCAGCCGTCTAGAGAGCCGTCAACGAAAATTCCGTCTACATAACATACGTAGACGATTTTTAGAAGCCGTCTACTAAAGCTCTTTATGTAGACGGCTTCAGCTGTCTACGAAGATAGGTAGACGGCTACAATAAGTCGTTAACAAAAACTTAAGTAGACGGTTTGTTTACCGTCTACAAAAATGTAAGTAGACGGTTATTAAGCCGTCTATAAATATTTATGTACACGGTTTTTAAGCCGTCTATAAATATTTATATAGATGGTTTATAAGCCGTCTACATAAACTTATGTAGACGGTTGTAAGCCGCCTACATAAACTTATGTAGACGGTTAATAAAACGTGAAATAAAGTTTTGTAGACGGCTTAAGCCGTCTACACATTTCAAAATTTTTAATTTTTAATTTATTTTTATTTTTTTCCCTGTTAGTACAGAAATCAAAACATTCATATACATAAATCATTACTACCATGCACACACAAATTATTTAAAAAACATCATATACATACATTATTAATACCATACACACACAAATTATCTAAAAACACATCATAAACATATTCAAAAGAATACAATATCTCACCCACTATAATAATCTAATCATCATCATCATAATCATCAGCAGACTCGTCACTCTCCTCACACTCAAGCTCACGCCCAGGACGAGACGGCTGTGATGGCTGAGCAGCATATTGCTGCATGAAGGCTCTCATCTCTGACATCTGACTGCGCAAGTCTTGTAACTCCTGGCGATCCCTGCTCCTCTCTACACACAAGTCCTGTAACTCCTGGCGATCCTACTCCTCTCTGCGCACAGCTCCTCCACCTTTTTGTTTTGATCCTGCAACTGCTGTTGCAATTGCTGCACATGAGTGTGGTAGCCGCCTGAGGAGCTCGATCCCTCTCCCCTCCCGTACCAAGTGTGGAGCGTCTCAGCCTTACCCACACAACGAACACGGCCAGGCCTGTCTCGTCCCATGACAGCTATGAAGGCATCCTCGGCTAGAACAGGAGCGGCATCATCACTCTGGAGGGAAGGAGTCATCACCCTGTGTACATAGACGGCTTTAAGCCGTCTACAAAACAGAGTTCATAGACCGCTACAATAAGCCGTCTACGTATAAAGGATACGTAGACGGCTTTCTTTAGCCGTCTATATACCCTCTGTATGTACACGGTTTCTGAAGCCATCTATGTAAGATATGTAGACGACTTAGTAAAGTGGTCTATATATCCCATATTCATAGACGGCTTTTTCTAGCCGTCTACAAATATTGTTTTTGTAGACGGCCGCGATTTTTAGCCGTCTACATATCCTTCATTTCCTGTAGTGCATATACAATATATTTATATGATGACTACAAAAGAAGAAGGATCTTCTTCGGGAATTAATATGATAGAAGAAGATACTGAAGACCCAAATAAACAAATAATGATCTTAATGAAGATGTTTATGAAAAAATTCATAATGCACCTGGGAAAATAGAAAAAAAAATAAGGTATATCAATTAAAATGGACAATAGATTCTTTCAAAATAAATAAAATTATAACAAATTTACCAATTTTAAATAAAGAAAAAATAAATCAAGTGTTACAAAAAAGCAAGAGAAAGAATAAAATAAAATATTTACACCTAGGATGTATAGACATAGTTCTAAAAGCAAACTTTAGGAAAGGAATAAATTCCCCTATAAGAATAATAATAGCTGATAAAAGATTTATCAATAACTCATAATCAATAATAGGAATAATTCAAAGTAACCTAATCTATCAATATTTAAAGTTTAGAATTTTTCCACAATATTCTATAAGTTTAACGATAAAAATATAGATGAAGGTCTTTATATATATCATGAACTAAGAAATGTAGAAATGCTCGAAAGAGGTAAACATTTAACAATAACAATTAAACTTTTAGCCAGTTTATCTAAGAATAATGATATGCCCACTAGACCTGTCCCACAAAATATAATGATGCTAGAAGATTAGTTATCATACTCAGAAATAATAGAACCAAAAATAGATCAAATAAGTCTACTTAGAGATTGGTATATAGCATTAGAAAATTTAAAACAAAAAAATAAACCCCAAATCTCTAGACAATTGGTTATAGAAGATAATATGATTAAACTCAAAAGATTTGAATCTCTTCCTGGAAGACTTACTATTAATAATATAAAAGATGATAATATTTTTGTAGAACAACCTCGATCTTCTTATAGTATTAATAAATATTTAGAAAATGATCAAAAGAAAATAATGACAATAGCCATAATATATATATATATATCCTAATTTAACTATGATAAAAATCCAAGTAAAATAGACATATGAATTATCACAATAAATGCAGTAATAGATACTGGAGCATCCATATCACATATCAATAGCAAAATTATTGAAAATAATATTGAAAGAGCCAGCCAAATCGAACAATATATAACCTTTAATGGAAATATAGCATCTTTAGAACATATTGCAAAAATAAATGGATTATATATTGAGGATGTCAATAAAGAAATACATAGTTTATCTTTTATAACCCTTTATACTTCTCCTGATACAACGACTTTAATCATAAGAAATGATATCATAAACCAATATAATCCTATAACAATAAATCCATATACAATTATTGTAACGATCGTGGTTAGTGTTGTGTGAGCTTTGCTCCCTCGGGATATGCCCCAGATAGTTGTACTTTTCTCTTGGACATGTAATAATGTATTGGGACAATGTAATGTGTTGTGAATGAATATGAGAACATGTACTTTTTTGTATCTTATATTCTTATGATTGTCTTTTATATTCTTACTGGACACTTGTGTGAGATATCCCTTGCGAGACTTCGGTCCGATCGCGGGAGGCGAACTTGGATATGGAGAAGCATTAAAGAAAGTAGTTTAGGAATTCATGTGTTTTCTCCCCGTGGTAATTAGTTGTGTAAGTTGGTTTAATAAGTAAGTGAAGTTAGCTCAGTTAGAATCAGAATGGTAGTGGAAATAAGGAGATTTAAAGGCAATAGTGAAAGCAGAATTTATGGAACATTTTAGCAAATATCTAATATAATCAGAGCAGCGCAACGGAAGCATAGAAGATTCAAGACTCCCAGGTCGTCAGAAGTTTGATTGTTTGAAAAAGGAATTTGAGGTTTTTGTAGAACTAATTGAAGAGGCAGAGGTTCTTAATAAGATATGAGTTAAAGCGGTATAATCAGATTGATATATAGAGGCAGGAAATTCATATATAGTATTTTGATTTTCTTCAAGGAACTAACAGTTAGAGAGTATGAGTAAAGGTAAGGCAGAGTAATAGTTGACAGTGATAGGCCGAGAAAGGAATATCACTAAGAAATAAAAAAAATTGAAGATGGTTTAATATGGCAGAGCACTTAAGGGTGGCAGTTTATGGTAAAGAGTTTGAAGTAAGTGAAGCGGCATAGAAAAGAATGTTGCAAACACAGCCAGAAAAATATGGAAATAGGTTGAGTCCAAGGAGATAAAGCGCCAACAATAAGGTAGAATCGCCTACAGTCGAAAGGTAAAGAAAGGCAGATTGAATCAATAGAGCAGAGCAGTTGTGAAATGAATTAGAGAGAAAGGAAAAAGCATAACCGGCACGGAAATGAACATATGAGTCAGTCAGCACAGAATGTTTGAAAAGCAAGCGTAGAAGAAGTGTATCCTTCTTGTTATGTATATGGTTTTATTTCTTTTTAGGTGATAGTCCAGCTTGCCCTTGTTTCGTTCTGAATGTCGAGGACGACATTCCTTTTTAGGTGATAGTAATGTAACGGCGCGATCGTTCGAATCCGGTTTAACGGGTTGTGAGTGTGGTGCTCATGACCAATGTGGGGTCATAGAGCCTTGTTCGTGGCCTTTGTGTCTTACATGGGCGTTGTGGGCTTTAGCTCTCAGCCCATTTAGCCCGTAGGTTTTCTGGTGAAGAAGGCGACGGGGTATGACTAGGCAATAGTCCATGTGACACCAACAATTGGGTTGCCACTTTATCACTCCCTATGTGAGTGGTGTCACATAGATTTTTGCCTAATCATATTGCACCTAAAGTGCAATATAAAAGTACACTAAACTTTTCTCGAGTATCAAAGGCCCCGCTCGCTCTTCTACGACATTCAACATGATTGTACCTTCTGTTGTTAAAATAGTGGGAATATGGCAGAACGCATGGCAATTCATCATCACATACATTAGTGCAAACCACATGGAAACCATAATAAGAAGTAATATGTTTATGGGCACACCCCGAAAATAGAAATACATCATGAGATTATGGATGATAAACATGGCGATTACAGAATAATTAAGAATGGAAACTAGACTGTGGAAGCGTTCCATAATGGAACTCGTCTTAGAGAAAGTATCGCCCCCACTATACGGTGCGATTGGGGTCCGGAGACCTTCTCCCAGGGTACAACCACGAGACATGGAATCGGTCTCGCACAAGATCGACTCCATAAGACGAAAGATATATAGTAAACATAATCCTCTGCAAAAGGGTTAGGGCAGAAAGCATGCACCGAACACCGGAGAGAGCGTTCGACAACGACCACGGCGCCCGAACGTCAAAGAGCGACAACGCACCCGAACGGAAGAGCGGCTGGCGATGCCCTCGTCAACGAGCAGTCTGGCGTGGGGAGAGGGCGAGAGAAAGAAGCGGTGTCTGCGAGCGGTTCCTCAGCGCAGAGAGTCAACAGGCGTTTCCACTTCGGTAACCGTGATTAGGGAGACCCTAATCACTATATGAGACGCCTCACGCCCGCAAAGCCAAGACAATGGGCCAGTTCAATGAACCGACCCAAACATGCCCAATCTCTCCAAGAACAGGGGAAAATGCAAAAATAAGAGGCAAAAAGGTACCAAGGCAAGCCGACAGGACCACGCCATCACACGCGCGCGCCTGCCCAGCCCTGCCCGGCCCGGCGGCGCGTGTGTGTGATATGGTCCAGCATACCCCCACCTTTGTCTATAAGACATAGTCTCATGGACACTTGGGGTTATGAAGCCCTACATCTCCTTAGAGATTTCTCATGTGGGACTAAGGCCCCCACATAAGGGACAAAACTAGCACACCTTTTCATGCACCTTTTGCTTTATCAACTTTTGTGTTTCTTTTCTCCCATTCTTAGAATTGCCCCTCCTTTTACCCATTTTTTACCCAACATTCCCCCACAAACACAAGGTTTGATAATGAGGAATAAACAGTAGAGGATAAACATACCACGCTTTCAGTAAAGGTAACTTTCGGGTTTGAACCTTTACCTAAGTATTCCAAATCTGACTCTCACAGAATCTAAGTGAACTAAGTCTTGAACTTGATTCTTTGGGGTGAGAGTTGTCAAAGGAAACAACATGATATAGGTTAAGATAGCAATCATAAAGGTGGCGCCTTCTGGCCATGCGCCATTTCCTGTATCATAAGTACATTCAGGAATAACCCAATTCCTTAACTGCGGCCTCACAGTAGTACTTATTTAGGTGGGCTTCTCCAAGGATGCACTGCTAACATCCTACCTTACCAGGCTTGAACCCATTAAGAGTATACAACTCATCCTAATATTGCAGTTATAGGCACTAACTTTAGGATTCAGGGAAGGAACTCAGATATGAGATATCTCATAATTTGAGTGCCTACCAGTTCTCTCAACAGCTTGTTATTACCACATTGAACCTTCTTTGTAGGATCTCTACTCAGATAGGTTGGGTTGCTACTGAAGGAGAACATCTGATGGGTTTCAGTCCCATCCCCATCCTAAATTTCTGGACTTGAATTTTATTCAGTCCCTTAGTCAGAGGATCAGCTGTGTTGTCCTTGGTACCAACAAAATCCACAGCTATCACTCCCTGAGACACTAACTCCCTTACAGATTCAATCTAAGTTGGATGTGTCTCCTTTCTTTCTGATTATACTTTGAACTTTTGATCTTGGCAATTGTAGTCATATTATCACAATGCACAGAGATCGCAGATATAGGCTTACTCATCAAGGGAAGTTCAAAAAGAAGACCCCTGATCCATTCAACCTCCATACCAGTAGTGTCCAAAGCACACAACTCAGCCTCAAAAGTAGACCGAGACAAGATGGTTTGCTTAGTCGACCTCCAGGCGACAGCACCACCTCCCAGGGTAAAGACATACCCTGTGACACCATTGCTCCCTGAGTTTTCAGCTATCCAGCTTGCATCACTATATCCTTCAAGGACAGCATGGAATTTCCCAAAATGCAAGCCTAGAGTCATAGTACCTTTCAGGTACCTCAGAACCCTATCCAAGCCTTCCCAGTGAGTATGGTCAGGACAACTGGTGTATCTACTGAGTTTAGACACTGCATATGAAATGTCAGGTCTAGTACAGTTTGCAAGATACATTAAGCTTCCTATAACTTGGGAATACCGCAATTGAGACACAGGAGTGCCATTCTTATTCTTGCAGAAAACTCTAGAAGGATGATAGGGTGTACAGACAGCTTTGCAATTCTCATAGCCAAATTTCTCTAACACTTTCTCAATATAATGAGACTGAGAAATAGCTATCCCTTCAGCTGATCTGGTCAGCTTTAGTCCCAGAATTACACTAGCTTCACCCATATCCTTCATCTCAAAGTTTCTACTCAAGAATGATTTAGTCTCAATTATCATTCCCAAATTGTTGCCGAACAACAAAATGTCATCTACATACAGACATAGGACAACACAATCATCACCAACTATCTTGTAGTAAACACACTTATCAGACTCATTGACTTTAAAGCCAAATGACATGATAGTCATGTCAAATTTTTCATGCCATTGCTTAGGGGCTTGTTTCAATCCATATAAGGATTTAACAAGTCTACAAACTTTGTTTCCACTACCAGGTGCTGTAAACCCTTCAGGTTGATCCATATAGATCTCTTCATCAAGATCACCATTAAGGAAGGCAGTCTTAACATCCATTTGATGGATAGTTAGATCATATATGGAGACCAAAGCAATCAGTACCCTAATAGTGGTAATCCTGGTTACAAGGGAATAGGTATCAAAATAGTCTATCCTCTCCATCTGTTTGAACCCCTTAGCAACTAACCTAGATTTAAACTTGTCAATGGTCCCATCAGGATTTAGCTTCTTCTTAAAGACCCATTTGCATCAATGGTTTTAGAACCAGGAGGAGGATAGACCAACTCCCAAGTGCCATTAGCAATTATGGAATCCATTTCGCTCTTTATGGCTTCCTTCCAATGCCCTGTCTCAGGAGAGGCCATGGCATCCTTGAAGGTGGGAGGATCACCCTCGATTTAGAAAGCAATAAAATCACTTCCAAAATCCTTGGCAGTCTTTTATCTTTTACTCCTTCTAGGTTCTACTTCCTCTTCCTGACTATCAGAATCAGGATGAGATGAAGATGTGGATGGCCTAGTCTTAGAAGACACAGATTGAGGTAAACCAGTCTTCATGGGAAACACATTCTCAAAGAATGTAGCATCACGAAACTCAACTATGGTGTTAACATCTATGCCAGGAATCTCAGACTTAATCACTAGAAACCTGTACGCATAGCTGTTTTCAGCATAGCCTAGAAAGACCGTGTCAACTGTTTTAGGTCCCAGCTTTTTCCTCTTGTGTTCAGGGACAAGTGCATTAGCTAGGCACCCCCACACTTTAAGGTATTTCAAGCTAGATTTTATTTCTCCAAAGTTCATATGGACTACTATCTTATGTTTCAAGGGAACATAATTCAAAATATGGCAAGCCGTATTCAATGCTTCCACCCACATATAGTTGGGCAATCCTGAACTCTGCAGGAGAGAGTTGACCATGTCTATGAATACGATTCTTTCGTTCAGCTATCCCATTAAACTGTGGTGAATAGGGGGCAGTTGTCTCATGAATGATGCCATTGTCTTGGCAGTATTCACTAAACTGGTTGGAGGTATATTCTCCACCCCTATCAGACCTCAACCTCTTAAGTACCCGACTTGTTTGTGTTTCTGCTTCTTTCTTAAAGATGATAAACTTCTGTAAGGCCTCATCCTTAGACTTAAGCAAATACAC
Organism: Colocasia esculenta; assembly: GCA_014218235.1. NCBI lineage: Eukaryota > Viridiplantae > Streptophyta > Magnoliopsida > Alismatales > Araceae > Colocasia > Colocasia esculenta. Next base: position 13,382,332 of record CM024753.1, on the reverse strand, counting down.
AGAGCAGTATCTACTACATTCATCTATAAAGGTAATAAAATACTTTTTATGATCCCTAGTCAATATGCCATTAAATTCACAGATATCAGAATGCACAAGATCCAGAATTTCTGAATCTCTCACCACAGACTTAAACAGCTTTTTGGGCTGTTTAGCCTGTACACAGATATCATACCTTTTAGAATTATCAATAGCATAATTAGGAATCAATTTCAGGTTCATCATACGTTTCAAAGAGTTGAAATTGATATGTCCTAAATGTCCATGCCATAAGTTAGAGAATCAACGACATTATATGTAACGCCCCGACGCGGAATATCGGAGCGGGATTATAGTTATTAAATAGTACAGAGCGAGAAATAATGCAAACCATTGCACAATGGAATAATACCAAACAACTCCAATTTCATTGATAATCCCTCAACTAACTATTACATGAACGTATCAGAGCCAAAACTAGGGCCCATAGTACTTTATTGAAATCAAACTATTACATAATGACTAACTGACTCACTAACTATACTAACAGACTACGACTAGAAAGCACTGGTTGCAGAAAGGTCACTCCTAAGTCTCCTCATCGGTCCCATCCTCGTGAGTGTGGTCATGATCCGACTCACCTGAACACATGAAATAAATGCGCAGGATGAGCGAATGACGCCCAGTAGGACTTAATATCTCATGAACACAAGCATGGTTTAAATAGTTAATGTCTTAATGGTAGGCTAACTAGAAAGTAAAGTCATGTAGAGCATGTCATGATAACAAGAGAACAATAGCAACTGGCACAAGGAAAATAGCACAACGAGAACGACAATAGAATGGCCATGTACGTTATAACATGTAAATTGCACAACGGTGCACTAGTAAGATTACGTTTGCACTTGTAGAGATAGCACTTTGTTGTCATAGATTAATCTAGATAGTAACTGGCGCAAGATGCAGTCGTAACATCCTTGATCATTTTAACTCACATGGGCACTGGCACTTTTCGGGCGCTCCTCCCAGGACCTGATCGGGCCCTATTGTGCTGGCATTAGTCATTTCTTTATCTTAGACAATCACACGAATGGCCAATAGAGTACCAAGAAGAGATAAGAGAGTACTAGATGAGATAGATGAGAGAGTAGAGTGAACGTGAACAGATAAGAGGATATGGACATTAGATGAGATAGGGACAATTCCGTAAAACAATGTGAAATTCCGATAGTAACGGTTGCACAGCACCAGGTCGGGTGCCGGCAGTCTGATAGAAGTCACAACCGCCCCCTTAGCCGTGCCGTGAACACAGGTCAGGTGGTCCGGCGTGAACCCAAGATGAGAAGGAAACACTAAGGCATGGATCATACTGATCCCTAGGGTGTAACGGATTTTGGGGTACAACCAGCTCGTTGACTAAGGACGTGCGCCAAAGCCAAGAAGACTTACGGAGGCCTTGACAAGGAGTCCCTAGCCCAGTCGAGAGTATTCCGATGGAGAGGTGGTCCAAGTCAAGAGAAAGTGTATAGAAACGGATCCGTCATGCCTCGAGTGCTCAAAGGCCGAGGGAAATCGATAACGGTGTACGAATCACGCGATTAAAACGAAGACAAGTCCATAAAAAAATAGAATATTAATTAATAGTAAACTCAATAACCAGAGCATTTTAAAAAGTTTTCGTAGCAATCATTCATGTATAGTGTGTGCTTGTGTAAGATAATCATAAGAAGAAGATTGATCGTGCACGCATCTTTTATTTGCTTAAAACATGAGAATAATGTTCAACATTTATTAACAGGTCGTTACTGTTCTTACAGTGATGATTAAGGTTTAACAGGGATTAAATGGGGAAATTAGCAAGGTTATACAAGCAAATCAGGGTTTGGGCCGCTCTGTTAAGGTCGCGACGTAGGGTTAGGTCACGTTCAGGTCGCGACATAGAGTCGGGTCGCAATCAGGTCAAGTCGCGATAGGGTTTCTTGTCGCATTCATGTCGCGGTGCGGTGTTCGGTCGTGTTCTGGGTGCTGGAGTGAACTGGGGGGCAGGTCGCGACCAGTCAACCTGTCGCAATCAGATCGCGACGGGTCCTGGTGTCACGACCCTCTCTGAGGTCGCAGCGGATCGGGCCGTCGCGATCTCAGGGAGTGGCCCGAGCTCAGAAAAGAGGAATTTGCCCTTTTCCAGGTGGGTCTGCCTGACACATAGTTATTCAAAATTCGATAATAAATCGTATAGAGGTCCAAAAAGCATGAAATCAGTTCTAAACGAAAGTAGACATATAGATCTATCAACATGCACGATTAATTTGAAAATAGACAAGGTTTAGACATGCTGTGATCAAGTTACATTTCGATGACCTAAACATGCGTAGTCAAGGTTCAACAAATTTATTAGAGATGGATACACAATGAAATTTAGGCAAACTAGGGGCGTTTGAAAACTAGCATGAAGTAGTATTTATGAGAATTTTCTCATGGCATGAAGTCAAGTATACATGAGGTTCACAAGCAAAGATGAAGGGTCGGGTGCATAGATCTGACAGGGATTCAAAGAATTAATTCTCCCTCATAGGAGAACGAAATAGAGCGAAACCAAAGGGTTTTTGCTCGGGATCATGAACTCTTCCTAGGGTAATTTTTACACGAATTTGGCTTGAGAGATTACCTACCTTTGCTTGCAGTAAATAAAAACCCCTAGTTGGTGACGAAAATATGAGATCCTCCTATGATCCAAGCCTTCTCCCCTTGCTCTTCTCATCCAGAACTCCTCCTCTTCGGTCTCTAAAGCTCCAACCACATTCTATGGGTTGGTAGGGCCGATTTGGGCGGTGCTATGTTGGCTAATAGACTCCTAAACCTTCCAAGACTCCTCATTTCCTTCAAACTCCGAATTTTCTTATTTATCTTCACACTTTCTCTCATTTATCCACCTAATAAGGCTGGGAACAGATCTAATTTCGTGGGTAGAGGGTTAGGGTAAGTATAGGACTCCCTTTTAGGATATATATGGGTCATTTAGTATTTATCTTAACCCCTTTTCATTTATTTAATTAATTAGGTACGAATTTAACCTAATTACTTCTCATCCCATGATGGGCTCTCCTCTTTTGGGCCCAATAAACCATGTTAGGACCATTAGTACATCCCATTGTTAATTTAGCTTAATGGGCTTTGATTTAAATCATTCTAATTATATTTATTCCTATTTTTATTCAATAATTCTATTTTCCTCATTTATAAAAATAGAAATTTTATTTTTATTTGGGTTTTAAAAATCAAGGGTGCTACATTATATGCCAAAGAAACAGATGTAGAAACAACATCAACATCTAAATTTTTATTCATCACATGGTTCACATACACTTTAAATAACCCATCAGATAAATAACTTTTACCAATAAAAGTTTTCTGACACAAAATAAAACTTTATTACATTTAAAGTTCAACTCATAACCCTCCCTAACCATTCTAGAACCTGATAAGATGTTCCTCCTAACACTAGAAATATGGTGCACACTGTGAAGAGATAGTACACGTCCTGAAGTAAACTTTAGATCCACGCGCCCAATTCCCATCACACTTGCAGTGCTTCCATTACCCATCGTCACGGAGCAATCACTGGTGGCCTGATAAGACACAAAGTTAGCCCTGTCAGCACATAAATGTACATTGGCTCCAGTGTCTACTAACCACTTATTATATTCATAAATAGTAAAAAGCTAAGGGTTTAGATAAACATACGTGTCACCAGAAGAGTCCCCACCGGTCACTACATTGACCTGAGCTGGATTTTCAGCAGTCTTATGGGTCAACTTTTCTTTCTGTTTAGGACAATCCCCACGGAAATGACCCTTTTGACCACACACCCAGCATTCTCCAAACTTCTTCTTCTTCTGTATCTTTCCTTTGGTTTCATTGTGTAGTGGAACATGTCTTGGGTTTGCCTTTAACATCTTTGTTCTTATACTTTATCATAAAGTTTGCACTAGCCTCCACAGGCATCCCTGGTTTCTCCTTTCTATGCTCCTCTTCAATGGCAATGGCTCTCATCAAGTCATCAAGAGAAATAGATCCATTTCTATGTTTGAGAGCCATTCCAAAATCCTGCCAGGTCTTTGGAAATTTCTCAATTATGCACATGACTTGAAATTTTTCAGGGAGTTTCATATCACTCTCTGCCAAGCCGTGGATCATAAAGAGAAACTCATGTACCTGTTCGGATACAGACCTATCCTCCAACATGTGAAACTTGAGGAACTTGCCTACAGAATACTTTTCCAGACCTTGGTCCTCGGTATTGTATTTCCGGTCAAGTTCATCCCACAGTGCCTTCGAGGTTAGGAATGTAGAAGAGCTATAGACATCAAACAGGACATCCGACAGTGCAGTAAGTATGCACCCATGTCCAAGTCTATATTTCTCCTTCCATTCCTCAGTCTTAGTTGCACTTGCAGAATCGCCCTCAATCACTTTAGGAGGATCAGACTCTATAACCGTGATTAACCCAATCATTGTGAACCAAATCTTCATCCGTTGTTGCCAACGTTTGAAGTGTTGCCCTGCAAATTTCGCAGGTATGCCGGACATGTCCACTTTCGGGCTAAACAATGAGGATGAAGCCATGATCAATACTTTCTCTAAGACTGTTGTTAAAATAGTGGGATATGGCAGAACGCATGGCAATTCATCATCAATACATTAGTGCAAACCACATGGAAACCATAATAAGAAGTAATATGTTATGGGCAACCCCGAAAACAGAAATACATCATGAGATTATGGATGATAAACATGGTGATTACAGAATAATTAAGAATGAAAACTAGACTGTGTAGGCGTTCCATAATGGAACTCGCCTTAGAGAAAGTATCGCCCCCACTATACGGTGCGATTGGGGTCCGACGACCTTCTCCCAGGGTACAACCACGAGACATGGAATCGGTCTCGCACAAGATCGACTCCATAAGATGAAAGCTATACAGTAAATGTAATCCTCTGCAAAAGGGTTAGGGCAGAAAGCATGCACCGAACACCGGAGAGAGCGTTCGACGACGACCACGGCGCCCCAAACGTCGGAGAGCGACAATGCACCCGAACGGAAGAGCGGCCGGCGACGACCTCGTCAACGAGCAGTCTGGCGCGGGTAGAGGACGAGAGAAAGAAGCGGTGTCTGTGAGCAGTTCCTTAGCGCAGAGAGTCAACAGGCGTTTCCACTTCGGTAACCGTAATTAGGGAGACCCTAATCACTATATGAGACGCCTCACAAAGCCAAGACAATGGGCTAGTTCAATGAACCGACCCAAACAGGCCCAATCTCTCCAAGAACAGGGGAAAACGCAAAAATAAGAGGCAAAAAGGTACCAAGGCAAGCCGACAGGAGCACGCCATCACACGCGCGCGCCTGCCCGGCCCGGCGGCGTGCGTGTGTGATATGGTCCAGCATACCCCCACCTTTGTCTATAAGACATAGTCTCATGGACACTTGGATTATGAAGCCCTACATCTCCTTAGAGATTTCTCATATGGGACTAAGGCCCCACATAAGGGACAAAACTAGCACACATTTTCATGCACCTTTTACTTTATCAACTTTTGTGTTTCTTTTCTCCCATTCTTAGAATTGCCCCTCTTTTTACTCATTTTTACCCAACACCTTCTTCTTGTGGGGCCGCCCTTCTTCCTGTGGAGCAACAATGTCAAATTGAGCTCCGAGGAGGAGGCAGAGATGTCGCCATTGAGTGTGTTATTGGAGAGATCCATGGACTTGAGGCTTCTAAGTTTACCGAGCTCTGGAGTAAGCGCACCGACACGTCGAGGTTCTCCAACATCCCCATCTTAGGGGGTGGGGGGGGGATCTCACTGGATGTCATGCAGTTGGCCATGTCCAGGCGAACTAGAGCCGATAGGTTACTGATCTCCCATAGTTGGCCATGTCCCAAGCCTTCACGATGGCTGCAATGGCAAATGCAATGGAGTAGATGAGGAGTCCGATGACCAGCAAAAGCTTGAAGGTGGTAGAGAGGGGACCTTTGACACATGACAACTGGATATTGTTGGTGATGCAGGTATAGCATAGCCCCAAGTAAGGCCCACGGAGGTTGGGTTTCCGACAAAAGAGGTGGACTTGAAGTAGCTGACACTAAAGATGGGGGGATGGTCACTAGTAGAAAAACAACGATAGAAGGCAGTATTTTTCTGCCTTTTAAAGTGTAGAAATCTGCCTTATGTTCTATTAGAAGGCGGAAAGACAGCAGAGATGAGTGACGTCGGAGATGCCAGAGCCACTAGTCTCGAGGAAGAAGGGGATGGATGGGGGGGAGATAGGAGCTGTTGAGGATTTCGAACATTCTATTGAAGAAATCAAGTTAGAGTATTTTAGTTATTTCAAACTCTTTGTTATCTTCAGATGGAATATTCTCCGTGATATTCATTTTTTAACGTCTTCTTATTAGATGGGCTTTTATGCAAGAGTTAGAGGCTTTTAGGGACTAAAAAAATATTAATTATATTTGAAAGATCAAAATATAAATACAAACTAAAAAGTAAAAAAAAAAACCTCTATATATATGTGTGTGAGAATTTTACATTTTTTGCCCTCTTTAGAGCGCACTAAAACATTTCTCTAACTATATACATACAGAAAGAGAGCAACATTTTGTTCAAATTTGCTGCACTATAATTAAGATGTGCAGTAGTGAGTCTCTTAATGTACATGCTGAGTCCATGTTTTAGAGATAGAATTGTTTAGTACCCTCCAAGGAGAGTTGTAAAAATGATGTGCATATTGATATAGAGAGAGAGAGAGATTGTTGATTTGGTTATCAAACCAGTCTTAGTAATATAATAGTACTACTTACGGCTTAATCCGAATTAATGTAACGAATAATCTGATTCCCACTTAAACATTCCCTCGCAATTAATAATTATTGGACAAATTGGTAAAATCGAATAACTAGGAGCATTTTTTTTTAGAAAAATTGAATGCAGTTGTTGTACTTGCAAATGCAGTAAAATGGCACCTACGTAATGGCATGGTGGATGCTACATGGATAGACAAGGGGGCGGATGGTGATAGTGATTGGTGGTCGGCAACAGCGGCAATCAGCAGTTGGCGACGGCGGCAATCGGTGGTAGATAACGGCGGCGAGCAGCGGCCGACAACGACGACGATTGGTGGTCGACGATGGCGGTGATTGACGGTCTGTGGCTACGATCTGTGGTGGCCCACGGCGATTGACAGTGTCCAGCGGCGACCGACAGTGGCCAACGACTGGGTTTCAAAATATAAATCCAAAGCTCCAAAATATAAATCTTAAACTCTAAAATATAAATCTTAAATTCTAAAATATTATTCTTAAATTTTAAAAATATTAACTAGAGTTTTAATATTTAGATTCCAAAATATAGACATGGGCTCTAAAATATTAACTTTGTCTCCAAAATACTTAGATTTTACAAATATTAACTAAATTTTAATAATAATTTAAACTCTAAAATACAGATCTTACGCTCCAAAATACAAATATTAATTCTAAAATAATAATTTTAGATCTTGTTATGGTTCGCTGCCACGGGTCATCTTCAGTCTTCACTGTCGGTTGCCATCACCGCCACCTGTTGCTCCCTAATTGCTTTAGTGGCAACCCATATATTGACATAAGAGATGCCACGTGAGTTGACATCTTAATTAATTTTATTACACTTACTACATTCAGGTTAGTGCAATAAATTTTTCTCAATTTTTTTTAGCGACAGAGGAGAACGCAGCACAACAATATTGGACACTGCTTGGCCTAATCCAGAAGGCAAAAGTCTGCCAAACCGTGGATGGCCCTTGGATATATCGATCACAAGAGGTGTGAGGGGATGGGGAAATGGAAACGTACGGAGATCAGCTCAAAGCAAATCTATAATTATATATAAAAATAAATTACTCTTATTTTAGTCATTCTTTTTTAATAATTTTATCTCTCTTATCTTAATAATTCTCTTTTTAATTTAATATATATTTTAAATCTTCTCTCTCTCTCCCTCCACTTGGACTCACTCTCTCCACCACTCTCTTTTTCGTCAAGCTCTAATCTCTCTCTCTCTCTCTCTTTTTAATTTTATATATATATATATATAATTTAGTACATATTCTAACTTTTTCTCTCTCTCCTCCCCCACTTAGACGCTTTCTCTCCACCTTATCCATACTTGAATTTTCAATTTATTACATATTCATAATAAAAATATACTACACTCGAATTTCCCTCTCCCATATGATCTTTCAAATTTATTTTATTTTTTATTTATTGTATTATCTCCTTTCCTCTTTCCATATCTCCACCTCTTCTCCATTATATTTTTCATATTATTACTATCTCAATTTCCTAATATCTCCTTTCATCAAAATTTTTATATCTATATTTCTTAATTTAGAATATATTTATATTACAATAATGTGTCTTTACTCATCATTGCTAGCTCCATGATCTTAAAGTTAATACATAAAACAGTATCAAATTTAAGGCATCCTGAGATTGTCAAAAACAGTATATATATGTATATATCACAACTCTTCTCTCCCCACTCAGATTCTTCTCTCTTGCTTTCTCTCCACTTGGATTATTCTTTCTCTACTCACCTTTTTGCCATCAAATTTATCAAGCATTTGTTATCTTTATTACAAAATTTCATATTAGAGAGGGAAAAAATCACTAATAGGGTGTTTGGGAGTAATTCTTTTAAAAAGCTATTTCTACCTAAAAAATAATGATTGTGTCCGTTTTTTACTAAAATTTTAATATATTTGTTGCAGCAGAAGTGTCAATTTTTAAAAATTGTGTGAAGTTTGTTTGGAAGGGGGGGGTGGAGGAGGAGGAGGGCGCTGTGTGCGCGTGCGCGGGGGGGGGAGGGAGGAGAGCGCGGCGCAGGGGGGGCGATCCAGGGGGGCTTCCAACGAGTGGGGGTTGGGGGGGGGGGGGGGGGGGGAGGGGGCGATCGAGGGGGGCGCAGGTCGGGAGAGGAGAGAAGGAGGAGGGAGCCGTGTGTGTGTGAAACAGTCCTCGTCGTTCAAACCGTTAACCTAATAACGAGCCTGACACGACTCCGCACCCTACGAACGGGCCGAAAACTCGCAAGGGATATCATTCACAAGTCCGTAGAAATATAAAAGAAGCTGCTCAAATATATATAAGATTAACAATATCACAAATATTTACATGAAATATACATAGCCAATTCCTCAACTGTAACCAAACTAATACAACAGCAACCTGGGGCATACCCCGAGGTGTACAACGGAAAGGAAATTACACTGCTGGTTGTGCAGACCCTCCACAACGGTGCGGCTCAGAACTAGATGAAGGAAGCGAAGTCTCCTGCTCTCCTTCACCTGAAAGGGGGTAGGGGTGAGCCTCACGAGTCACTGGCTTAGTAGGGAAATCCCCCTAGAAACTGAGCAAACCAATACAAGAAACAAAGCAGGAAGCTACGCTAACATTTATAGAACTAGCTAGCAAGATATAATAAAACTTAAATATCACTTACCGCCTGCCGCTTAATAGAAATCAACATTAATTAAATAAACGGAAAACCTCAACCAAGTGGTGCTAAAGTAGGAAAACACCAAACTCGAGTCAAGAAGACTGGTTCGCGGACACCAGTAACTGACCCGGACAAACACACAATTCTACCTCTCAGTTTCGCAGCTACGGACGAAAGGTCCAGCTGCCGCTCCACTAAACACAAACCAAGAACTGTGGAGACCAACCAACACCACTTCTATGGACCACACTGCCGCAGGCCCATGCCTGGCACCTTTAGGGACTCTGGCCCAAGCTCCCTAAAGTGAGGCACTGGAAAATAGGACTAGTTAGGGCCTAGTACGTCTACTGGTGTCTGTAACCCCCAACCACGAGTGCGCTACAAGCGACAAAACACAAACTCTCACAAGTCGTTGTCCCACTGCCGTCTTTCCCTCAGTCGGATGTACTACTCTACACAAGAGTGAGGGTGTCCAAGAAGACGACACAGACCCCGACGGTACCCAGTACCGAGACAAGCCCCGAACACTCACGTGCTTGGCTCACACAAAACCTGGGGCTCCCAACTGAAGAGGTAACCACAGTAGGTGTCGTACTACTCGCCACGCACACACAAACCACGTGCACACTGCACAAACCATGTGAAACCCCACGTCAACTGTGTAAACAACACCACGCTAACCACACAAATGGCACGCTCCCCGAGGGTGCCAATGCACCACTTACCTTAGCCATTCACAACAACCACGATAACCGATAGTCAGCCACATGTATAAAGCCCCTCGGCCTTGCTATCGCGACAGGGTCCCTTGTCACCTTTTGAACGTGACGCCCCGATAGACCGCGTTCAGAAACAAAATGCGACGGATCGGGCTGTCGCATTTTGAACGCGACAACCTGGTCCGTCGCCTTCACAGGCGAAACCCTAAACTGGGAACCCCTCGCCGGATCTCCCCCACAAACCCTGTGAACCGGTGTTTTCATCCATTTTTCATGCTTTAATGAGTGCCCTAGCATGACATCTATGGTTTGTAAAGCAAATAACACATTAAACACGCCACAATCATAATCCACGTAGTAAAACAAGGTGGAATCTCCCTACCTCCATGAAGAATGTGAAGAATGAGACCCACATGGCGTTTCTCCCGCTCCACGCAGCGTCCTCGCGGCGAGAACACGCCGAAAACACCTTTAGAACGCAAAATCACCCAGAAACCACCGCACAGCACCTCCCCTAGCCGAGCAGAGCTTGCAAAAGCTCTGTTCAGCCAAACCTGTTTAAACACCATCGCGACCTGAACGCAACGTAAGAGACTATCGCCTTTCTATCCTGACGTCAGCAAGCCCACCCCGCGTGCGACACGCGGCGCACATGCGGACGACGACTCAAAACAGCGGTTCCATGAACGCGACACCCAGGACCGTCGCGTTCATAACGCGACGCTCCTCACTGTCGCGTTCACAGACAGTGAACCAGTGATGGCTTTAGGCCCAAATTGTCGGCCCACAAAGCCTCACAACCTGCTGAAAACACCTACTACACATGTCATTGGCCACACACTGGCCTCCATACCCATTATACGACGATCCGAATGGTCAATACGCTACAGTGTGTGTGTGTGTGTGTTTTTTTTTTTAATTGCTCCATACTTATTTTTATTTTGGAGAGATTTACATGGGATAGGATTTCTTCCTTAAAATAAAAAAACTACTTACCAAACGTGTCTACGTATCTGTCTTTCTTCTTTTTTAAATTTAAGAGAAAAAATTAATAAAAAAATACAACCAAACACCCTATAAACCAAAAATAAAAAATTGACCCAAGAGGTGACAACCTAATAATCACAAAGGGCCTAATCCACCAAAGGTCCAACATGAAGGATAACAATAAGTGCTACCTGTCCCCAAATTGTAGTGGAGAGATCTCAAAGCTCCAGAAAACGCTCCACGAACATATCGAGCATCTGGAAAGCTACCGAGGGACTTACCTAAGAACAATCCTTAGCCTAAGGTGGATAAAGACACTCAAGGGATCCCCACAAGACCCTAAGGAGATCTCATCCTTCTAAGCTCCAACCCAACCTATCAATTAAGGATTTTCCAACAGGATTACAGTTCCTTTGCAGGGCACTGAGGGATTAAGATGAGATTAAAGAGTCCCATATAATTTACACAAAGTCCATAATGGAATATCTGGCACGGATATAGGTCTGACCAAAGAAACATGTCTCTCAATCCATCTCCTCCTCAGCCCGAGTTTTGTAGAATCGATAAGGGAATCCACAGCTACAAAACCTAGGGGATCTTCTTCTGGAAGAAGTAAGTACTCTTAAGGCCCTTACACTAGTGAAGAGAGATCTCGTATTCTCTAGCCATCTTTACTTCTCTTGTTTATCGCTCCAGCACCAAACTGATTTAAGTAGATGGTTTTCTGTGGGACCGCTATCTATCCTCTTAAGCGAGTTCTAGGCGTAATCCTATCATCAAAATTTTCACCTCCATCCGACAGTCCACAAAAAAGATATAGAGCCTCTTCATTTGGCATCGTCTGTGGAAAATCTGAACGAAAAGCTTCCATGGAACGCAAGAACAACAACAATAGAAAGAGGTTAACAATGATAAGGGGAAGATCCTGGTGGCCAAAACCCGATTGAATGAGGCCTCTCTGACCTCTCACTCTATGGTGGTGTTGTCTAGGATATCAGAGCCATTCAGAATGTAGTACCCTGGATTTTCAAAATCCAAATAAAATAAAATTTTATTATTTAATAAATGAGATAAATTGATTAATTAGAATAAAGGGAGAATAAATGAAAACAAAGGGAATTAAAGTAATACCCATTAAGCTAAATTATTAACGGGTTACTCTAATAACCCAAACCCAATGAAATGGGCCCAAATAGGGATAGCCCATCATAGGATGAGAGTTAAATTAATGAAATTCGTATCTAATTAATTAAATAAATAGTAAAGGGTTAAGATAAATGTTAAAAACCCTTATATATCTAAAAGAAGAGTCCTTAACCCATCCTAACTCTTTAACCACGAAATTAAGCTCTCTCCCTCCCCATTAGATGGAATAAATGAGAGAAAAGGGGAAGATAAATATGCAAATTCGGAATTAATAGAAAAGGGGAGTTTTAGAAGGAGTAAAACTCTAATAGCAACCCAATACACCCCCCAAACTCGTCCTACCACCCATAGTTCGTGGCTGGAGTCCTAGGAGATGAAGCGAAGGCTGGAGAATGAGAGAAGCAAGGAGGAGGAGGCTAGAACAAGGAGGATTTTCGTCACAAAACTAGGGTTTTCTTCCTTCACGAAAAAGGTAGGCAATCTCTCAAGCTAAAATCGTGAAATAATTACCCTAGGTAGCCTTCATGTACCTCTTCAAAAGCCCTATGGTTTCGTGATATTCGTTCACCCATTTGGGCAAATTTAATTCATGAAGTCCTGCTGTTACCATGAACTGAGATCTTGTGTTTTTATAATCCCCAACGTGTACTTGCTCTCATGCCTTGATCAAATTCTCAGATATACTACATCTCATTATCTTTCAAACTCCCCTGGTCTTGCTTGATTTCGATCTCCCATGAGGGAGAATTAAATCTTTGAATATTTATCAGATCTGTGCACTCGACCCTCCTTGTTTCCTTTCTAACCTCGTGCACACTTGACATCATTCCATGATAAAATTATCATAAATACTACTACATGTTAGCTTTCAAACGCCGCTGGTTTCAGAATGTTTCATCATGTATTCATCTCAATTAAATTCTGGAACCCTGACTATGCCTGTTTAGGTCACTAAAAAGTAACCCACACGTCTAAACCTTGTCTATTTTCAAATAATCGGACATGTTGACAGATATAAATGTCTACTTTCGTTTAAAACTGGTTTCATACTTTTTGGATCACCGTGCTATTTTATATGGAATTTAGAACGTCCCTGTATCACAGAGGACTCGCCCTGGAAAAAGGGGAAAACCCAGACCGCCCCTGATATCGCGGCGGCGCGATACGCCGCGATAACACAAGAGGGTCGCGGTCGGCCTCCACGTCGCGTCATGAACGTGACGGGCCTTGCCGCCGCATTCGCAACCCCGAACCAGGCCAGGCCGGCCGGTTCGCCCGTCGCGCCAGGCCGCCCCGTCGCGACCTGGACCGCGACGGGAAACCCCGTCGCGATACTGGGATTAACGCGACCTAGCGCCCTGTCGCGACTTGATCGCGACAGGTCACCTCGTCGCCTCTTGACAATTTCGGCCAGAACCTTATATTATGCATATACCCTATCTTATTTGTCATATAACCCTGATACAAGTTAAATCATGTACTGTTAAGCTTAATAATCGTCCTGAATATTTTTATTTGTAATATTTAAATAATTCTTGTTAATTTAAAAGTCGTGAGCAGACTTGTCATATCCTCAAGATTTCTTTACACTTGCATACACATAAATTATAAATTGCCATTTGACCTTGATAAATTATGCAATAATGTATTCGGTAAATTATCGAAATAAATGACTAAATTTCCCTATTTTGTTAAATATAATGTTTCCTTTTACTCGCACATTTTATCTACCGTTACCATTTTCCCTCGGCCTTCGAGCACTCGAGGCACGACGGATCTATTTTTACACACTTTCCCTTGACTTGGACCACCTCTCCACCGGGAATACTCTCGACTGGACTAGGGAATCCTTGTCAAGACCTCTGTAAGTCTTCTTGGCTTTGCGCACGTCCTTAGTCAACGAGCTGGTGTACCCTAAAACCGTTACACCTTAGGGATCAGTACGATCCATGGCCTTAGTGTTCTCTCCTTATCTTGCGATCACGCTAGGACCATCTAGCCTGTGTTCATAGCATGGCTAGTGGGCGGTTGTGACTTCTACCAGACTGCCGTACCCGACCTGGTGCTGTGCAACGTTACTATCGTGTGTTCTCGTCATTTTACGGATATGTCCCTATCTCATCTACTATCTCGATACTCTCATCTGTTCACATTCTCTCTACACTCTCGTCTAGTTCATCTACTACTCTCTTCTATTCTTGGTACTCTACTTGGCCATTTTGTGATTGTCTAAGATAAAAACATGACTATGCTAGGCAACATTATAAGGGCCCGATCTAGTCCTTGGGAGGAGCACCCGAAAGGCTTTAACTCGCGAGGGTCTAATGGTCAGGTGATGGCATACACCAAATGCATGACACGCAAGATTGATCTAAGACAATTCACAAACATTCCTGTACATGATACTTGACTTGTGGTTGATAAAATGATCGACCAAATGCATGTTACTTACTTTACTTGCTATCGTGACTTGTGCACTGCTGTGCAATTACTTGTTAACTTGAAATATGGCCAAATCTTTTGTACTTGTTACCTATGAAGGTATTCTTGTCTTGTGAACTTACTGGCACGACTATACCTGATCGTTCTCGTACTTGCTCGTTCCTGTTAGTTATCTTGCTTGATAAAAGGTTAAACACTTAAAGCCTACTTGTTTACATGAGATATTAAGTCCTACTGAGCGTTATTCGCTCATCCTGTGTTTTATTTAATGTGTTTCAGGCGAGTATGACGATGACCACACTCACGAGGACGGGATTGAGGATTCGCAGAAGTGACCATTTTTCTGCAACCAGTGCTATCTAGTAGTAGTTAGTAGTATAGTTATGAGTCAGTTAGTCATGATGTAATAGTTTGATTTGAATAAAGTACTCTGGCCCTAGTTTTGACTCTGATATGTTGATGTAATAGTTAGATCTTGAAGATTGATGAGACATTAGTGATTGTAATGGAGTTGATGGATTGCTAATGAAATATGGGGTTGTTTGGTATATTTCCATTGTATAATGGTTTGTTATTTATTTCTCGCTCGGTACTATTTAATAACTGTAATCCTGCTCCGATCGATATTCCGCGTCGGGGCGTTAGACAGAACATGGGAGGAGGCACTCCTCTCCTCCAAGAGACCCAATTCACAACATGTTCAGGAGTACAACCTTCCAAAGAAAATAGTGACAACGTCATCAACGTCAAGCTAGATTTACTTATCACATTGATAACGACCCATGACACTAGAAGGGAGTGCTCCCATCGATCCACCATCGAGGGAAGACGTCTTGACGAATGGCAGGTGAGCATTTTACTATAGAATATGACCACATCATCTGCAATGAAGAGGGTGGGTCATCCACCACCCCCCCCCCCCCCCGGATCAAGAAGCCTCCTCTAATCTGCTAGGGAGGGCTGATTTCTCTGGATTTTCAAATGCAATATCAAAACTTTCTTATGCAGTATGTTCATATCTTTGTATGTTCGATGATGATCTCCTTGGCATCCCCGAAGACAAGCACCGACATAACTTATATCCCTCTATCAAGCAGTCTAATTGTGAAAAGAAGACATGCATGCTCCAACCAAGCAAGTGATTATCAAGAATCAAATCACCAAGGGAAAAGGGAGCAAACTATTCCACACAGTCATCTACCTAACTTGGTTGGCAACATTGTTCTGATTCCCAAGGCCTCCAGTAAATGACGAATATGCATCGACTTCATTGACCTAAACAAGACTACTTTGAAGGATTGTTACTCACTCAAGCATCAAATTCTCTCTCTCAATCGAACTCCCTCTCTCTCTTTCTCTCAATATTTTTTCTTCTTCACTTATTGGACTCTCCCCTCTCTCTCTCTCTCTCTCAACTTTTTCTTTTCCATTCTCCCAACCAAACTCTCATCCTCTCTATCTCAATCTTTTTCTCTTTCTACTGGATTCTCTATATTATATATTTTTACTCCTCTCTCTCTCTATCCTCCTCCTGTCTATAAAATTATCTCTTCTATGTCAATCTAAGTGTATGTTTCATCTTAACAAAAATAAATTTCGTATATTCATGAATATTTATAGAAGAAATTAAACATCTCAAAAATATCATTTATATTCATTAAGATGATTTTTATTTTATTTTGAAAAAATTTACTTAAAATATAACATTTTATATGTGAAAATACATATCATAGCTTTTACTTTACTTCACTTGTGATAATGGTAAAACTTGTTGGACCAAGCCCCTTACCGTTGCACCAAAAGCTCGAGCTGGTAGTGAAGGCGTAGCCAAATCTTTAAGGCGGAAGCGCAAAGCACCACGTCAACGCTGTGGTCGGCATGAGGGGCTTCGCACAGGGTTTTACCCCTGCGGCGGGTTGGGTTGCCAGCCCCGATGTCACTATGCTGCCCCATAACAGCAAGTGGCAGAGATTCCCTAAGGAGTCGATGGCAGTTAACCAACAAACTCCCCCCAGCGGCACCCGGGAGAATCGAACCCGCAACCTCGCTCTGATACCACTTGTTGGACCAAGCCCCTTACCGTTGCACCAAAAGCTCGAGCTGGCAGTGAAGGCGGTAGCCAAATCTTTAAGGCGGAAGCGCAAAGCACCACGTCAACGCTGTGGTCGGCATGAGGGGCTTTGCACAGGGTTTTACCCCTGCGGCGGGTTGGGTTGCCAGCCCCGATGTCACTATGCTGCCCCATAACAGCATAGTGGCAGCGATTCCCTAAGGGAGTCGATGGCAGTTAACAACAAACTCCCCCCAGCGGCACCGGGAGAATCGAACCCGCAACCTCGCTCTGATACCACTTGTGGCCAGCCCCTTACCGTTGCAACAAAAGCTCGAGCTGGCAGTGAAGGCGGTAGCCAAATCTTTAAGGCGGAAGCGCAAAGCACCACGTCAACGCTGTGGTCGGCATGAGGGGCTTTGCACAGGGTTACCCCTGCGGCGGGTTGGGTTGCCAGCCCCGATGTCACTATGCTGCCCCATAACAGCATAGTGGCAGCGATTCCCTAAGGGAGTCGATGGCAGTTAACCAACAAAACTAGCACCATAATCTATAGCTCTCACACTTACTACAATTTATCTAGAATGTTCATGTTATCATCTACAATTGAAATTGTACTTATATTCGTGTCTCACAATTAGTTCAACAAGATATTAGTATTTTTAATTCAAAGAGACACCATTTTATATATGCATGTAAGTTAATTTACATAAATTAATTAAATATATGTACGTACATTTTATTATTATACAGTATATGTGAAAAAAAAAGAATTTAAGACAAACTCAGTTATGTTCACTCTTTTTTATATTATATTTCTACCAAATATGGTATATTGTTATAATAAAATTCTTTGTCCAATAGAAAAAGATTACTACAAATCATATGCAAATCATTAATAGAAAGTAATTACAATATAATTGTCATTTTTAAGGCAAGTCAAAACTAATGATTTCTATTATTTTGAAAATTTAAAAAAATCAATAAAAATATATAATTTATATATATAGTTAGTAGCCGGGACTCCATCGACGTGGGTGCATGCGCATTTGGCAGGAACAAAGAGCTAAGGTCTGGGGGCGAGGCGCGATAGCAGAAGATGGGGTGGGCTTATCAAAGCAAACAAATGGACGTGCCAACAAGCAAGCAGGGGGTGGAGGGGAGGCCGTGGCATGAGCGAGCTGTTGGCCTTCTCTTTCTTCAACCTCCGCTTCGCCCGACCCACCTCTATTTTCTCTCCTTGAACCTCTCCCCATCCCACGTTCTTCTGCTTCTTCTTCTTCTTCCTCTCTCTCTTCTCTACCCTTCCCTCTCTTTCTCTCTCTAGCAGAAGGAAGGCAGGAGAGAAGAGTCCTTATTCCGGGGATCACTTGAGACTCCGGGGCCCGGCTCTCCCTCTTCTCCACCCACCCCACCCCATCCCTTTCCTTTCCCCTTCATTTGTCTCATCAGTGGGGGGCCTCCATCTCTCATCGACGTCCCTCTTCGACGTTTCATATCTGGGGGCCGCTCCTCGTCGGCGTTCAAGATGGTAACGTCTCTCTCTCTCTCTCTCTCTCCTCGTCCGTGCGTACCATGTAGACCTTATATATAAACATCATATGTAGCAGAGGTGATATAAGAAAAGCTGAAACATGGATATACTCGTTGCAGAAATTTAGTACATCAGGGAACACACACATATATCTGACATTTGCTCGTTGCAGAAATTTAATGCCATTTGCTCGTTACACATATCTGACAATATTCGGTTTTATTTCATGCCAGCCCGCCCTGTAGCTAAAAGAAATTATCACCATATATTGCCCCTTAAATATTCTTTTCCTAACGTGTCTAGTTACAACTTTAATATTACTTCAAGTTGGTGGTTTTCGTCTTCTTCTTTGCGGTCATGGGTCGACCTCCTACCTCTCACAATAATAATTGATTGGTTATACATCAATGGCTGGGTAGTCGAACGTGGTATCGGGCATGGCAGTGAACGACGAATGTAAGCTCAAGTTCATGGAGCTGAAGGCAAAGAGGAACTACCGGTTCATCGTGTTCAAGATTGAAGAGAAGACACAGAATGTGATGATTGATAAGCTCGGCGAGCCGGAATCGAACTTCGACGATTTCACATCCAGCTTGCCCGCCAATGAGTGCCGCTACGCCGTCTTCGACTTGATTTCGTCACCGACGAGAACTGCCATAAGAGCAGGATCTTCTTCATCGCATGGTAATCTATGAATTCAATTGATACTTCGCTAGCTTCTCAAACCTCTTGTTATTGCCAGCACAACATTATACCATACCATCTCACATTCATGGTTCCACATGTATTTACTTTGAAGAAATTAACCTTTTATTAGGTTATCTATATATTCTGCTCATATGGTTAATTGACTTGTCTCCAAAAGATTTCTCAGGAAATCTGATATCCGCCAAATATGCACAGGTCGTTCCGGTTGATTCAGATATAAGGAGGATTAGAGTCGATTTCCATTATCTGCTGAATATATATGACCTCTTCCATTCCAGAAAAATCCAGAGGGAACTAAGCGAATTCAGATTCATCTTAACTGAGAATCATGAATTATGACAATGGATGGCCTTATAAGATGGGCCAAAAGGTTAAAAAAAAAGTTACATGAGTTGGAATGTGAATCTTCTGGCTATAAGCACACATCCTGATCTTGGTCATATGTCTAGCAAGCTAGCTAGTAGACTCCTTTCTATAGAGGTTACATAGGCTGACATATAGCCAGAACGGGAGGGATATGGGCACGGTCCCATTGACCCAGAACACAAGTAGGCACAGTTAATCGATCGCTCTGCTAACTTATATTAGAGGGTAAGTACTAGCATGGGGAAAGAAAATATTAATAGTTGAAGGGTCAAGCAAACAAGTCTTAGTGTCTCAATGATAGAGCAGCTGCTTCCCCAAGAAATGGATGTAGTCCCATTGAAGGCTTGAGTAGTGATGGAGGAGAGCATCCTGCAAATGTAAGAGGTTCATGAAGTCCGATGCCAATTGAAGACCAAAGTGCTTCTGATGCAGAATTGCAGGAGATTAGTTTAGATTTGCCATTCAGAATATTCCAACGTGGCCAACATCATAGAAGCTAGAACAGTACCTGCTTAATCTTTCTGCTCATTAAGTGCATGCTCTTTCACTACTAACTCATATATAATTATACACTTATATATATGATCCATGTGGCCATTTTATGTTATTATCTTGATGGCATGCTGGGGCAGGTCTCCTGATACATCCAGGGTGGGAACAAGATGTTGTATGCAAGTACCAAGGATAGGTTCAGAGGGAGCTCGATGGGATCCAAGTCGAGTTGCAGGCAACAGATCCCAGCGAGATAAGCATGATATTATAAAAGGTCGAGCAATTTGAAGACATGAGGGCACCTCAAAACACCAACTCCTGCCCCCTGTTGGCTTCAGTTTTTTTGCCCGTCGCCGATCAGCCTTTTTATAAAAAAAATAAAATGTTCGTGGATTTCCCCCCCTCTTGTTATCAACGATCTGAGGACATTTTTTTGTTTCAATATTTGTCTGAAACTTCCTACTTGGCATTAATTGATCACCATAGACTTGGCACAGCTCAAATTAATGTTTGCTCTACAAGCACTTGTAACTGAAACCATATGAAAATATATAGTGGTCGCTTAGCATATTTAGAGTTGCTCCTCGGAAGCCTCTCTTTCTCAAGTCTATAGTGTATTTGTAATTCGATACACGGTAATTGTTATCAGGACAATGTTGTCATAGATCCACTAGAAATAAATGTAGACTAGCATGACGCAAAGCTGGCAAAAGTGAGTTCCTTCTTTGCAAAGAACTATGAAAACTCAACAGAAAATAACTGAAGCTGTATATATATAGTGGACAGTTTAAATTAAATACCATACTAGCTAGCTAGTATATTGTTCTAGATATCATGTTCAAAGTGACGAAGCTGTATATAGTAGACAGTTTAAATTAAATACCATACTAGCTAGCTAGTATTGTTCTGGATATCATTTTCAAAGTGACGATATATAAATGATGTGGTGATGTCCAATAACATATAATAGCATATAATGATGCAGTTAATGCTTAATATTTTCCCCATCCCTCCATGCTTCCAAGTTGCCATATAAAACAAGCCCTCACCACCACATGCGAAGGTAAGCCCAGCGTCTGCTATCTACTCTCCCACCACTCCTTTTCTTCACAGCCTCATTAGGGGTCAAAGCTGTGCCTTTGTGTTTCACGGGGGCACTTCCCGGCAGCATCCGCATGCAACATGAGCCATGCAAATCCATGCGCTTGGGTGCAAGCAACGCGCATAACGGAGCAATTCCGCCATGGAATGATAAAACACGTAATCGCATGCCGTAACCCAGAAAACTTTTATTGAACAAACAACAAAACCGAGGCCCCAGTCGCCATGGTTATACTTCAGTCAAAGAGACTTCAACCACACAATCATCAACGAGCAAGTTTTTTAAGGAACTGTTGGATTAATAAATCGGAGGTGAAGAGGCTCGATCTCACATCCAATCGTAGACCGTCGGATCTTAGGGAAAAATTGACGAAGATGATATGTCAAGTTCTACTAGTGACGAATCTGCAAGGGCGACAAAAGATCAGGTATCTTATGATGGGAGTCTTAAGGAAAATGTCCGATACTTCAGTCAGTGATGGACAAAAGTAAAAAATAAGAGAGGCAAGAGAGGATAGAGGATGCGGGATCACTTTTCACCAGTTGAGAGGCTCATGGTATACTTTCGGAGGATGATTCTTGAGAATATATAGTTACATGCTCCCTTATCTTAATCTCTCTTAGTCCTTGTGTTTAGCTAGATTCCTATTGGAAATCTGCTAATTTAGTGCTTTTCCAAGGGGTTATCTCAGTAGCTATCTAGTCACTCAAGTTCCCCTAGTGTGGAGTCTTTTCCCAAACTTAGGGATCCTTCCACGTGGGTGGCAATCTAGGACATAGTAGTACTTCATAGGCCTTGCTCTATTGGGCTTTCGTAGATGGGTCTCAAATATCTATTAAGCAGTCATTTACTAGGCCGAATAAGTTTTATGGGCCTTTTGGTATGAGATTCATTGGACAACAATTTCCCCCCTCTCCACTTGCCCCCCTACTCCTGAGCTTTATGGTTATCTCAGTGAAAATGGTTTTATTAAGGTTATTAGCAAGAATGGGTGCATTTGCAACATATTTTTCAAAGGCAAAGCAATTTAGGCCACGTGCCTCCTCTGGCGCGAATGTTCGGATGCATCTGTTGGGATCCATCGCATCCTTCTATGTTTATTTAGGCAACTAGTGCAATATTGATCACATCTTTCATGCTAGACTCAATGCCAGTTTATTGTTGTCGTCAAACCGTTTCAATAGTCGAGGAGGCAAGGGATGCTTCTGGTAGGCTATGTCGACTCTTCGTGGTTATATATACTACTTTTAAGTCATTGATGCCATCTCCTCCATGTGTGTTGTTTTTGTCTCCAAGTCTCTAATTCCTACCTTATGCCTCCTCTTTTAGGCTTTTTTCTTTATTCTTGGCTCTTTCCTTTTTGATGAGTCTTTTCTCATGTTCCAAGGGGATCATCGAAGAGAAGCAGAGATTGCTACTGTGTTCATTAACATTGCTGCAACTACTGTTGAGGCAGTTCAATCGCTTACCCACCTACTTCTTCCTTAGACTCGCCTTCTACTTCTCCCTCTCATTCATCTTTTGCTCCTTATTACACACCCATGGTTGACCAGGAGGCCTCTTCACAGAGTGGGGAGGTTGAGCAGCCTGTCGGAGCTTCAGGTATGATACAATTTGTCATGGGACTTCAGCTTTTCCCCTGAGAGGCCTAATGAACTAAGTCTTAACTTTCGCGGTGAGCCTTCTGTACCTATGTCATGGCATGGAAATTAGTTCTGCCTTCCCCTCCACTCCTTCGTCATAGGTCTATTAAATTACTTTGAGTTAGCGCCCATCTCGCTAGTCTCGATTCTTATGCCTTCATCTACTCCTTCCTCATCCTCTGTGGGTTAAAGCAAATCCAACCCGATCTTCACTTTTTTAATGCCTTATATGTGCTGAAGGATCATGTGCCTGGTGGAAGGGGTTTCTACTTCTTCCAGGCTCTCCAGGGGAAGGGTTGTGTTACTATAACGTAGCGCGTTTTCGGATCTTCGCGGATCGTGGGATTAGTGGTAGTTCGGATCTGTGTTTATTGGTTTTGGTGTGGTGCTCATGGCCATGTGGGGTCATTGGGCTTTGATCGAGGTTTCCGTGCGTTGTGTGGAGCTTAGTGGGCCGGTTAGGTTAGGTCGTAGTGCCGTTGGTTCACTGAGTGTGAACGCGACGGTGGTGAAGGCGCGTTCTGGACGCGTCGGTCGCGAGGGTCGCGTTAAGGTTGCCGCTGTCTGGTGTCGACGTCTGCCTGCGTGCCGCGTGTTTGCGTAGAGTGGAGTTGCTGACGTCTGGAGTGTTAACGCGACGCCTGAAGCTGTCGTGATCAGGTCGCGTCGATTAAGTGTGTCGCGTTAGTAACGTTGTTCATTTTTAAAAAGGGTTGGCCGAACAGAGCAGGGGAGGCTCTGCTCGACCCAGGGGAGGAGTTGCTGCGGCTGTTCGGGGCGATTTGGTGTTTCAGTGGTGTTCTCGTCGCGCTTTTGACGTGAGGACGTTGCATGGAGCGGGGGAGACATCGTGCCATAGCGGTTTATGTTTCTTCGTGAAGGTAGGGAGTTCTACCTTGATTGAGTGTGTGGATGGCATGGGATGTGTATGATAGGTTTAATTCTTTAAAACACATAGATGGCATGGTAGGTTATCATTAAAGCATGAAATTGAGAATTAATGTGGTTTGTATGGAGAACCGGAGATGGTTTCTGGGTTGGGGTTTTTACCTGGTAAGGCGACGGCCTAGGGTGTCGTGACATGGTCGCGACAGCCCGATCGATCGCGTTAGAGTTTCTGTCGCGATAGGTTGACCGACCGCGACAGTGTTTCTTATCGCGCCATATCGTAGTGTCGCGATCAGAAGGTGGTCCTGGCCTCTATCGCGACAGCAACCGAGGGTTCTGTTTTGTATGCTCTTGGTGCATTGGTTATCCGGTTAACGTTGTTTATAGTGTATGGCTAAGAGAAGAGGTGCATTGGCACCCGTGAAACTCTGTGAACAGGTTACCTACATGGTTAGTGGGTAGTTTACATAATCGGTGTGGTGTTATTGTGGTGTGAGGTGCATTGGCATCTGTGACACCTCTAAAGTATGTTATTGGATTAGTTTGCGTGTGTTTAAGTAGTTGGAGGATGTGCATGGCACATACTCTGTGGTGGTGTTACGCGTGTGTGAGTGTGTGTGTGTGTGTGCATGGCACATGCACTGGTTGCCGTGGTGGCTAGGCAATGATGGTTCATGTGTGAACCTAGCCCAAGTCCTGTAGTGTCCTATGTGGACTAATAGAGATGGTTTAATTATTATAATGTAAATAAGGTTAAAGGTTACCGTGTAGTAAATGTATATGGTATGGTGGCGAGGAGGTCATGTGATGACCAATGATGAGCCAAGTGTGATTGACTATCGGGATCTAAGTGTATGCTTGTGTAGGACAGCTTGTGAGTCACAAGATGACCAGGTCAAGCTAGTCCTTACATTTGTACTGTGATTGTAATAAAGAATGTATAAGTATATATCGTGGTTTGTGCATTGCTGAGTTTGGTGGTCCGGCGCCCTATTCCGGAATGCCTCTTCAGTTGGGTACCCCAGGTTTTGTGTGAGCCAGGCACATGAGTGTGCTCGGGGTTGTCCCGGTGCAGTGGTACCGTCGAGGTCTTGTCGTCTTCCTGGACACCCTCACTCTCAGGGAGAGTTGTCGTCCGGCTGAGGGAAAGACGGCAGTGGGACAGTGACTTGAGAGAGAGTTTGTGTTTAGTCACTTGTAGCGCGCTTGTAGCTGGAGGTTACGGACACCAGTAACGTACTGGTCCTCAGCTAGTCCTGTTTCCAGTGCCTCACTTTAGAGAGCTCGGGCCAGAGTCTCTAAAGGTGTTAGGCATGGGCCTGCAGGGTGTGTGACCTGTAGGTTGTGGTGGTTTGGTTAGTCTCCACAGTTCTTTGGCTTTACTTGTGTTGTGGAGCTGCAGTTGGACCTTTCGTCCGTGACTGCGAGACTGAGAGGTGTTCTTTTGTGTGTGTTGTCCGGGTTGGATACTGGCGTCATGAACCAGTAGTCTGTCCCATGTGGTGGCGTCATGCTTCCGGCTTGTGCTTTGCTATCAATTGTAGCATGTGGTAGTTGTGGTTCCCAGTTGTGTGTGCCATGGTGTAGGCACCGTTGTGTTGAGGTTGGTGAGCGGTGACTCATAGTTGTGGTGTGCCCTAGTGGTGGCACAATTGTGTTTGTGTTCCAGTGGTGGTACCTCGTGGTGGTGGGTACCTACCCTTTGTGGGTGTTGGTTTCTCGTGGTACCTTGTGTACCAGTCTTTTCAGGTGTTGGGGGTGGAGCTGTGCTCTGTGGGGGTCGGTGTGTTGAGACCTTACACTTGTTGTGTTTTACCCTTTCTTGGGTAAGTTTCCGAATATGGTTTAGTATGTGATGGATTGGCAATATGGTAGCCAGTCCTGTTATTTAGATATGATATTCGATACATCGTGATTTAGGGGTATAAAGGATTAGATCTTGGTTAGCAGTCCTGAACCCCATATGTGTTTAGAGGTTTGCCAGTGAAGCTAATAGCTTAGGCAATGCTTTGCCTATGTGGCTTATAGCTTAGGCGACCAGTTGTCGAGGTGGTGTGCCTGTGAAGCTTGTGGCCTAGGCTTTCCAGTTATTAGGTGGATTAATGGGTGTTGTTGTCTCTTGTCTTTCCGATTCTTGCAGCAACTGAGTTAGTTATGTTTAGTAATATTAATTATGCTTGTTGTGAGCATGAAATGGTTTGGTATCCAGTGTTGCCAGTGAGATCCGTTGGGGTTGAGGTTCTTCGTGTTGTGTGTGGTTTGGGTGGTCCCTACGAGCCAGTGACTTATTGAGGCTCACTCCCTTACAGCCTTTTCAGGGTTTACCGTTGGTATCGCTTGAGGAGGTGTTGTGACAGATTGTACACCAGCAGTAGTGCTAGTAGAGTTGTGTGAGCTAGTGCTCCCTCGGGGTAGCCCCAAGTAGTTGTACTCTTTTTATTGGACATGTAATAATGTAATGGGACAGTTGTAAATTGTATATGCAGTATGAGCACATATCCTTTCTTCTGTCTTTACTGTTGTGGTTTGTCTTTTATATTCTCCTTGGACACGTGTACGAGCTATCCCTTGCGAGACTTCGGTCCGTTCGCAGGAGACGGATCTGGATATGGACCCTTATGGGTATAGATATCCAAGGCCGTTACAGTTACCCTTTCTAGCTAATACTTTTCCACAAGGATTGGAAGTCTCATTACGATGACCAACTCTAAGGTGGCTCCCTAGTGGGCCTTCCAAATCGTGCCCAATTTCTTGCCCAAGCATGTTAGGCAGGCACCCCTTGAGTCTCGGGGATCTCGATAGCTTGATCAGGATTCTAAGTGTAGGAAACAATCCACGGAAGCCATTCTCAATGAAGCCAAGCTTCAATTGTACACTGACCCTCCCATGACCCCTAGGGTAAGGGCTTTATGGGATACTTCTTAAAGTTAACTTCGGCTTCAATCTTTTATGGGCTCTGACTTTTTCTTTGTTGTAGATCTCATGTTCTTGACTGGTCAGTCCCCATAGGGGTCAAGGGATGGAGAGTTGAGGGAAACTACTCATGAAGCTCCAAAATTGGGTGGTTCCTTGCCTTCAAGTGTTGAATGGTGCAACGAAGGAGGAGGGGGTCAAGTCGAAGAGAGTTCAAGAGGAGGGGCTCTGGCTCTATTCTTTTGGAGGACTCCATGAGGCCCTTGACTGAGGAGTGTTGTTGGAAGAAGAAGAAGGTGTCTGCATCGTAAGGCTTTTACTATACAGGTGGTGGCAATGCTATCGGCATCCTTAGACCTTCATCCCCCAGTTCAGCAATTTGAGCTTCTTGTTGTTTCACCCATGGATGCTCTAATTGTTGGTTATGAGCCAATGCTTCCATCAATGGGGGTGAGCCCTAATGCTGTCACATCTTCTCTTTGGGTTCCTTCTAGTGCTCGACCTCCCATGTCACCATCTCAAGGGATCTTTCTCCTACCCTAGGAGGATAGTCCATGTACTATGGAGCTAACCTTCGATCGTTGTAGAGTGCTTAGAACCCCATCGACTCAAGATGGGCTACAACATCTCTGTAGTAGGGCATTAGTCATGAGGAGTTAATGGAGGGGACGATGTGGTTGGCGGAGGCCAAGTCCGAGCTGGCGGAGGCCAAGTCCGAGCTGGCGGAGGGCTGGAGGAGGCCAAGTCGAAGTTGGTCAAGGAGCACTCAGACATGGCTGATGCCCCAACCCTCCTCCGAGGTCGAATCCCTCTATAGTGAAAATGAGTCTCTTTGTGCCCAATCCAATGGGATTAGGAAAAGATCCACTCTCTCGCTAAGTGGCTTCAGAAGGTAATGACTGCTCAGACTCGAAGGCTAAGACTCTGGAGCAAGATGCAAACTCCATGAACGTAGCTCAAGGTTGTAGGCTACCGAAAGGGACTGTCACGTCCCCAATTTAGCAATGGAATAAATCAGAAACATGGAAAATACATAATATAAGAAGTCGAGTAAATCAGAGCAACTAAAGACAACAATTGAAATGATATATAAACTCTTAATTTCATTGATAAAATCACTATGTCTATTAAAATCACTAATTCAGAGCCATTGTATAGGTCCCATTGACACATTTACATTGCAAAGAACTAAAAGCAACTTGACTTCACTAAGACTCTACTTTGACACTATGGTAACTGTAACAGCGCGCATTTTTCGGATCTCGTGGATCGTGTGTTTAGTGCTTGTGGTGGCCAATGTGAGGCCAATGTGGCGCATGTGCCGTGTGTGGTGTGTGTGTGTTTTTGGGGCTTACTGGGCCGACGTTTTGGGCCTGCAGTACCCTAGATCCTTCAGTCCTGTTTATCGCGACAGTAAGGCTGACGCGTTCTTAACGCAGTAGTGGTGGTCGTCGCGTTCAGGTGGCCATCGAGCGTCTGCATGTGCGCCACGTGTAGCGCTTAGGACAGCGGGCGTTGCGAAGGCGACACTCAGGACTGTCGCGACCTGATTGCGGCGCCACGAGGGGTCGCGTTTTGAACCGCTGCAGGTTTTTAAATAACCCCAGCCAAGCAGAACGCAGAGGGTTTCTTCTCGGCCAGGGGGAGGTGCTGTGGCAATTTCAGCTGGGATTTGGCGTCTTCGGCATGTCCTCGCTGCAGGGAGTCCGGGAGAAGCAGGGAAACGCCAGGAGATCGCTGTATAGCGTGTTCTTCGCGAAGGTAGGTGAACTTTTCCTATTTTTAGGGGTAAATCGCATGGGATGGGTTCCTATCAGTTTAATGCGTTTCTAACAGTAGATAGCATGCCTAGGTATTCACAAAAGCATGAAAATGAAGGATTAAGGTGGTTTGTAATGTGGAAATGGCTGTCATGGAGAGAGCTAGCCTAGATTAGGGTTTCCATCTGCTAACGCGACAGGTTCCACGGCCGCGTCCTGAACGCGACCCAGCGCTATGCCGCGTTAAGGATCATGAGGTGACATGTTTGAAGGCCACGTTATGGATCAGAAGGTGACATGTCGTGGGGATGCCTTTTGAAGGTGACCCTATTGGCTGTCGCGACATGGCCCGAGAGGCCCTGTTTGTGCATGATTTACGCATATGACTACCCGATTATCGTTATCGATATGCTCAGTGTTAGTGAGCAGTGCATTGGCACTTGTGGCGCTCTGGGAAGCGTGTGGTTTTCGAGGCTAGTTCACAGGTTGTGTAGCTAGCTAGTAGTTTGCCTGTGGACTTAGTGTTCACACGAGGTAGGTGGTGTTCACTTGTTGTGGACGTCAGTACTCGAGGTTACGTGAGGTTTCACATGGTTTGTGCGGTGCGCACGTGTTTCTGTGTGCGTGTCAGTAGTAGACACCTACCGTGGTTACCTCTCCAGTTGGGTGCCCCAGGTTCTCTGTGAGCCAGGGTGTAGCTCGGGACTTCGTTCCGGTACTTGTGCTGTACCGTCGAGGTATGTGTCGTCTGACCTGGACACCCTCACTCCTTAGTTTGAGTTGTACTTCCGGCTGAGGGAAAGACGACAGTGGGACAGTGACTCTTGTGTTTGTTTCTAGTCACTTGTAGCACGCTCTTAGTTAGGGGTACGGACACCAGTTGTCGACACTGGTCCCCTACTATTCCTTTTTCCATGCCTCACTCTAGCGAGCCCAGGCCAGGGTCTCTAGAGGTGTCAGGCATGGGCCTGTGACCGTGTGGTCCGCAGGTGGTGGTGTTTAGTTGGTCTCCACAGTTGCTTGTCTTTTTCACGTGGAGCGGCAGCTGGACCTTTCGTCCGTGGCTGCGAGACTGAGAGGTAGACCTGTGTTAGTTTGTCCGAGTCTGTTGCTGGTGTCGCGAACTAGTCTACGTGGCTCGAGTGTGGCAGTCTCTACTGTAGCTCGTACACGTGTTGG
Source organism: Colocasia esculenta (assembly GCA_014218235.1). Lineage (NCBI taxonomy): Eukaryota > Viridiplantae > Streptophyta > Magnoliopsida > Alismatales > Araceae > Colocasia > Colocasia esculenta. The sequence goes on along the minus strand of CM024753.1, from coordinate 13,352,893 downwards.
ATTTGCCGTTTATTTATTATAGATTGTTATGCAGTTGGCTAGGGTGGGTTTGTTTATAGCTTTAATATCCTGTTTAGTTAAGCTATAAATTGCTAGCATAGTTTACTACTTTCGCACTTGTGTTTGGTTGCTCGGTGTTGGGGGAGTTCCCTACTGAGCCAGTGACTAGCGAGGCTCACCCCTACTCCCCACAGGTGAGGGCGAGGAGGAGGTTTCTCTACCGTCATCTAGTTCGGAGCCGCGTCGTAGCGGTGTTGGCCCAGCGCCTCCAGCAGTAGCTTTTCTTTCTTCGTTGTACCTGTTGTACCTCGGGTATGCTCAGGCTTGTGTACTTTCCTTTATTTCTTTTGAAGTTGGCTATGTAAAACCTTGTATATTATAAATGCAATGTGTGTTCCTTTGTGTTTTCACGGACTAGTGTGGGTATCCCTCGCGAGGCTTCGGTCCGTTGCGGGAGACGGACTCGGGTCAAGCACGTTACCGGTTTAACGGGCTTGGACAAGGCGTTCCGTCAGAGTTGGTATCAGAGCAAGGTCCGTGTGAAAATAAAGGAATTAAGAAATTACATAGCCATATCTTCTTGTAGATATACTACTGGTAGCTGGCCTTGGTTTTGTAATGACTCGTTGTTTTGCCTATGGTTGGCTTGTTGTGTGTGTAGGCAGTTGTAATGGCCGATAGAAGAGACTGGGGTGGTGGAGGAGATGACCCTGAGGAATCGACTCAGAGGATGATAGAAAGGATTTGGGAGAGCCTCACCGATATTCGGACGAGGATGGATCAGCAGGCACCGGTACCACCAGTGATTGGAGAGGCGGTACCTGTGGCCCCAGTTCCACCACCGCCAGGGGTGGAGGTACCTTTTGTGGCACCAGTACCACCATTAGCACCCATGATTGCGGCAGAAGATCCAATGGTACAAATTGAAAGGTTTTTGAGGTTGCAGTCGCCTACTTATACAGGAGGGCCGAATCCAGATGCAATGGAGCACTGGATTCATGAGATTAAGAGGGTATTATGACCATGTGGTGTCCGGCAGCGGACAGAGTTGTGTTGGCTACTTTTTAGCTGAGGGGATTTGCGCAGGAATGGTGGCGTCTGAAGATGCAGACCACTTTTGCAGGCAGAATAGAGGGTGCTATTACCTGGCCTGAATTTCTTGAAGTGTTTAATGATACATTCTTTCCTCTTCAAGTGCAACAGGCAAAAAGGGAGCAATTCAGGACCTTGCAGCAGGGTGAGACTTCGGTCTTGGAGTATCAGATGCGGTTCATGGCACTGAGTAGGTATGCACCCTATGTTGTCACAGATAATGCTATGATGGTTGAATATTTTATCCATGGTTTGAGGTTAGACTTGCAGACTACAGTGATACCATTAATGTGTAGAATAGTTGAAGAAGCAACTCAGAGAGCAGCCACTCTTGAGGGAGCAATTCGGACTCGTCAAGTGGGCGAGTCAGGTTCGGGTAGTTTCCGGCTACCCCAGCAGTCAGCAAGTGTGAGTAAGGGGAAAGCATCAGCAGGACCTTCCTCATCGGGTTTTGGTAAGTGGGGTCAGAAATTAAAGCAGTCATTTAAAGGTAAAGGAAGAGGATGGGGAGGTCGTCAGCAAGTTCAGTAGGGTCGTGGTAAGCCAGAGGTGGAGGAATCGCAGCAAAATACCGCCAGGCAGCCTACCCTTCCACCAGGCTATAGGTGTTTTAACTGCAATCAGCCGGGGCATTTGATTCGTAATTGTCCCTATCCGAGGGAATATGGTTATGGTAGGGGTGTTCAGCAGCCGCAGCAGTCTCAGCAGCCACCGACAGGTCGTGGCAGAGGAGCACCACAGCAGAGAGCTAGAGGCCGGTTATGGCTATCACCCGTGCCCAAGCGGAGGCATCGAATATGATAGAAGGTACTATACCTATTTATGAATATTCAGCAAAAGTTTTATTTGATTCAGGTGCCTCGCATTCATTTATTTCTGAAGAATTCCTGGATAGTATGGCTCATTCATTAAAAGAAAATCATGTGAATTAGTAGTGGAAGTTCCCGCTGGTGAATTTATGCTCACCTCGTGTTATATAGATGAGGCTCCAGTTGTGTTACAAGGGAACCAATGCCAGGTCGATTGTATGCTTTACAGTTGACTGATTCTTATATTATCTTGGGAATGGATTGGCTTGAGGCCTATGGAGCTATGCTAGATTACAGGAAGAAAAGGATCAGGTTTTGTCACCCCAATGGTTCTATATTTGAATATCAATGTATGCCTTTCTGTGCTTCTAAGTTTATAATTTCTGCAATTAGAGCTAGAAGGTTGATTAATGCGGGGTGTGTGGCTTACTTAGCTTCTGTAAGTCTGATAGAAACTAGTAAGTCAGTTGAGGCAGTTCCCGTGATTAGGGAATTTGTGGATGTTTTTCCTGATGAGTTGCCAGGTTTAGCTTCACATAGAGAGGTTAACTTTATTGTTGAGTTTTCCGGGAACCATGCTGATTTCTAAAACACCTTGTCGGATGGCACCAGCAGAACTCAAAGAATTAAAGAAACAATTGGAAGAATTGTTAGAAAAAGGGTTTATTAGGCCGAGTCACTCCCCGTGGGGAGCGCCAGTGTTATTTGTGAAAAAGAAAGATGGAAGCTTTCGAATGGTATTGATTATAGAAAGTTGAATGATGTGACCATTAAGAATAAGTACCCGTTGCAAGAATAGATGATTTGTTTGACCAATTGCAGTCAGCCAAAGTGTTTTCTAAAATTGACTTGAGGTCAGGGTACCATCAATTGAGAATCAGAGAGGAGGATATAGATAAAACAGCTTTCAGGACTAGATAGTATGGTCACTATGAATTTGTGGTTATGCCGTTTGGGCTAACCAATGCTCCTGCAGCTTTCATGGATCTGATGAATAGAATTTTTCATCTGTATTTGGACCAATTCATTGTGGTCTTTATAAATGATATTCTGATTTATTCAGCATCTAAAAAGGAGCATGCTGCTCATTTAAGATTTACTCTTCAGTTATTAAGAGATAATCAGTTGTTTGCTAAATTTAGTAAATGTGAGTTCTGGTTGAAGGAAATTCAATTTTTGGGTCATGTCATCTCGGCAGATGGAGTGGCAGTCGATCCAAGTAAAGTGGAATCTGTAATGAAGTGGGATGTGCCTAAAACAATTACATAGATTAGAAGTTTCTTGGGGCTGGCAGGTTATTATAGGCGCTTCATACAAGATTTTTCTAAGATTGCGGCACCCATAACTAGACTGACTAGAAAGGGTGTACCAATTGTGTGGTCCGGAGAGTGTCAGAGAAGTTTTATGGAATTAAAGAAAAGGCTTACTACAACACCGATACTGACACTACCGGCAGGAAGTGGTGGATTTGTGGTGTATACAGATGCATCTAGAAGAGGGTTGGGCGTAGTCTTAATGCAGCATGGCAAAGTGATAGCCTATGCGTCCAGGCAATTAAAGCCAGCAGAAGAAAATTATCCCACCCATGATTTAGAATTGGCAGCAGTTGTGTTTGCTTTGAAAATGTGGAGGCATTATTTGTATGGCGAAAGATTTGAAATTTTTACATATCATAAAAGTTTAAAGTATATCTTCTCTCAGAAAGATTTAAATCTTCGCCAGCGTAGATGGGTGGAATATTTAAAGGATTATGATTTTAGTTTGGCTTACCATCCGAGTAAGCCAATGTTGTTGCGAATGCTTTAAGCAGGAAAGCTTATGTAAGTCACATGATGATTAAAGAATGGAAGTTGTATGAGGAGATAGCAGAAAACTCCTTGTATGTGCCAAGCAGTCAGCGTCGGGCAGTACTAGCCAGTAGTATTGTAGAGCCATCTTTGTATTGGCAGATTGTTGAAGCTCAGAAAGCAGATGCAATTTAGTCGAAATTATGAAAATGGAAGAAGTTACCCTTGATGATAATTGTGTGGTCAGGCTCAGAGGCAGGTTATTTGTACCCGCAGAAAGAGAGGTAAAGCAGAGAGTGTTAGAAGAGGCTCATAAATCCCGGTACACTATCCATCCAGGCAGTACCAAGACGTACCAGGATCTGAGAAAGTATTTCTGGTGGCCTCATATGAAAAAGGAAATAGCTGAATTTGTTTCAAGATGTGTTGTGTGTCAGCAAATTAAGGCAGAGCATCAGAAGCCTGGAGGTCTATTACAACCGTTACCCATTCCGCAGTGGAAATGGGATGATATTGCCATGGACTTTGTGGCAGGCTTCCCAAGATCGAGTTCCGGGCATAAGGAATATGGGTATTTGTTGATAGATTGACCAAGGTATGCAGATTAGTGCCAGTAAGTATGTCTTGGCCAGTGGATAAATTAGCAAAAGTGTATACTGATAGAATTATTCCACTTCATAGTGTTCCAAAGTCAATTGTATCTGATAGAGATCCCAGGTTTACTTCAAGTTTTTGGAGGAGTCTGCAGAGAGTTGTAGGCACTGAATTGAGATATAGCTCAGCTTATCACCCGCAAACGGATGGTCAAACAGAGAGAACTATCCAGACAATTGAAGATATGTTGCGAGCTTGTTGTTTAGTTTGGGGTGGTAGCTGGGAGCATCATTTGAGTATGGTGGAATTTGCTTATAATAATAGTTATCATACCAGCCTTGGGATGGCACCGTATGAAGCTTTATATGGAAGACCATGTAGAACACCTTTAAATTGGCATGAAGTGGGAGAGAGAGACAATTAGTGGGTCCTGAGTTAGTTCAGCAAACTACAGAGTTAGTAAAGTTTATTAAGGAAAAATTGCAAACAGCTCAGAGTAGGCAGAAAAGTTATGCTGATAATCAGAGAAGGCCACTTCAATTTGAAGTTGGAGATTATGTTTTTTTGAAAATTTCTCCTAGCAAAGGTATTGTGAGATTCAGTAAGAAGGGAAAGCTGAGTCCGACATATGTGGGACCCTTCCAGGTGATGGAAAGAATTGGGGAGACAGGTATAGACTAAATTTGCCAGCAGATTTTGCAGATGTTCATGATATCTTTCATGTCTCCATGTTAAAGAAGTGTATTGAGGACCCAGCGCAGATAATCAGTTATCAAGGAAGTGATTTGAGACCGGACATGTCCATGCCTGAATCCGGTACAAATTACTGATCGCAAAATGAAAAAGTTGCGAAATAAAGAAATTGAGTTAGTTAAAGTCAGATGGGAAAATAGACTGGGTGGTGAGGAAACCTAGGAATTAGCCGATCAAATGGCTAAAGATATCCTTACTTGTTCGAATAATGTTTTAAATCTTTTTAGATGATAGTATTTGTAAATGTATGTGTACATTTTATGTGAAACTGTGTTATGAAATTTCGAGGTCGAAATTTATTTTTGATGATAGTAATGTAACAGCGCGTTTTTCGGATCCTCGTGGATCGTGTGTTTAGTGCTTGTGGTGGCCAATGTGAGGCCAATGTGGCGCGTGTGCCGTGGTGTGTGTGTTTCTGGCACTTACTGGGCCGACGTTTTGGGCCTGCAGTACCCTAGATCCTTCAGCATGTTATCGCGATAGTAATGGCTAACGCGTTCTTAACGCGGTAGTGGTGGCCGTCGCGTTCAGGTGGCCGTCGAGCGTATGCATGTGCGCCACGTGTAGCGCTCAGGGCAGCGGGCGTTGTGAAGGTGACGCTCAGGACTGTCGCGACCTGATCGCGGCTCCACGAGGGGTCGCGTTTCGAACCGCTGTAGGTTTTTAAATAACCCCAGCCAAGCAGAACACAGAGGGTTTCTGCTCGGCCAGGGGGAGGTGCTGTGGCGATTTCAGCTGGGATTTGGCGTCTTCGGCGTGTCCTCGCTGCAGGGAGTCCGGGAGAAGTAGGGGAAACGCCAGGAGATCGCTGTATAGCGTGTTCTTCACGATGGTAGGTGAACTTTTCCCATTTTCAGAGTGTAAATCGCATGGGATTGGGTTCCAATCAGTTTAATGTGTTTCTAACAGTAGATAGCATGCCTAGGTATTCACAAAAGCATGAAAATGAAGGATTAAGGGTAGTTTGTAATGTGGAAATGGGCTGTCATGGAGAGAGCTAGCCCAGATTAGGGTTTCCACCTGCTTACGCGACAGGTTCCAGGGCCGCGTCCTGAACGCGACCCAGCGCTGTGCCACGTTAAGGATCATGAGGCGACATGTTTGAAGGCCGCGTTATGGATCAGAAGGTGACATGTCGTGGGGACACCTTCTGAAGGTGACCCTATTGGCTGTCACGACATGGCCCGAGAGGCCCTGTTTGTGCATGATTTACGCATATGACTACTGATTATCGTTATTGATATGCTCAGTGTAGTGAGTAGTGCATTGGAACTTGTGGCGCTCTGGGAAGCACGTGGTTTTCGAGGCTAGTTCACAGGTTGTGTAGCTAGCTAGTAGTTTTCTGTGGACTTAGTGTTCACACGAGGCAGGTGGTGTTCACGTGTTGTGGACCGTCAGTACTCGAGGTTACGTTGGTTTCACGTGGTTTGTGCGGTGCGCACGTGGTTTCTGTGTGCGTGTCAAGTAGTAGACGCCTACCGTGGTTACCTCTCCAGCTGGGTGCCCCAGGTTCTCTGTGAGCCAGGCTGTAGCTCGGGGCTTTGTCCCGGTACTTATGCTGTACCGTCGAGGTCTGTGTCGTCTGACCTGGACACCCTCACTCCTTAGTTTGAGTTGTACGTCCGGCTGAGGGAAAGACGACAGTGGGACAGTGACTCTTATGTTTTTTCTAGTCACTTGTAGCGCGCTCTTAGTGGGGGGTACGGACACCAGTTGTCGACACTGGTCTCCTACTAGTCCTTTTTCCAATGCCTCACTCTAGCGAGCCCAGGCCAGGGTCTCTAGAGGTGTCAGGCATGGGCCTGTGACCGGTGGTCCGCAGGTGGTGGTGTTTAGTTGGTCTCCACAGTTGCTTGTCTTTTTCACATGGAGCGGCAGCTGGACCTTTCATCGTGGCTGCGAGACTGAGAGGTAGACCTGTGTTAGTTTGTCCGAGTCTGTTGCTGGTGTCGCGAACCAGTCTACGTGGCTCGAGTGTGGTAGTCTCTACTGTAGCTCGTACACGTGTTGGAGTTTTGCCGTTTATTTATTATAGATGTGTTATGCAGTTGGCTAGGGGTGGTTGTTTATAGTTTTAATATCCTATTTAGTTAAGCTATAAATTGCTAGCATAGTTTACTACTTTCGCACTTGTTTGGTTGCTCGGTGTTGGGGGAGTTCCCTACTGAGCCAGTGACTAGCGAGGCTCACCCCTACTCCCCACAGGTGAGGGCGAGGAGGAGGTTTCTCTACCGTCGTCTAGTTCGGAGCCGCGTTGTAGCGGTGTTGGCCCAGCGCCTCCAGCAGTGTAGCTTTTCTTTCTTCGGTTGTACCTGTTGTACTCGGGGTATGCCTCAGGCTTGTGTACTTTCCTTTATTTCTTTTGAAGTTGGCTATGAAAACCTGTATATTATAAATGCAATGGTGTGTTCCTTGTGTTTTCACGGACTAGTGTGTGGTATCCCTCGCGAGGCTTCGGCCCGTTCGCGGGAGACGGACTCGGGTCAAGCACATTACCGGTTTAAGGGCTTAGATGAGGCATTCCATCATAGTAACTCTACCAAGTTGACGTCAGGTCGCTCATCACTTTTGTCATATCCATTGTCGTGTGTATTGTCATCCGACTCACCTGAAAAACATAAGAAACACTAGATGAGCGATAACACCCGTAGGTTTTATATGTCTTGATCAAACTATGCTTTAAGTGATTAACGTTTTAACAAGTAGAATAACTACATGATGCATGTCGGGTCACGATAGAGAGCAAATAATATGGTGATGTCAAGTATGAGACATAACAATAGCAAGTATCAAGTATAATGAAGGAGAATTGGTCATATGATGAGTAAATACCTAATAGGGCAACATGTACAAGTCAAGTCATGTCATGTCAAGTATGTCACGAGTTGGTTGTCATAGATTAACCAATGATTAACACAACATAAGTCAGTCATCGCGTTATGAATTGCGACTGGTCGAGATGTCACGTCAAATGGCAGTTCGTGGCTTTAAGTTTCCTCTAAGAGTTCTTCTATCTCTCGTTTCTCACTTCCCCCTCTGATTCAGCACCTTCATTTTATTCCTTTTCTTCTCCCCCAGTGGCTAACAACAGGAGATAGGTAAGGTTGTGGCTGATGATCAGTATGTTTAATGATCAGTCGTTCCCATGTAATTTTAATTAATTACATATTTATTTTAATTAATTACATATTCTATAAGTTTTTTTAGCACAGGAAAAATCTCAAGGAAAATCAAGCATATTTGGTAAATATTAATACCTCTGTAGAAATATCAATACCAAGTTGTAATTCTCTGAGTCCCAATGACTTCTGTTGAAAACCAACGATTCCTTAAGTCATCGCATCGATTTATTAAGACCTTGTAACGATTTGCTCATCGCAACGATTCCTTAAGACATCACAACGATTTCTTAAGACCTCGTAACGATTTGCTCATCGCAACGATTCCTTAAGTCATCGCGTCGATTTCTTAAGACCTCGTAACGATTTGCTCATCGCAACGATCCTTAAGACATCACAACGATTTCTTAAGACCTCGTAACGATTTGCTCATCGCAACGATTCCTTAAGTCATCGCATCAATTTCTTAAGACTTCGTAACGATTTACTTTCTGCAACGATTTCTTTGTTGAACACAACGATTTGCTTTCTGCAATGATTTCTTAAGTGTTCATAACGATTTCTTTGTGAACACAACGATTTGCTTTCTGCAACGATTTCTTAACTATTAAAACGATTTCTTTGTTGAACACAACAATTTGCTTTCTACAACGATTCTTAATTGTGTTCATAATGATTTCTTTGTTGAACACAATGATTGCTTTCTGCAACGATTTCTTAAGTGTTCATAACGATTCCTTTATTGAACACAACGACTTACTTTCATAACGATTCTTCAGTGAATATAACGATTTGGTCATGTCTCATAACGATTTCATAAGTCATGCGTGAATCAACTTCATATGTAAACAAACTTCTTTTTTTTTAGTCAAAGTGTTGAATAGTCAAAGTCCACGCATATCTCTCTGACATGTGAGCATTTATGAGGACTGAATGTATCTCTGCATGCATGCAGACGATGTCGTCCATTATTGTGCTTACTCTGTGTGCATCTTTTAGAACAGCTATTTGACATTACTATTTTTGTGATTATTTGTTCTAACGTTGACTGACATCAGAGACAGCTTAGCTGTCTAGTATATTTAAGCTTGAGATATGTGCAGATCTCTGACGTCAATCCATCTTACAACGTTGGAAATAGTAGAAGCCAAAGGAGAACACAGAAGATGACGTGCACAAGTAGATAAAAGACTGTTGACTATAAAGCTTCAAAAGGCCATTCAGTCTAACGTCTACAAAGCTAGAGACAACGGATACTTCAACGAATATATTTCAAATTGGAGATATAAATACAAGACAAGAAGCTCCAGAAGAAAAACATGAAAAAGAAGAAAAGGAACTAATACTACAGTAGAGCACAAGCAATTCAAATCTTCTGCGAGAATCCCAGAGCCAGCATCCCACTCTAAATTGTCTCAAGCTCTTGCTATCCATGCTGGAATAGAAATTCTAAGAGAGAGCCTGTGTAGTTCTAAGAGAGACCATGTTTAGATCTCTTGCTCTTAGGCTATTAGCTTCAGATCGTGGCTTGTTAAAGTTTGATCTAGGGGCTTGCTTTTCTTGCTTAATTTTTGCTGGTTCTTTCCCTTTGTTGTGAAGGAGACCTGGGATCCGGGTGTTGTTTTTTCCCTTCGTGGTGAAGGAAGACCTGGTGGGGTATCCAGGGTGTTGTAGTTCCCTTCGTGTGAAGGAAGACCAGTTGAGCTAGGTGTTGTAGTATGTCCATAGGGGGACTGTACCCTAGTTAGTGGTTCCTGAGTTGTTGCTCAGGGACTGGACGTAGGATCCTAAGGAGAGGAGGTCTGAACCAGGATAATTCCTTGTGTTGTGTGATTGATTTCTTGTGTGTTTGTTGTTTATACTAACCTCACTAACCTTCATCGAAGAACATCTTTGTGTGAATGTTTTAAGTACAGGTACGGGCTAAATATTTTTAAAGACCCATTCACCCCCCCCCCCTCTGGGCTCGTCAACTGGGCAACAAGTGGTATCAGAGCGAGTCTCTTCGACAAAGAAGAAGATCTAACGATCTGAAGAGTAAAGATCCATGGCAGCCCAAGGTCACTTCAAATGTCAGTCAGTCAACTGACCACCATTGTTCGATGGAGAAGATTACACTTACTGGAAAACTAGAATGGAATACTTTCTGCAAGGCCACGATTATCAGATATGGTCCATAGTAGAAGAAGGCAATCTTCTAGTCACAAATGAGAAGGCTCAGTGGACAGATGATGACAGGAAGAAGATTTCCTTGAACTGTAAAGCTAAAAGTATTCTGTGTTGTGCCCTAAGCAAGAAAGAATTCAACAGAGTTTCAGCCTGCAAATCTGCAATGGAGATGTGGGAAAAGCTCAGAATTACTTATGAAGGCATAGAAAAGTGAAGGAGACAAGAATTGACATTCTTGTAACGCAATATGAAAGATTCCAGATGCAATCAGGTCAGTCCATAACCCAGATGTTCAGTAGATTTACAGATATCACAAATGGGTTAGCTGGACTAGGAAAGACTTATAAAATGGGAGATATGGTCAGGAATATCCTTAGATCTCTACCATCCTCATGGACCCCAAAGGTAACGGCCATTGAAGAAGCCAATGATCTAAAAAGATGTCCTTGGAAAAGCTCGTTGGGTCCCTTATGGCCCATGAGATAAATATGGAGAGACTGGGAGAGTCCTCAAGCAAGAAGAAGCACTCCAATGCTTTGAAAGCCGAAGAAGAATCATCAGAAGCAAGCTCAGATGACAATGAAAGCATTGAGGATAGTGAAAATGAAGAAGCAATGCTGTCAAGAAGATTGCAACGGATTTTAGCTAAGAAGAAGAAGTTTCAATCTGGCAAAAAATTCTTCAAGAAAAACAAAGAGTTAAGAAGCTAGAAGGAAAGAATCTGAAGAAAGGAGAACCGATATGTTATGAGTGCAAGAACTCTGGACATATCAAGGCAGAATGTCCAAAGCTTAAGAAATGTGAAAACGAAGAAGGATAAATTCAGAAAATTCAAGAAATATAAAAATAAGGCAATGGCAGCCGCATGGGAGAACAGCAGTGACTCAGACAGTGAGTCAAGCTCGAGCAGTGATGAAGAAGAAGCCAACTTGGCTTTTATGGTAAATACAGAAGAAAAGGTAACTTCTGACTCCTCTTTCGATTCTTGTAATGATTCAGATTCTGATAATTTAGAAGAAGCTTTCAACGAATTATACAGCAAATATAGAGAAGTAACTAAACTGTAAAAGTAAACAAGAAAAATATTGCTTGTTTAGAAAACACTAACTCAGACCTAAAAATAGAAAATGAGGAACTGGAAAAGCAAATAATTGAAACTAAAAGAAATGAATTATTATGTGAAGACCTAAAAGTTAAAATAAGCAAATAATCAAATTAGAAAAACAGGAGAGCTCAGATGAACTAAGAAAAGAACTCAAAGTTTTAAATGAAGAAAATAAAAAGTTGTCTAGCACATTAGAAAAATTTACGAATGGTAAAAACTCCTTAATATTAAAAGGTGCTAGAAGATCAGGTAAGAAGAAGAATAGATTAGGTTATACACCCCCAGATAATGAAGAAACTATAATATATCACAAAATATACCCAACTCCAAATTGTACTTGAACAAGACATCGCATACAAAGCTAATTTTAAATATATTGAAAAAGTAACAAAAACATCTTGCTGTAGCCATTGCAATAAGTTAGGTCATATACAAATAACATGTCCAACTAGACATAAGAATGGATAATAAAAGGAAAATTGATGATACTAACCCTTCAGGACCCAAAAGAATTTGGGTACCTAAAACTTAATGTTTTTATTTCAGGGTAACCTTCGAGCATCCAAATGGTATTTGGACAGTGGGTTCTCAAGGCACATGTCAGGGAACCGGAAGCTGTTCTCATCTCAGGCTGAAGAAGGGACTGTTACATATGGAGATAACGGAAAAGGAACAGTGATAGGCAGCGGTTCAGTAAATAACAAAGGAAAAATAGTTATTGAAGATGTACTGCTTGTCAAAGGGCTAAAGCACAACCTTATCAGCATCAGCCAGCTTTGTGATAGAGGTCATCAGATTCAGTTCCAAGAGACAAAGTGCAGTATATTGAAGGATGGAGCAGTAATCTTTGAAGCTAATAGAGAGAAGAACTTATATGTACTCTATCTCGAAGAACTTAAAGAGCAAGACGTCTGTTTGGCAGCAAATAAAGAGCAATCAACTGAGCTGTGGCACAGAAGATTGGGCCACTGCAGTTTGGATGGCATGAACAAGCTCAGAAAGAGAAATCTGGTGGAAGGTCTGCCAAAGGTCAGCACGAAAATGGATAGCATCTGCAGACCATGTGCAAAGGGAAAGCACACTAAGAGCTCCTTCAAGTCAAAGACTGTGGTAACCACCTCAAAACCCTTAGAACTCCTTCATATGGATTTGTTTGGGCCAATGAGAACCACTAGTCTTGGAGGAAAGAATTTTGGATTTGTTATAGTTGATGACTACTCCAGGTTTACATGGGTTTCATTTCTAGAGCATAAAGATGACACACTTGAAAGCTTTGTCAGTTTCAGCAAGAAGGTCCAGAAAGACAAGAAATTCAGTATTGTTAGTATCCGGTCAGACCATGGAGGTGAATTTCAGAATGAAAAGTTTGCAGAATTCTGTGAAAAAGAAGGAATTGAGCATAATTTCTCAGCACCAAGGACACCACAGCAAAATGGAGTTGCTGAGAGGAAGAATAGAACTTTATTGGATATGGCAAGAACAATGCTGTCAGAATATGACTTGCCAAGGTATTTCTGGGCTGAGGCAGTGAACACAGCAAGCTACATCATCAATAGGGTGATGATCAGGCCAATCCTGAAGAAGACAGCGTACGAACTATTCAAAGGAAAGAAGCCAAAGATCAGTCACTTCAGGACATTTGGATGTCCTTGCTTCATCCACAACAATGGAAAAAGGGATATTGGTAAGTTAGATGCCAAATCAGATGAAGGCATCTTCATGGGATACACTTCTAAACCTAAAGGCTATAGAGTATTTAACAAGCGCTCTTTATTGATTGAACAGTCTGTTCATATCATTTTTGATGAAACTAACCCTTCCTTGAGAAAGGAAGAAGATAGTGACATTGATGATGCAGATGAATTGTCTAAGAAATTAAAGGATACATCAATTGAAGACAAGGATGATCCACCTCTGGAAGACCTGCAACAAAAGGACATTACACATGATAATCTTCCAAAGGAGTGGAGATACAAGAAAGATCACCCACCTGAGAACATTATTGGTGATCCATCTGTAGGGGTAAGAACAAGAGGTAATGTAATACCTTGTGATTATCTAGCATTTGTTTCTCAAATCGAGCCTAAGACAGTCAATGAAGCTCTCTCTGATGAATCTTGGATCATAGCCATGCAAGATGAACTTAATCAATTCAAGAGAAACCAAGTATGGTCACTTGTTCCCAGACCATCAGACCATCCGGTTATTGGCACCAAGTGGGTATTCAGAAACAAATGGATGAGACTGGTGTGATCTTAAGAAACAAGGTCAGACTGGTAGCTCAAGGCTATTTCCAAGAGGGAGGCATAGATTTCGATGAAACCTATGCACCTGTAGCTAGACTTGAGGCTATTAGAATTTTACTTGCATTTGCATCAGCATTAGATTTAAAACTATTTCAAATGGATGTTAAGTCAGCTTTTTTAAATGGTTTTATCAAGGAGGAAGTTTATGTGGAACAACCCGGGCTTTGATGATACAGAATTTCCGAATCATGTTTTTAAACTTCACAAGGCATTGTATGGTTTAAAGCAAGCACCTAGAGCCTGGTATGAAAGGTTTCGTTATTTTCTTTTAAACCATGGATTCAGTAGAGGTCAAGTAGATAGCACCCTTTTTATAAAGACAAAGATCAAAATATATACTTGTTCAAATTTATGTAGATGACATAATTTTTTGTTCTACTGATGAATCTCTTTGCAAGTATTTTGAAAAGCTCATGTAGGGAGAATTCGAAATGAGCATGATGGGAGAGCTCAACTACTTCCTTGGACTACAAATCAAACAAGGAAAGGAATGTACTCACATTTTCTAAGCAAATTACACAAGAGAACTCTTGAAGAAATTTGGATTCGACAATGCCAAACCACTGTCAACACCTATGAGCACATCAACAAGGATGGACAGTGGCAAGGATTGTAAGAAAGTAGATCAAAAGATCTACAGAGGTATGATAGGTTCTCTACTCTACTTAACAGATAGCAGACCTGATATTCTATTTAGTGTTTGTATGTGTGCTAGATATCAAGCAGATCCTAGAGAATCTCATCTAATTTCAGTTAAAAGAATCTTTAATATTATCTAGAACTCATGACTTAGGTCTTTGGTATCCAAAATCATGTGAAATAACCTAATAGGATATTCAGATGTTGATTATGCTGGATGCAAAATAGATAGAAAAAGCACAAGTGGATGTTGTCAATTTCTTGCAGGATGTTTGATATCATGGTCCTCCAAGAAGCAAAATTTAGTGGCACTATCAACTGCTGAAGCTGAGTATGTTGTTGCTAGAAGTTGATGTACACAACTCCTGTGGATCAACCAAAACTCGAGGACTATGGGCTTCACATCAAAACAATCCCACTGTTATGTGACAACACAAGTGCCATAAACCTCACCAAAAATCCAGTACAGCATTCAAGGACCAAGCATATTGAGGTTAAATACCATTTTATTCGTGATCATGTAGCAAATGGTAATTTAAAATATCTTTTATTGATACAAATGGTCAGTTAGTAGATATCTTCACAAAAGCCTTACCCGAAGAGAGATTCACATCTCTTAGAAGGGAATTAGGTATGTGTAATTTGTGAAAGGATTTCTGTGTTAAACTGAAACATAAATTTTCAGAATTTAAGTAATATCTCTCTCCATGGCGTTAAGCTGTTATCTTATCTTGACGGTCTCCTTTGTAAAAAGTCCTCTGGGATAGTCAAACTCGTTTGTCGTTTTCTGCCGCCTTTTTGGGGCCTCTTCTTTCGATAAAGCATCTATTTATTCCGAAATCGATGTGGGAATGACTCATCCCCTACCTTTCACCTTTTCCCTCTTTCGTCTGGTTGCCTGAGCCGATACCCTAATGACTCCGGCATCGACTCTCGGCAAATTTGAAGCCTCTCTCATTTTCCCGCGAAGAATTTCTTGAGGGCTTTCACTCCTGCCACCATCTCATCCCTCCTGAAAACCTCCTCCACCCAAATCCATGGCTGTGTCCGTTGTTTTCGGTAGTCTTGGGGGCTACGGCGCTGAGTACCTCTCACCCGAGCAGCAGGAGAAGTTCACGTTTGTGAAGACCAAGCTATGTGGCAATAAGGCAGTGGATGTTGCCGATCTTGAGAAGAAACAGATGCATAGCATAGTGGCCGCTTGAGCAGGATGCAGTGGACAGAATCGCAACCTTCTCAGAGGTAAGCTATCCAGACCTCGTGAAGGCCTTTTATGTATGTCTGCAATCAGAGGCGGATGGATCCTTAACATCTTCTGTCAAGGGAACCCAGATCAGGTTGATCATGACTTTGAAGACCCTGTTTGGTGTAAGCTCGACTGGTCACAGTGGGATCCACACCGAGGATACCCAGGCCAAGGGTCTAGGAATGTTGGTCCAGAATTCAGGTGAAAGATGGGAAATAGATATAAATCAATTGAATGCGTTCAACCGTCTTCTACACTTTATAGTCTGTCAGATACTAGTCCCTAGAAGTGCCACCTATTCAACATGCACCAAGGCAGACTCTGATATGATGTATTGGGCCATTCAAAACAAAGAGATAAATATGGCCAAAGTCATGATAGAGAGGATGAAATTTGCTCGTGATCAAATTTGGGATACTAAGAGCAAGCTGAATGTATCTCTGCCCTACTCCCACTTGCTCACCAAGATTTTCAGACATTTTGGCGTGAACTTGTCTGGGGCAGTAGTTGAGAAGATGGGCCAAGCTATTAGGTCCAGAAATCTGAGAAAAAGTGGTTTCTCAGTCGTCAATGGAGTATGGACCAAGACCTCTGTGGCTGAGGGTGAAACCATAATTGGCGAAGCCCAAGAAGCCCAGCAAGAAGTAGCAGCTGATATAGCAGAACTAGCAGCAGCAGTAGTAGAGCCAGAGGAACCAGCAGCAAGAGCACCAGTTGAAGTTGCAGAGGTAGCAGAAAGGGAACCAGAAGCATCAGCATCACGTGCAGTAGCAATGGAAAGAGAAGGTGCAGTGGAAGCCTCAGTAGCTCCAGCAGAGACAATGATGGAAGAAACTAGTAGAAGAATTGAAGACATTCCTCCTAAGACCATTATTCTTGTTGGATCAATATCAGATGATCCTCTACCTTCTTCCAGGGTAGCTTCAGTGCTTCAAGATGTCCTAGATTCCATTCAAAGCACTCCAGTTATTCCAGAAGGTGATGGCAGTACTGTAGAAGAGGCTGTGGCATCTGGCCACCTGGAAGATACTATGTTGGAAGATGCTCCCATTCAGGGGGGAGCAAGAGACTGAGAAAGAAGCAGCATCACAGGGGGAGCACATGAAGATGTCCCTATGAATGAAAGGCAAAATGCAGATCATGCTGAAGTTGAAAAACCAGTGGAAAAGAGAAGCAAGGGCAAGAAAATTGCACACAGAAGGCCAAGGAAGATACAGAGGAAGGTAAACCTGAAGCCTATCCTTAATCGGTTGGATGCTCAAAGCAAGACCCTGTGCTCAGTACAGTCTAACTTGGAGTCCATTCAAATGAGCCAGGTATCAACCACCAAGGAATTTTCTCAGATTAGAAATGCAATGAAGTGGTTTAATAAGGAAATGGGGAGTATGAAATCCTTGCTGTCTGAGATCCTGAAGGCGGTTGGAGCTCCAGCTCCTCCTCCTTCTCCCCCTCCTGCAGCTCAGATGAATGAAGTAGATTCTCCTAGGCCTTCAGGGCCAACTGAGTAGGAGTCCGGACCATTAGGGTCAGCAGTTCAAGAGTCAGGGCCACCAGGGCCGGTTCCAGCAGCAGAAGTCAGTGAGTCCGGGCCAGCTGAGCAGGTGCAAGGGCCATCAGGGACAGCTGAGAAGGTGTCAGGGCCATCAGGGCCAATGGAGTCAGAATCTGTGCAGACTGTGGCTGAAGAAGAAGTTATGGCTCCGAAGCCCCCAACTCCTTCTTCCTCTCAAACCCCAGTTCCTCCATCACCACCTTCATCCTCTACAGCTCCACCTGCCCCTCAAACCTTCAAGAAACCTCAACCTAGACCCATCTCTTCACCACACCTTTTCCATCTCACTCCACTTCCTCTCCTGCATCTTCCCCACATATTATTCCACCTCCACCCATCTTCGAGATCCCTCCAGCATCCTCTGCTGGAGCTCCTCTTCCTCTGATCCCTCCTCTGGACCAGCAGATGAACCCCCTTCTCTGTCTGATTCTTTTCTTCATCCTTCTCATCCACCCTCTTTCATTACTATAATCCCTAAGAAT
The DNA here is from genome assembly GCA_014218235.1 of Colocasia esculenta. NCBI lineage: Eukaryota > Viridiplantae > Streptophyta > Magnoliopsida > Alismatales > Araceae > Colocasia > Colocasia esculenta. The sequence continues at coordinate 13,335,240 of CM024753.1, read as the reverse complement.
GCTCAACTTGAATCTCTTTTTCTTGAAAAAGTCAAGGATGAGTTTGAAGAAGTCATTCTTAGGTCTGTACTGAAAGTTGGGGATCATATTCATAGGGCAGACTCTTCTAGTTCTGCTCCTAAAAAGAGGAAAATTTCATCCACTTCCTCCCTTTCCTCTGAACCTAAATATCCCCCTCTGTGGTTTTCTCTCACAGTGGACAACAGAAATAAACCACTGTATAGAGAATATCTTCAGAAGGTTGTTTTTGCCACCATCATCAACCTTCCCTTCCTTAATCTTTCAGACCATTTAAGTGTTGTTCTACCCTATACTCCTCTATCTAAAACTGAAAAATCAAAAATTTCTCTGTTGCTCACTCCAAGACTGAAGAGCAATGGGCCAAGGGGCACAAAGAGCTCTATAATAAATTTCTTTTAGCTAGATCTGTCAGATTCCCTCCAAGGGACCATTCCCTGACCTTATCAGAATGGTTCCAAATCCACCATAAAAATTCTTGGGGCCCATTCATTCAGAAGGAGATCAAGATGGTCAGGCACTTCCTGTTGTTCAACATTTTAGATATGTCCATCGACTCCCAGAAGTTCAGTTGGGCCAGTTCAAGTAGGCAATCACAGCTCTTACTACAGCTGTAGCCCACACTGAAGCTGTCCAAATGATTTTGCTACCCTTCAACTGCCAGAGGAGATCTCTCTTCCCCAAATTCACTTCCTAGTCATGGAATCCTCTGTTGGGTCTATCATTTTTGAACGTTTTGCCAGGGTTATGGGAAGAATTAAGGTACAGAAGGCTTTCTGGTTGCATTTCATAGATTTCTCTTTAGGGAATATCACCAGGGCCATGTCAGTGCTGAGGTTCTTGCTCCCATCCTGTCAGAATGTGAGAGATTGAATTCCTCAGAGTGGACCCGCTTTTATCCTCTTTCTGCTCAACAATTGTCGGATCTAAATGAAGCTCAAGCCAGGGAAGGTAAACCTCCGTTCTCCTGCTACCTTTTTGGACATGAACTCCATTCACCTTGTCAATGATCCCCTTAAGACTTGGGTTGAAAGGTACAAGGTTTTTGTAGCCATGCGCCAAGCACTGCGGCATAAGCAGAATTTCTACCCAATCTCCATGGATCAGTTCCTTGCTTGTGCCAGCTTTGGGACAGTCATCTTTCTCAAGATGTCCATGGATATGGGCTCCTATGCTGATTTCCTGACCAGTAGTTAACTCTTCATCTCCACAGGATGGCTCCCTCCATGGGACCAACCTACTTTATAGCTCCTGGTGTGTTCAAGTTGTACTTTGAAGAGCAGGAAGAACATACATGGGAAACTATTTCTCATTTTGCCTCTCTTTGTCTCATGTTTATTATCTTCCTGTACCTCCTCAAAGTTAATACAATATCTTTGATTATGTGCTTCTCCTCTCTTCTTTGTGTCAGTGTATCTTTTTGCTTAATGACAAAATTGGGGAGAAATTTACGTAACATTTCTGACATACAAAGTCTTAATTTCATAAATATAAAGCTTTAGATTACGTATGCTTATTGTTCAGTTTTGTTAAGTTTTGTCATCACCAAAAAGGGGGAGATTGATGATCAGCATGTTTGATGATCAGTCTATTCCCATGTAATTTTAATTAATTACATATTTATTTTGGTGAATAACAAAACATGATTAACAAAACCCTGTCAAAGTTTTCTAACATATATTCTATAAGTTTTTTTAGCACAGGAAAAATCTCAAGGAAAATCAAGCATATTTGGTAAGTATTAATACCTCTGTAGAAATATCAATACCAAGTTGTAATTTCTCTAAGTCCACATCGACTTCTGTTGAAAACCAACGATTCCTTAAGTCATCGCATCGATTTCTTAAGACCTCGTAACGATTTGCTCATCGCAACGATTCCTTAAGTCATCGCATCGATTTCTTAAGACCTCGTAACGATTTGCTCATCGCAACGATTCCTTAAGACATCACAACAATTTCTTAAGACCTCGTAACGATTTGCTCATCGCAACGATTCCTTAAGTCATCGCATCGATTCTTAAGACCTCGTAACAATTTGCTCATCGTAACGATTCCTTAAGTCATCGCATCGATTTCTTAAGACTTCGTAACGATTTACTTTCTGCAACGATTTCTTAAGTGTTCATAACGATTTCTTTGTTGAACACAACGATTTGCTTTCTGCAACGATTTCTTAAGTGTTCATAACGATTTCTTTGTGAACACAATGATTTGCTTTCTGCAACGATTTCTTAAGTGTTCATAATGATTTCTTTGTTGAACACAATGATTTGCTTTCTGCAACGATTTCTTAAGTGTTCATAACAATTTCTTCGTTGAACACAACGATTTGCTTTCTGCAACAATTTCTTAAGTGTTCATAACGATTCCTTTATTGAACACAACGACTTACTTTCCATAACGATTTCTTCAGTGAATATAACGATTTGGTCATGTCTCATAACGATTTCATAAGTCATGCGTGAATCAACTTCATATGTAAAACAACCTCCTTTTTTTTAGTCAAAGCGTTGAATAGTCAAAGTCCACGCATATCTCTCTGACATGTGAGCATTTATGTGGACTGAACGTATCTCTGCATGCATGCAGACGATATCGTCCATTATCGTGCTTACTCTGTGTGCATCTTTTAGAACAGCTATTGACATTACTATTTCTGTGATTATTTGTTCTAACGTTGACTGACATCAGAGACAGCTTAGCTGTCTAGTATTTAAGCTTGAAATATGTGCAAATCTCTGACGTCAATCCATCTTACAACGTTGGAAATAGTAGAAGCTAAAGGAGAACACAAAAGATTTGACGTGCACAAGTAGATAAAAGACTGTTGACTATAAAGCTTCAAAAGGCCATTCAGTCTAACGTCTACCAAAGCTAGAGACAACGGATACTTCAACGAATATATTTCAAATTGGAGATATAAATACAAGACAGAAGCTCCAGAAGAAAACATGAAAAAGAAGAAAAAGGGACGAATACTACAGTAGAGCACAAGCAATTCAAATCTTCTGCGAGAATCCCAGAGCCAAGCATCCCACTCTAATTGTCTCAAGCTCTTTGCTCTCCATGCTGAATAGAAATTCTAAGAGAGAGCCTGTGTAGTTCTGAGAGAGTCCATTGTTTAGATCTCTTGCTCTCAGGGCTATTAGCTTAGATTGTGGCTTGTTAAAGCTTGATCTAGGGGCTTGCTTTTCTTGCTTAATTTTTGCTGGTTCTTTCCCTTCTGTTGTGAAGGAAGACTGGGGATCCAGGGTGTTGTTTTTTCCCTTTGTGGTGAAGGAAGACCTGGGGGTATCCAGGGTGTTGTAGTTCCCTTCGTGTGAAGGAAGAGACCAGCTGAGCTGGGTGTTGTAGTGTCCATAGGGGGACTATACCCTAGTTAGTGGTTTCCTGAGTTGTTGCTCAGGGACTGGACGTAGGACTCCTAAGGAGAGGAGGTCCGAACCAGGATAATTCCTTGTGTTGTGTGATTTATTTCTTGTGTGTTTGTTGTTTATACTAACCTCACTAACCTTCATCGAAGAACATCTTTGTGTGAATGTTTTAAGTACAGGTACTGGCTAAATAATTTTTAAAGACCCATTCACCCCCCTCTGGGCTCGTCAACTGGGCAACAGTGGCGGCATGGCACCCTGACATCAAGTTGATGGTGATGATGGTAGCTGGAGAACAAGAGAAGGATGTAGCCACCTCACAAGAAGGCCCTAATGGATTGTTACATCATTTTGAAGGTAGGGTGACGCTCCCACCTTGTTTTAGTTATAGTTTTCCATGAGATCTTGGTAGTAATGCATGATGAGATGAGGGATCCTATAGGTTTATAGATTTTCTATGTTCAGGATGTGTGAGGTGTGATATTGGGATTTTTGAGGATTTGATCATGGTTAATGATGTCTCTGGGATGTTTGTGATGGGAGAAATGATTTCTTCTTCTTTGTGTTTTGAAGCTCTGTTGTGCAATATCTGTTGTGCAATATCTGGGCTAAGAAGGCCAAGTCCCTACGAATTGGGTTTTCTATGTGTGAATGTAACACATGTTGTTGCCGCATCTTTAATGCATATGTATTGCCTATTGCATTCATAGTCTTAACGCAATTAGTTGGTCATTCTGTTCTTAACATGGTAAGCTCCATTTATGCATTCTTAGCTAGTGGCCATTTAAGGCTTTGACAATGTGTTTTACCTTCCATCTAAGTTCCTTCATGGTTCTTAAGCCCAATCGTGGGAGTTGGACTCTCTATCTTTTTGGTGTGAGCTTTGACTGGGTATGTCATGCTTTTATTTACATGCTAATGTGTAATGTTGCTCTATTGCATAACTATATCCTCGGTGTGAATTGGGGGGGATTCCTAGCTAGCATGGTGTCCATGTGTTTTCAGATTGGCACGTGGTTGAGCTTTTAGTCGATGATGCAAGATCTTGCTATGCAAGGCAACTCTATGATGCTTGCATACTCGGGAATATATGTGTGTGTGGTCTTAATAATTTATAGGGTTTCTATGTTCTAAGGTATGTGTTGTGTTTGGTTTCAAGTAGTTTGGTGTGTGCCATGAGTTGACATTTGTCGTGCTACTATGTGTAGCACTCACCAATCAAGAGCCCTAGTCCTGTGTAGGTCTAGCACTGTGTGTGTTGCAGGATTTGGTCTCTGTGTTGTGTGTGCAAAGAAAGGTATGGTTTTGTCTTCCTGGATCCCATTGTTTTGTAGTGAGCCTACAACTTGGCAATGGGAAAGACAGATGGGACAACATCGTGTTGTTTTTCTTTGGACTACTTGAGTGCACTTATGACTAGGGAAGAAAACGCCTAGAAGACATGCGGGTCTCTAGCTAGTCTCTTATTCTCACTTGTCTCACTTTGTGGGCCCTGAAACCTATAGAAGTGTGTTTAGGCATGAGACTACAACCTAGCCTAACTGTAGTTACTATGCGTGCATGTTGAGTTGACTCCTCTGCCTCTCCGATCAATAGGTATACAGGTGTGGGTAGGGCAATCATATGTGTCCTGACTACGAGACTAGTGTTCCTTAGTAGTTACGGTTACTTTTGGTTTGTGTCTGTATAACACTAAAGCTTTATGGTTTCTTCCTGTATGGCACTTCTGTGGTGGATTTGTCTATGCCGAGAATTAGAGGTTGATCATGGTAGCATTAGTGTTTGGCACATTTTGCTAAGTTCTGAGTGTCATAGGGGTTTCAGTACCTTCTTGACTACTATGTGTAGCTGTGTCACTTGTGGTTTTACTAGTCTTGGTGTTGTTTTTTTCTTAGGTTTGTTGTGGTTTGATCGAGTGTAGGATTGGGGGATCTCTAATGAACTTGTGACTTTGTGAGGCTCATCCTCTACTTTTACTGTTGTGAGTTGATAGAGGCAATGTTGACTTTAACCTAGTCATTAATTTGGTGCTATGGTGTTTTGTATACCAGCAATAGTTCCTTCTTTGTACTATCTCGAGACATGCCCCTTAAGGCAATGTACTTTAATTTTGTATTCATATTGTAAATTAATACATTATTTATTATTAATGAAATCTTTGTTTTCTTGTTATAGTTACTTGTACTACTTGTATCCCTCTCTAGACTGTGTGTGAATCTGTGATGACACGATCTTTTCGGATCCGTGTTTAATGGTTTTGGAGTGGTGCTCTTGACCAAGAGGTGGTCGTTGGGCCTTGTTTGTGGTTTTCGTACGTTGTGTGGGCGTTGTGGGCTGGAGGTTCTAGCCCAAACACCCAGTTGATTCACTGGTTGTGAACGCGACGGAGCAAGTCGTCGCGATTTAAACACGACGGTCTCTCCCGTCATGATTTATAGAACCGCCTTTGTAACGTCGCGCATTTTTCGGATCCTTGTGGATCCTTTGTCGGATCTTGCGGATCCTTTGTTTAGAGTTTGTGGTGGCCAATGCATGGCCAATGTGGCGTGTTTCAGTGTGTGTACAGGTTGAGTATGGTTGTGGGCCGGCAGGCTGGGCCCAAAACACCTGCCCGTTCACTGTCTGTGAATGAGATAGTGAGGACGTCGCGTTCTGAAAGCGACTATTCTACATGTCGCATTCCTGCTGCCGCTGCTGAGCGGTCGTCGTCTGCATGCGCGCCGCGTGTCGCATGCTGGGCGGCATGCAGACGTCAGCTTTAAGAAGGCAACACCCTGAACCGTCGCGTTCAGGTCGCGACGGAGGGGTACGTCGCGTTCCCAACTGCTGTGCGTTTTTAACCTGCTCTGGCCAAGCAGAGCTGCAACCAGTTCTGCTCGGCCAGGGGAGGTGTGTGGCATTTTTGCTGGGTGATTTGACCATTTTGAGGTGTGTTTGGCGTGTTCTCACTGCGGGGATCTTAAGAAATCGCCGGGATAGCCTCGTTCTTTGTGTTCTTCACGAAGGTAGGGGAATTATTCCTGTTTCACACCGTGTAATTGTGCGGATGCATGTATGTTTGGTTTTTGGTGTTTAGAACGGTAGATACCATGTTAGGGTATCCATTAAAGCATGAAAAATGTGAATTAAGTGTGGTTTGCATGGCTTGGGGTGGTGATCCGTGGAGTTCCTCCCGGATTAGGGTTTTCTCTTGTGAAGGCGACTGAGCCCCCTGTCGCGTTCTAAACGCGACAGGCCAACCCATCGCGTTCATGTTATGAACGCGAGATATCGGGGTGTCGCGTTCTTAAGGTGACACTAGCCTATGTCGCGACCTCAGCCGAGAGGTCCTATTGTGCACAGTTTTAATGGTGGAATTATCTAATTATTACTATTTCTTGTACATGGCAAGTATATGCGGTGCATTGGCACCTGTTGCGCTCTAGCAGGGTATGTGTAAAAAACCAAAAATAAAAAACAAACACACATCATGCTTTTAAAGTAAAGAACGAAAAAAGAGTGACACGTGGGGCACAGAGGGAGGAGGGTAATCAAATGGAAAACGCAAAAAGAAGTCCCACCGTGATCGCCAATTTGTAGACACCGTTTTCCGCTCCCTTTTTAAGGGGGACGAAGAACAGTTCACAAGAGGGAGGGAAAAGAAAATAAAAAAGAGGTTCAATGTGTGGTGTGTGGATATGGAGTGTGAAAAGTGTAAAATAAGGAAAAAGAAACGTGATCGCCAGGCACACGAGGGTGCTGAGTGGGAGAATGCACTGCGAGGGGTGTGGGATGGAAGGAGTGATCCCGAGCGTACCTTTTTGTAGCGGGGGGTGATGTGGGTTCTCCCTTCCTCTACGAGCACAGCCGGCCGTGGTAGAGGGCGTTTTTCGAATGATTACCTTGCAAAAAGACAAAGAAAAGGAGTGGGGATTAGCCGAATGTGCAGTATACAAACTCTAAAAATAAATGAAATAAATGAATGACATGGGGAAGGACACACCTTGGGTGATGTTTTTTTTAAACCCCTAATGTAACGTCGCTTATTTTTGGATCCTTTTGGATCGTGTGTGTTGTGGTTGTGATGGCTTGTTGTGGCCAGTGTGGTGTAGACGCGTGGTGTGTGTAGGTGTGGTGTGGGTTAGGTCCCGAAATGAAATAGGACCTGCTGCAGTTGGTAGGAGTTGGCGGCCAGGGGTGGTCGTTGACTTGTTGGCGTCCAGGTAAGTTGTCGTTGACTGCATGATCTTGGTGGCAGGGGATATGGACGTTTAGTGTGGCGGTTGTCTTTGGCGGCAGAGGGGTTGACGCCAACCTGAGAATTCTGCAGGTTATAGGGTCACTCGAGAGCAGGTTTTCCACCTGTCTCTCTCTTCCCCTTGCCCTAGCTTCACGTCCCCGTGTTTCTAAAGCTTCCAACAGGTACTGAAGAGTGGTTGGAGGATCGTGGAGCGTGTGGCGTTGTCGAATCAGACGAGGAAACGCTGTGGCGTGGTGCAATTCCCGTGGGAGCTCGCGGAGGGTTCGGTGTGAACCGGGAGAATTCGGAGGGTTTGAGCGTGTTCTGAGGTAGGGAACGACCCTTGTAGTTCTTATAGGTTGTAATAGAATAATTAGAAAGCATGAAACTGCATGAAAATGGCAACTTCGGGTCATGGTATTCATGCGGGGTTCTAAGGATGGTTTGATGGAATTTAATGGTTAATTCATGTAGTTTAAATCTTAAATGATGCATGTTGGCTTGGAAAATAGTTTCCTCATGTTTCTCGTTGCTTTGATGATTGTAAACCTGTAGAATCAGTTTAGGGTTTCTGCAGGAACTGGGGTTGAAGAGCTTAGCGTCAACATCGATTGACGCCAGGTTCTTCAGTCGGATATAGACGACCAGATCCATTGCCGTCTACTTCCTATAAATGGCAGTCGATGTTGCCGCCAACTTGTGCATGTATCCATGTGATAATTGCATAATTGTTATGAATAATTGTGCCATTTGATTGACAAATAATTGATAATTTCATAAGTTCTGTTATCATTTCATTACAAGTGCGGAAATTGATCAAATCTCTGTTGTGTTGTATTTGCAGGATTAATGGGCCAAGAAATAAAGTGTCAAATGGGCCAATAGATTGGATTGAAGCAAGAGAGAATAAATGAGAGATTCTAATTTTAAAATATCTTTTTTCTATTTCTCTCTTTCTTTCTAATTTTCAAAACTCTCTCATTTTAATCTCTCTCTATTTTAAAATCCTTCCTCTCTTTTCTCACTATTTTATAAACCCTCCCTCTCTCTCTCATGGAGATATTCTGCCCCTCTCACTTTCTCTCTCTTTCCTCTGCGCACACCTTCCTCTTCTCCTTCTTTCCCTTCTCCCCTTCTTCCCCTTCTCTTTTCTCTCTCCCGGTTTTCTCTCTGTGCGCACACAGAAGCAGCAACAGCATCCCGCCGCCAGGCCACCCGCGAACCCCCGCCTGCAGCCGCCTGCCCGCGTGGCCGCCCGCCAAGGCCAACCCCGCGCGCACGCTTGCACGCCAGTGCCGCCTGCGCTTGCTCGCGCGTGGACCCCTGCCGCAGGCCCAACCGCCTGGCCCCCTGCCGCCTGGCCCCTGCACCCGGCTCACACCACCCGGCCCTGCCGCCCACGTTGCATGCGATTTCATGCAACGTGGCCGGTCGCGCCGCGCCCCCTCTCTCCTCTCTCTCGCCTCTCTCTCCTCTCGTCGCTCTCTCTCCTCTCTCTCCTCGTTTCTCTCATCTGTCTTCTCTCTCTCTCGCGCCTCTCTCTTCTCTCTCGTTCCTCTCTCTCTTCTCTCTCCGCTCTCTTTCTTTTCTCTCTCTTCTCTCTCGCCTCTCTCTTCTCTCTCCACTCTCTCTCTTTTCTCTCTCTCTCTTCTCTCTCTCTTAATTTTCTATTTTTATTATCATTGTAACAGTTGGTGCTTGTTTTAGTATAACACATTTCTATTGAGTGTAGTGGGATTATAATTTTGAATAGCATCTCTTGTTATCTCTCTCTCTTTATTTCTGTACTTAGCTTAGGTTTATTTTGTGCAACTTAGTTTATTCTCACCACATTATTTTCTTAACTAAAAACTCAAGGTTTTCAATTCTAAAATCTAGTTCTCCGTGGATTCGACTCGGCTCTCACCACTTAACTACCGTTTAAATATTTAGTGTAGGCCGATTATTTGAGATTGTTAGTCACGTGTTTAACGACGCATTCGTGGGCTATCAATTTTGGCGCCGTTGCCGGGGAGTTAGATTTTTAGTTTTGATAATTTTAGTGTTTTTTGTATATATTCAGGCTAACATTTTCTTTCTTTTTGTAGGTATCAAATAAAAAGTGAAAAAAAAAAAAAAAATTGCATGAAAAATAAAGAAAATGGGTAAGTGAGGTGAGTTTCCTTCTCTCACTCTTTCCATTTGTTTTCATTTCCAAAAGAACGAGGGATTGCGTTGAAGGTAAGTACCATTAAACCCTCTTGATTGAGTTCCTTTTCTTAGTTGCCATGTTTAGACAATTAACAAAATCCAAAATCCAAAAAAAAATCAATCACTTGAATCCAATCAAAGATGTCATGTCAAGATAGAAACCTTCCATCTTAGGACATGCATCATTTAGATTTCCATGTTTAGGTAGTTTCTTTTGTTTGAAAGTTTCCTTTCTTGTCGAAGATTGCGGGAGGTAAGGTGAGAATCTTAATTTCTTTAAAAAACATGATCATGCATTGCCATGCTTGCATAGAACCCCTTACTTGATTTTGTGGTGTGCACATCATTTCTAAAATATTTTAAGGGCAGTTTCCTTAACAAGATAAGGTGGGGATTTGATCACCCTTCCTTAGCCGACAAACCACAACTTCCTGCATCTTTTGCATTCCCAAGCCCAATAAAAGAAAGTAGAACTTGACCTAGGGTTCGCTTTGAGACTTAGGCCCACTTGAGCCCACTATCAAGTTTGGAGACTGGTGTCTAGGCTAGAGGTTTATGGCAAATGCCTAAATGGACAAGGGTTACTTAATTAGGTCCCTGTGAGAGCAGGGGAACCTCCCACTTTCCACCTCTTACCTGGCCAGTTAACGAGCTTGAGAGTGGATTTGAGTTAGGCCTCAGTTGATTAGTGAGAAATCAAATGTTTATATCTTAGGGGACCATAGGTGACATAGGATTAATTGTTTGCTAACTTGTGTGAAAATACAAAACAAAAAAAATCAATATTTCAAAACAAAAAATAATAAAAACAATATAAAAAAAAGAGAAAAAAAAGTCTCATCTTTCCCATTCACAGTCATATGTGGGCCAACCCAGCACATTATATAGGCCATGGCCCAAACCAATTTTCATCTCTCATTCAACGTGGCCCAGCCTACTTTGAAAATACACAATTCTTGTCATCCCACTATGAAAGTACATCCCCTGGGGTGGCCCAACTCTCACATTTTACCCAAGATCAGGCCCACCATACTAATTTGTTCCATAATCGGCCATCTTTCACCCAAGCAGAAACACAATATTTTCAATGGCCTTCCACCGCCACTCCTTACCCAAAAGATGAACAATATATCTCTCCTACAGAATTGAGTTGCTTTATCAAGATCCACAAGGGAAAATTCAAGGACCCTTTCTTGGTGCTGAAATCATCTCATGGTTCAATGAAGGATTCTTTAGTACTGATCTGCATGTATGTTTATCAAATGCTCCAAAAGGTACACCTTTCCAACCACTTGGAAAGATAATGCCACATTTGATACAGAGCGATCAACCGATTGTGGCCCACGCCCAAAGTCCTCCTAACAATAACTTTCATCATTGGGTCCAATTTCAAAATAATATTCATGATCAAGGCCATGATGGGGGACAACATGCAGATCCGCATTCCTTTATACTTCTCCCCCACCATCAGGCCTATTTGATGATCAATTTGGGCAATCTATACAAAAGATCTATGATGCTCAACAAGTCTTTGAGCAAACATTCGCCCACCAACAACAAGAATTGGAAAAATCTTTTACCAAAACTGATCTTCTAATTGATCAATTGATAGAAATCAGAAAGAAGCAAAATATTCAATTACCAACTCAATCAATTGACAATTATGAAAATCAATATCATGATTTTGATCAGCAATTTGACCCACAACTTTCACTTGAAACTTCACAGCCTAATGTGATTATGGACATGTCCACTTGGCAAACTGAGTGTAATTTTAATAAGTCAGATCAAGAGGAGATGGGTAGTACTACAAATCAATCCATGATTTTTACCCAACTTGAATTTGACTGCCAAGAAGAGCCCAGCCATGATGTCACCTGTGAAGAATACTCTAGGGAGTTAGTTGAACTCAAGTTGGAGGGAGAACAAGAGGAAGTGGACAAGCTAGATGATGATAAAACTTTATTTCTTGCCCTTCCTAGGTCTGATGTGACCTTAACCCAAGGAGGGGATGAAGAAAAGATGAGTTTGGAGATGGAACGGAGTCAAGTCATAAACCATTCTACTTGGATAGGGGAAGAGTTGAAAATTTTGCCTGGCAGTAACTCTAATGGGGACTTTCATGATTTAGGGGATGATGTGGATCTAACACCCATCCTTGACATTGGCAAAGCTAAAGTCAATTTGAACATTATGCAATTAGCCAACTGGTCAAATCCACTTGGAATTGATGAAAATCTTTGTGTTAAAGAGCCTCCACATCCAATTCCCAACAATTATGGTCTCCTTAACACTAGGCATATGTGGAATCTCCAAGGATCCATGATACCCAAACCCTTTCTCACCTCAACAATATGAATATGAATCCTAAAATCGAGGTTGAAGAAAAGAATTTGAAAAGAATTAAGGTCCGAATTGAAGTGTTCAATACATTTGAAGACCTTAAGTGTGTAGAGGAATATTTTATAATTGAAGACATGATTTTCCTCTATCATTTTCTGACTCTCTTAGGCAACAGGTTGACCCACGTATGTATAGATCCAGTCTTTTCCTCCAATGGTACAAGAGCTGGCACTTAAAGGAGGATAAGATCACATGGTGGCTCATTCTTAATGCAACTCGTTGGTTATGGAGCTTCATGGTGTCTGGCTGACGACGTTAAACTTAGTGCTTATTCGGAGGCAACCCAATATTTTTAGGATATTAACTTATTTCTTCATTTCTATTGTGTTCTAGGTTTTGAAGGCCCATTATCTTTGATAAGCTAGTGTGCAACCACCCGCATGTGATCATCAGGTTGCATCTCTCCTTTCTTAACTTACATTGGCTTTATTCTATTGTCATTACTTTTATGCCATTGAGGACAATGTCATTTAAGTTGGGGGAGAGACAAATTGTATTTCAAATCTTTGTCCCTAACATTGTGCTTCATGCTTCATATTTCATGCAAGAAATTTTTTGCTTCTAGCTTGACTCATATTGTGTACTTGTGAAGGTGGTGAGTTGAAGGGGTGAGTTAACTAGTTATGTTTTTAGCATCTTCTTCAAAATATATTTGAAATTTCATCAACACAGTAAAGTATTGTGTTGAGCTATTCAAATGGATGATGAGAGTTTTACCGAATATTCCGGTTGATTGATTGATATTCTACATTCCTATTGATGACCAATCGTGGGGAAAAAGCTACCTGCCTACAAATAAATGTGAAAATGTGTGTAGTAGTGAAAAAAAGAAACATGGAAAATGCCCCTGATCTTAGTAACCGGGCCTGTGGCTCCTAAGGTAGAGTTGAGGCTCGGGTCAAACGGTGAAGGGAAGTGCAGCACCATGTAAATGAAAAGAAAAAAAGAGTATGAAAATAAAAAAAGAATTAGGCAGAGTGAAAGCTACCTGTAATTCGAGGATCGAATTTAAGGAGTGTAGAGTTGATACCATCCTTGAGTGATAAGTAAAAAGCCCAGCATCCTCTTATTAATGCTCAAACATTATACAAAAAATCATGAAATTTTGTGTGTATCTTGAGGAACTGTCTAATGACATGAACTGACATATTTGCCTTTGACACTCTCGATTGGAACTTGAAATACTTATGACCAAGCATTCTCATTCTTACTTTCTTGTCTTGAAGTATGATATTTTAAACTCTTGTTTGTCCTAATTATTTACTTATGTGCATTGCTAAGGGACTAGCAATGTGTAAGTTGGGGGTGTGATAATTGCATAATTGTTATGAATAATCGTGCCATTTGATTGACAAATAATTGATAATTTCATAAGTTCTGTTATCATTTCATTACAAGTGCGGAAATTGATCAAATCTCTGTTGTGTTGTATTTGCAGGATTAATGGGCCAAGAAATAAAGTGTCAAATGGGCCAATAGATTGGATTGAAGCAAGAGAGAATAAATGAGAGATTCTAATTTTAAAATATTTTTTTCTATTTCTCTCTCTTTCTTTCTAATTTTCAAAACTCTCCTATTTTAATCTCTCTCTATTTTAAAACTTCCTCTCTTTCTCTACTATTTTATAAACCCTCCCTCTCTCTCTCATGGAGATATTCTGCTCCCTCTCACTTTCTCTCTCTTTCCTCCGCACACACCTTCCTCTTCTCCTTCTTTCCTTTCCTCTTCTTCCCCTTCTCTTTTCTCTCTCCCGGTTTCTCTCTTGTGCGCACACAGAAGCAGCAGCAGCATCCCGCCGCCAGGCCGCCGCGAACCCCCGCCTACAGCCGCCTGCCCGCGTGGCCGCCCGCCAAGGCCAACCCCGCGCGCGCGCTTGCACCATGCAGTGTGGTTTACGTAGCTTTTCTGATTATGAATATTGCGTGTTTGTGTGTGCATGGCGATGACCGGTGTGAGCCAGTGCACTTGTTATGCTCTTAGAGCATACTGCTCATGTAATGGGCATGTTTTACGTGAATGATGTGTGATGTACGTAATTGCTTTATGCAATATGTGTGGTGCGTTGGCACCCGTGGCACTCTTGGAGTGCGTTGTCCATGTGTTGGACATGTGGTTTACGTGGAAGACGTGTGGTACACCAACCAGGGTGTAATATACACGTGTGTCTACGTGGTTTGAGTGTGTGTATCTACACACTTTGTTGTAATGTAATTCTTATGATTTGTCGTAGTAACTGGGCAGTGAGTTCCTGTGTGAGCCTAGCCATGACTTTGTGGTGTTTGGGCAGTGAAGGTCCATACCGACCTAGCCCTGGTTCGTTGTTGTCTTTCGAATAACATTATATTGATTTACGTATTAAATGGTGTGTGTGTTGCCACGGAGGTCATGAGGTGACCAATGATAGGCAAGTTTGTGGTTCAGGTATGTGTTGGTGTGGGATAGCTTTGGGGTCATATGGTGACCGATGTTAAGCTAATCCTAACACTTGTATATCGTAAATTATAAGTAAAGGCTATATGTGTAAGTATCGTGGTTTGTGCTAGCCGAGTGTGGTGGTCCGGCGCCTATTCCGGAATGCCTCTCTAGTCGGGTACCCCAGGTTCTTTGTGAGCCAGGCACGTGTGTTTGTTGTGCTCGGGGTTTTGTCCCGGTACTTGTGTTGTACCGTTGAGGTCTGTGTCGTCTTCCTAGACACCCTCACTCCTGAGTTTGAGTTGTACGTCCGGCTGAGGGAAAGACGGCAGTGGGGCAGCGACTTCCCAGAGTTTGTTCTTGTGTCGCTTGTAGCGCGCTCGTAGTTGGGGGTACAGACACCAGTAGTCGACACTGGTCCCCAGCTAGTCCTGTTTTCCAGTGCCTCACTTTAGGGTGCTCGGCCAGAGACTCTAGAGGTGCCAGGCATGGACCTGCAGTTGTGTGTCTGCAGGTGTGGTGTTGGTTGGTCTCCACAGTTGTTTGACTTCTTCCTTGTGGAGCGGCAGTTGGACCTTTCGTCCGTGACTGCGAGGCTGAGAGGTTGTTCTTGTGTTGTGTTGTCCGGGGTGGATACTGGCCTGATCAGCTAGTAGTCCGTTCCCGTGTGGTGGCGTCGTTCTTTCTGACTCGTGCTTTGCCTATTCTGGCTGTAGTTTGACTCGTGCTTTGCCTATTCTGGCTGTAGTTTACTCGTGCTTTGCCACTGGCTGTGGTTTGTGATTTTATGACTCGTGGTCGAGGTTTGACCAGTTTGAGGTGTGCCCTGGTGTTGGCACAATTGTGGTTGAGTTGTAGTTTATGTGATTTTCCGGTTGAGGTTTTACTTGTAATATTGTGCTTAATAAAGATATAATATAATTGTGGTTCAGTGTGGTGTCTACCACCTACTTGTACCCTTTGTTCGGATATTCGTGTTGTGGTACTCAGAGTACCAGGTACTTGTACCCTTCATGGGTTATTTTAGTTTTGTGGTGGTACATTGTGTACCAACCTTTTCAGGCTCTCGTGTGTTGTGGAGGTCTTGTGGTTTGACCTGCCACTTGTTGTATCCTAATTATTTTAAGTAGATCTTTGTTTATATTTTATTGTGGATTAGTTTGTGATTATTAAATACGTTACCTTTGTGGGTATTTTGCCGATGAGGCTTGTGGCTTAGGCATATTGTGTATTAGTAGAGCTATGCTCCGTGGAGGCCGTGTGAGACCTTCCACTTGTTGAGTTTTACTCTTCTTGGGTATGATTCCAATTATAGTTTTAGTGTGTTATGGATTGGCTTTGTGGTAGCCAGTTCTGTTACCTTGTATGTAGTTTCCGATGTAGTGTGGTTTGGAGTATAAGGACCAGCTCTTTGTTAGCAGTCCTGTTACTTAAGTGTTCGAGATTTGCCTATGAAGCTTGTAGCCTAGGCAGTGACTTGCCTGTGTGGCTTATAGCTTAGGTAACTAGTTGTTGTAGCAGTGTGCCAGTGAGACTGTGGTTTAGGCACTTTAGTAGTTGGGTTGACTAATGATTTTATGTTAGTCCTGTAGTCTTACTTTTCTTTTGAGGACGTTATGTTTATTATCATGAGTATGTTTAATTGTTATTTATTGTCATGATGTGAGCATGAAATGGTTTGGCTATTGATGTTGCCAGTGAGACCCATTGGGGTTGAGGTGTCTGTGGTTACGGTGTTGTTTTGGGTAGCCCTACTGAGCCAGACTTGTTGAGGCTCACTCCCCTACAGTTCTTTTCAGGGCTTGCCATGTGTTTGGCTTGCAGTGGCGTTGTGTCAGACTTGTACCACCAGCAATTGTTTAGTAGTTAGTGTTGTGTGAGCTTGTGCTCCCTCGGGGATGCCCTAGGTAGTTGTACTCTTTTAAATTGGACATGTATTAATGTAATGGGACAGTTGTACAAATCAGTGAACAGATATGAGCACATGTACTTTCTTGTGTCTTATATTCTTGTGGTTTGTCTTTTATATTCTTACTGGACGGTTGTGTGAGCTATCCCTTGCAAGACTTCGGTCCATTCGCGGGAGGCGGATCTGGATATGGAGCCTTAATGGGCATAAATACCCCGGTCCGTCACACCTAAGAATAGGTATGTGTGTGTGTGTATGCATGCATGTGTGTGTGTGTGTGTGAAAAGTAAAGAAGGGCCACATGGGCCCGAGGAGATGAAAAGAAAGACGGAAGGGAGAAAGGGAAGGGGGTGCTTCCCCGAAAGTGGATGGCGCAGCGGCGTTGCCGGAATGGACGGAGGAAGTGGAGGAAGACCATGCTCCTCCCGCCTCGCTCCGGTACGTGGAATGGTAGACGGCGCTCCGAACTCCGAGGACGTCGAGTCGCCAGTCCGGTAGGGCTCCGCCGTGGGAAAGTCGCGGGAAGAATCTGGCAGGGCTCTGCCAGGGTGGGAGAGGATTTCTGAATAGTTACCCTCGGGGGTCTATTTATAGGCATCAGATTCTAAAATCGCGTCCACACAGAAGCCGCGATTATGAATTGAATCGCGTCCGAGCGGTAGGCCGCGATTAAGAAAGTCAAACCGATGTGATAGGCGCATCATGGCCATAGGTGCAGCTACGCTTTGGAATCGCGTCGGGCCAAGCCGCCGCGACTTGAATCGCGTCCGCCTTGTCCGCCGTGATTAAGACTTGCATGGTTTCGAGGCAATCGGCTCATGAATGCGCTGTCTGCTGACGCGGGATTGCAGATTTGACCTTCTAAATCACGTCGACTGACAAGGTCGCGATTCAGGGATTTTGTCATGATTACATGACGTGGCAACCTTAGGTGTGACGACTTTGGGGGTGTAGCCTTTTTGACTTTAAATAGCGTCCAACGAAGTGGACGCCATTTTACACGTGCTCATAAATGCGTCCGCCATGCACGACGCCTTCATGCCAAAAGCATGGTCGCGTCCTGCATGGCCGACGCGACAAGGTCGCGCCCTCTGGAGCCGTCACAACAAGGTTCATGAATCGCGTCCACTAGTCCGAACGCCTTTCAATGAAGTTGTTCATATGCCTCTGCGAACCAAATTTAGCTTCCGAGGGCACTGCCCCCGGAGACCCCCGCCAGGGCGCTGCCCCCCCCCCCCCCCCTACCCGCAACTTGACCGCGCAGGTCGATCTGCAACCGAACCACATGGGGAAGCACCGAGAAAGAATGGGTGAGATCCAGAAATATTGGAAAAACACTCTTGTGAGACAAAAAGAGGGCCATTTGTGGCATTATGGCGCAATATGAATTTTGCATGCGGTGGAGCCAAATTCGCGTGTCTACAGTTTCGTGGTGGTACCTCGTGGTAGTAGGTATATGTACCCTTCGTAGGTAGCTTTGTGTTGTGGTACGTCGTGTACCAGCCTCTTCAGGTGTTGAGGTGGACTTGTGTTCCGTGGAGGTCATGTGGTGTGACCTTCCACCCATTGTGTTTTACCCTTCTTCGGGTAAGCTTCTGATTATGGTTTTACTGTGTGGTGGATTGGCTTGATGATGCCAGTCCTATTACCCTACATGGGTAGGTTGCCTGTGAATCTTGTAGCCTAGGCAGTGGTTTGCCTGTGAGGCTTGTAGCTTAGGCAACCAATTGTTGTAGTGGTTTGCTTATGAGGCATGTGGCTAGGTATTTCAGTTGTTGGACGGACTAGTGGTGCTGTGCTAGTCCTGTTGTTCCTCTATCTTCCGAGATCTGTGTTAGCTGGTGTAATTATATTTTAATTACTGTTAATCATGATTGTTGTGAGCATGTTATGGTTTGGCTATCGGTGTTGCCAGAGACCCTTTGGGTGAGGTCTCTTCAGTTTTCGGGTGTTGTTTCTAGGAGGTCCCTACTGAGCCAGTGACTTGTTGAGGCTCACTCCCTTACAACTTTTTCAGGTGTAAGCCGATTTTGTGTGGCTTGCGGAGGCGTTGTGGTAGACTTGTACCACCAGTAGTAGAGTTAGTCGTGTTGTGTGAGCTTGTGCTCCCTCGAGATATGCCCTAGATAGTTGTACTTTTCTCTTGGACAAATAATATATGGGGCAGTTGTACATTGTGTATACAGGTATGAGTACATGTACTTTCTTGTGTTTATACTTGTTGTTGTCTTTTATATTCTTACTAGACACTTGTGTGAGATATCCCTTCCGAGACTTTGGTTCGATCGCGGGAGATAGACTTGGATATGGAGCCTTATTGGGTATAAATATCCAGAGCTGTACAGAATTCCTTCCAAGTATTTAGGCTCATGGGGGGTGATACTGGGTTTGGGTCTTTTATTGGATATTATGGGCCTTCATCAACATAATGAATATGTCTAATTTTGTATTGACAGAGTTGGGAACTTCAGAATCCGCTTAGGGGAGTTGTATTCCCTAGGCTTGTTAGAGCACAGGAACATCGACTTCTGCGTTTTGGTTGGCTGCAGCCATGGAGTGGGAGGTTTGCTTAACCTTACCCCCCCCCCACCTAATTGTTGATAGTTGAAGCCTTCCCCTGTCACCATTAGCTCTCCTATTGTTGTTGTTGCTCTTACGTACATATTGGCTTTTCATTTAGGTTTCTCATAGGCAGCACCAGAAGAACAGGCTCGATCTCGCACTCATTTACAAACCGTCCGATGTTACGGAAAAATTAACGATGATGATACATCTAGTTCTACTGGTGATGGATCTGTAAGGGAGACAGAAGATCAAGAGTCCTTGGATAGAGGTCTCAAGAAAAGATCTATAATGCTTATTGATGGATAGGGGTAAAGAGTAAGAGAGCGAGAGAGACTTAAAGGATACAGAATTGCTTTTCATCAGTTGAGGGTTTCAAGTGTACTTACTTTTTTGGAGAAAGGTTCTTGGGAATATATAATTGCGTGCTTATTTATCGGCTCCATAAAGGCCAGACGAAGGAAGAGATAGATCGGGAGACATGCTCTTAGGAAAAAAGTCTTTATTGGTACCTAGAAGTCCATTGTGAGTCTTGAGCAGATCAAATTGACTCTTTATACAATGTTATCTTAATCTCTTTCTATTCTTAGATTTTGTAACGACCCAAGAATCCGATACCCAGAACCCTCCAAGTACTTGACCCTTGGACCGCCACCCACGGATCCGAAGATCCGGAAGGGTTAGAAATATGTCTAGTGAGATATACAACAAGTTACAATAGCTAAGAAATATGAAGAAATACAACAGAGGAAGAAAGAAATTACACAATGTCCCAGATAATAACTCAAGTGCAAAAAGGAAATACTAACCACTACTAACACTGTTGACCACAAGCGGCACGATGCAGACCGTCCGAACATGAGCACCGGCTCCCCCGAGCTCAAACCTGGAAGGAAGTAAGGGGGAAATGAGCTTCGTGAATGAAGCCCAGCAGGGAACCCAACCCCTCACCGGTTCGACAGCAGAAACAAGAAACACAAGCTAAACTAGGCAGGAAGAACAGTGGTACTAAAGTAATCAAGCTAACTACACCAAGCAGAAGGGTGGTGGTAACTCAAGCAACAAGACTACTAATTGAGCAGGTGATATAATAAAATAATAACACAACTGAGCAAGTACTGAAATAAATAAATGGAAAGTACTCAAGTCCACAAGTACCGCCAACATGGCACAACAACGCACAGTTTCAACCTCAGTAAACGTGCTCCGAGCAAGCCACAAAACGGCACAAGCAGACGGTAAAACCCTCGTCTGGACAACACACACTAGCCACAACCCAGCCTCTACTAGTCAGTGGTCAGGTGTGCCACCGGCGTCTTACCGCTCGACCACGAGTCCAGGTCTCCCCTCCCGTCGGAGTGAGATGCGTGGACAAACACAACCACATGTCATAGTCTGGCCGGACTACGGTCCCACGCGTGTCCTCCCGACACGGCTCCAGAACCGTGTAAGGCGAGGCAGTGAGAACGGACTAGCTGGCCCTCACCGCAACACTCCAAACTCCGCGGGACCCGGACCAACTAAGTGAGCTCAACAAACAACTCAACACCGTTGTCCAACACCGTTTTCCCCTTCGTCCGGAGAAACGCTCGATGGATGCACTCGTGGCTCAGAGACCACCCTCAACGGGCCCACGAGGACGGGGGTCTCGAGGAACGATAACAACCCAAAAGTGCACTGTGCGCTGGGACAAGCCCTCAAGTGTCGCAACACCGGGCGAAGACTAGTAAGGCACAGTGCTAGGAAGTCAGCACAAGCGTCACGAGTACGAAACGGAAGCTCGGTGCGGAAACAGATCCGCTAAAGTACCTGATTGACGGTCAACCATGAAAAGATAATATTACCACCCCGGACAGTCGATCGGCCCTCGGAACTCAGCCCACGGGTGCCGGAAACCCCAGCGCGACTGTCCGGGTCAAACGGTCAAACGGCCCCATCGGCCCAGTCGGAGCCGACCCGGGCGGGCCCAGAAACTGAAGAACATAGTACGATGACTCAAAAGATATATATTACTATCCCAGACAGTCGGTCAGTCCTCGGAACACCCCCGACGAGTGCCGGCCTGCACGACTGCCCCCGGTTGACCGGTCAACAAGCTCTACCGGCCTAGTCGGAGTTGACCTGGGTGGGCCCGACCACCACGTGGCTCGACAAAACGGCCACCAACCCCAGGCCGGCCCACCGGCACAGTCGGAGCGACAACTCACGGAAAACGGTGCGAAAACGGCCCAAAACAGAGGTCAAATGGGCCCAAAAGGGTCTGCTGGCGCAATGCGCCGCAGGGGACCCCGGCCAATAGGGCGCAGTGCGCCACCCAAATCCTAGCCGGATCTGGGCACACTGCGCCGCCTTCCTTCTTCCTCTCGACTCCTCCTCTGCAATGCAGGGAGGTGAGGGGGGAAGACGGGGGGGCCGGCGGCGGGGAAAGGGGGGGTCATCCTCCCCTCGCCGGAAACCGCCGGCCCAGAGGCACACACAGTAGAGAGAGAAAGATAGGAAGGGAGAGAACGGCACTGGGAAAGGGGAAGTCGACACCGGAGAGGGAGAGGGGGTCCTTACCAATGGCGGTAGGACCCGCCGGCGGCACGAACGGCAATGAAGCTCTCCCACGGGCGACGGCGGCACGCAACTGCACCGCGCACGGCGTCCTCCATGCGCGGCTCCCGACAACAGACGGCATGGCGAGGGGGGAATCTCCTCCGGCCGGCACAGGCAGGCAGCGGCGGTGGGCAGTCTCTCTAGTGAGACAGCGAGCGAGAGAGAGAGAGCACACATGCGCGCGTGTGCACGAGAGAGAGAGGAGGAAGAAAAAGAGGGTGGTTGGGAGAGGGAGAGGGCGAAGTGGAGGGGGTGACCTCTTATCGGAAATGGCCAGGCGTCTTTTTCCGGAGCCCACTACACACGGCGTGCATGGGGAAGGGGGACCATCTCCCCCTCCCCTCCCGGTCCTCACATCCTACCCCACTTTCGTCCTCGAAATTACAAAATAATGCCGAAGCACGAAAGTAAAGCAAGTAGAACAACTCACTCGAATGATCGTGACAACTCGAGGGAAAAGAACACGGCAAGAAACCACGAGCATGAAAAAGGCCACTAAGTCTCACCACGACTTCCTGGTGGCCACAACAGCGACACAGCCACGCGTGAGTGCTCAACCAGACAACCGATATCCCACACAACACATCCCAGATGGGCATGGAGTACTCAATCGGATGCCGACAACTCCACAAGCGTGGCACACGCCAACTGACCGAAGACGAATAGAACCACTAACCGAAAACCACGTGGCTAAAGTCATCAAAAGACCTTGCCGTTAGGGGTGTACAACGGTTCGGTTCGGTTCGGTTTCCCCATTTTTTGGAAAAACTGGCATTTTTTCTAGGAAAAATAGGCAAAAAGTGGCTTTTCCAGCGGTCGCGAGTTTCGAAACGCGACCACCGCGCGCGTAGAGGGTGCGCGCGCGCGCACAGCAGCCTCCTTCCACTGCGCTACTGGGGATTTTTGTATATTTATATTATTTATATAATTATATATATAATCGGTTCATTTCGGTTCCTAGCTGAAACCGAACTGAACAACAAGGCCCGTGAAACCGAACCGAACCGGCGGTTCGGTCGATTTTTCGATTTTGACCATATTTTGCACACCCCTACTTGCCATTGAAACCAATCTGGTCAGTAACCCACTCTGTCACCAGCAAAACATGACAGAAACCACAGTCACTAATGACAACTCAGAAAAACACCTACGAGTCAACCACAGGGCTCCGAGGGATGACCTCACGTAGCTAGCCACACCTAGTATCGGCCACACGGCCAAAGGGAAGTCTCGCAAGAAAACCAGAGTCCAAGCGGAAATGGAGACGTGGAAAAACCCCTCAACACGTGTAACGACATCCACAACACCACTCGGTCTCACCCAGACCTTCCTCGTGGTCCGACAAGGACACCAAACGAATGCGGAGTCACAAGAAAACCAAAAAATAGAACACGCTCCACAAGCACAACACACAGTGACAAAGGCCGAAAGGACGTCTGAGGTTAGGTCAGAACCAAGCAACCCAAGATGTTAGCGACTCACACGGTCAAGCACTGGCAAACCGATAGACCTCACTGCCAACAAGGACACAGACAGGAGTCCCGCTATCGACTTCCAGACTCACCACCCGACATTCGATCAAACAAACAATGGTTGGAAATGCACCCCACGAACTGCGCAACGCCAAGCGCAGGTGCCACAAAACCAACCAAGTAAAACATTCATCCACCAGAAAGCGAGGCAGCCGTAGAGGCCAAAAACGGCACACTGACCTGAGTAGGACTCAAACCAACACAAGGTACCACAACCCAACTGTAGCATATCGACTGTTCGGATCATCTATATCAGTTGTGGTGGCCAGGGTGTGGCCTATGTTGTGTGTAGCAGGTGCTTACGCAGGTTTCTGGGGGCTTTGTGGGCCGACTGGTTGGCCCAAAATGCAGGTTTGTTCTCTCTCTTTGAACGCGACAGAGGGGCGCGTTGCGTTCTCATCGCGACACCCAGGGACGTCACGTTCTGGTTGCCGTTGTTTTGGCTCGTCGTCTGCATGGCACCGAGTGTCGTGCGCGGGACGGGCGTGCTGACGTCGACAGGCGGATCGCGACGGGCATCTGCGTCACGACCTGGTCGCGACGTAGCGATACGTCGCGCTCCCAACCGAGCTGCATTTTTAAGAAGGCCTGGCAGAACAGAGCTTTCACACTCTGCTCGGCCAGGGGAGGTTTGCTCATGGGATTCTGGGCGATTCGAGCTCGTGGGCCTTGGTTGTTGTGTTCTCGCCGTAAGGATCGCGTGTGGAGCGGAAGAAACGCCGGGTTATCGCCCGTTTTTGTGTTCTTCATCAAAGTAGGGAGATTCTACCCTTTTCCTTCATGGAATCGCTGTGTGGGTGCCGTGTAATGTGTTTATAGCCTTAAGACCGTAGATGGCATGCTAGGACATCACAAAGAGCATGAAAAATGGATTAGAAACCATGTTTGGCGGGGGTTTTAGGGTTTTCTGGCGAAGGGGACCCAGATAGGGTTTTTTCGCCTGCGAAGGCGACGGTCTCCCCTGTCGCGATCAGATCGCGACAGGACGATACGTCGCGTTCGATCTCTTGGTTGAGACATGTCGGGGCGTCGCTATCTGAACGCGACCTGGGCCTCTGTCGCGATCACAGCCGTGGGATACTTCATGCATGTAAATGTTAATGCATGTAGTTGTATTTGTTTAACCGATGCATGGTATGGTTAATCGATGTGTGTAGAAATGGTTAGCGGTGCTTTGGCACCTGTTGTGCTCCTTGGGAATGCGGTTCACATGGGGAGTTGTAGGCTCACGTGGTTGTGTGTGTGACTGGTTTCAGTGACCCGTGTGTGTTCACGTGGTTTGCGTAGCGTACACGAGTTTCCGTGTGTGTGGCAGGTAGTGTTACGCCTTCCGTGGTTACCTCTACAGTTGGGAGCCCCAGGTTTCGAGGTGAGCCAGGCACGTGGGTGTGCTCGATTTTGTCCCGGTACAGTGGTACCGTCAGGGTCTTGTTGTCTTCCTGGACACCCTCGCTCTCGAGGAGAGTTGTCGTCCGACTGAGGGAAAGACGGCAGGGACAGCGACTTGTGAGAGTTTGTGTTTAGTCACTTGTAGCGCGCTCGTAGTTGGGGGGACGGACACCAGTAGATGTACTGAACCCTAGCTAGTCCTATTTCCAGTGCCTCACTTTAGAGAGTTTAGGCCAGAGTCCCTAAAGGTTTCAGGCATGGGCCTACGGGGTGTGACCTGTCGGTGTGGTGGTTTGGTTGGTCTCCACAGTTCTTGTTTGGTTTAGTGGAGCAGCAACTGGACCTTTCGTCTGTGGGTGGGAGACTGAGAGGTAGACATGTGTGTTTGTCCGGGTTGGTTGTTGGTGTCGCGAGCCAGGATACGCGACCCGAATTTGGCATTTACCTACTTTAGCTCGTACACCTGTTTAGGTTTTCCGTTTATTTATAAAATCACATTCGAGGTCAGCAGACGGTAAGTAAGTTACAGCTTTAATATCCTGCTTAAATAATTCTATAAATTGCTATAGCATAGCTTCTTGCTTAATTACTTGAGTTGTGGTTTGCTCGATTTCTTTGGGGGAGTTCCCTACTGAGCCAGTGACTAGTGAGGCTCACCCCCCTACTCCTTTCAGGTGAGGGAGAGCAGGAGGCTTCCCAACCGTCTTCTAGTTCAGGGCCGCACCGTAGCGGAGCAGGGTCTGCGCCACCACCAGTAGTGTAATTTTCTCTCTTTGTACACCTCGGGGTATGCCTCAGGTTCTGTTGTACTATTTATGGTTTTAGTTGAGAAACTGGCTATGTAAATCTCATGTAAATATTTGTGGAATGGAAAGTTTGTTATGTTCAGTTGTTTCCTTTATATTTCTATGGACATGTGTGAATGATATCCCTTTCGAAGCTTCGGCTCGTTCACGGGAGGCGGAGTCATGTCAGGCTCGTTACCAGGTTAACAGGTTTGAACGATGTGGTCTGTCACAGTTGGTATCAGAGCATAGTCCGTATAAATGTTAAGGAACAGGGAATTTACATAGCCTATTCTTTACTTAAACCCACTGCTGGTAGTTGACCCTGGGTTTTTGTGTTGATATCTGTTGTGTTGTGTAGTTTGGAAATTATTTGTGCATGATCAGAAATGGCAGATCGAAGAGATTGGGGAGGAGGTGGTGATGATCCGGAGGATCCTACTCAGAGGATGATTGAGCGGATATGGGAAAGTCTTACAGAGATTCATATGAGGATGGATCAGCCAGGACCTGCATAGCCAGCGATACCAGTTGTTGAGGAGGTAGTGCCAGCCGCCCCAGTTTTTCCCCCAGTAGGAGTTGAGGTACCTCATGTAGTACCTGTACACCCTGCAGTACCAGTGAGGCCAGCTACCGCAGAGGATCCCACTCTTGTGGAGAGGTTTCTGAGGTTATAGCCCCCTACCTACTCAGGTGGCCCTAACCCAGATACTGCAGAGCATTAGATACATGAGATCGAGAGAGTATTTGTGACTATGAGGTGTCCGTAGGAGGACAGAGTCATTCTTTCTATTTATCACTTGAGGGGATTTGCTCAGGAATGGTGGAGACTCAAGTTGCAGACTGTTTTTGAAGGAAGGACAGAAGATGGAATTACTTGGCCAGCGTTTCTGACGGTTTTCAATGACACATTCTTTCCACTACAGATCCAACAAGCAAAGAGGGAGCAGTTTAGAACTTTGCAGCAAGAGAGATTGTCTGTGTTGGAGTATCAGATGAGATTCATGGCATTGAGTAGATATGCCCCTTATGTGGTGACCGATCATGCAATAATGGTGGAGTATTTTATTAGAGGTTTGAGGTCTGAGTTGCAGGATGCAGTAGCTCCACTAATGTGCAGGGAGTAGAGGAGGCGGCACAGCGGGCACTATGTTGGAGAGGACTTTGCAGGCTAGGCAGAGTCAGTCTTAGGTAGGAGGTTCAGGTAGCTTCTGACTTCCCCAGCTATCGCAGAGCATCAGCAAAGGAAAGGCACCCTCAGGAGCATCATCGTCTGGGATAGCAAAGGGGGTAAGCAGATCAAGAAATTCTTCCAAGGAGGAGGACGAGGCAGAGGCAGGCAACAGGGTTTCCAGCAGGGTGGTTTCAGTAGGGGCGTGGCTACAGGCCACCGGTTCTAGAGGAGTCCCAGCAGAGTACCGCAGGTCAACCCACAACTTTTCGGGAGGTCATATGTTATGCTTGTGGTCAGCCAGGACATTATGCCAGGGATTGTCTGTCTCGAGGATATGGTTATGGCAGAGGGACTCAACAGTAGCAGCAGCAGCAGCAGACACATCAGCCGTCAGCAGAGAGAGGCAGAGGAACCCCTTATCAGAGAGGAGGTCGAGGTCGGGTGATGGCAATCACCAGGGCGCAGGCAGAAGCATCAAATCTTATTGAAGGTATATTACCGATCTTCGATTTCTCATCTAGAATATCAATTGATCCGGGTGCTTCTCATTCATTTATTTCCGAAGATTTCTTGGATAGTCTGGCTCATCCCATAGAAGAAAAGCAGTGTGAGTTGGTTGTTAAGGTTCCTACCGGTGATTTTATGCTTACTTCCTGTTATTTAGATGAGGTTCCAATTATGATTCATGGGAATCAGTTGCCGGCAAAGTTGTATGCTTTGTCTTTAAAGGAGTATGATTTGATTCTGGGTATGGATTGGTTAGAGGCTTATGGTGCTCTAGTAGACTGTAGAAAGAAGAGGGTCAGGTTTTGTAGACCTGATGGAACAACTTTTGAATTTCAAGGTATGCCCTTTTATTCTCCTAAGTTTATCATTTCTGCGCTCAGGTCTAGAAGATTAATTAATGCAGGATGTGTAGCGTATCTTACTTCTGTGAGTCTGGTTGAGTCTCATAAATCTGTAGAGTCTGTGTCAGTGGTTAGAGAATTTATAGATGTATTCCCAGAAGATTTGCCGAGGCTAGCGCCGTGCAGAGAGGTAGATTTCACTATTGAGTTAGAACCAGGCAGTATGCCGATATCAAAGGCACCGTATAGGATGGCACCAACAGAATTAAAAGAGTTAAAGAAGCAGTTGCAGGAGTTATTAGAGAAAGGTTTCATCAGGCAAAGTCACTCACCATGGGGTGTGCCAGTGCTATTGTTAGAAAGAAGGATGGTAGTCTGAGGATGTGTATAGATTACCGCAGTTGAATAAGGTTACCATCAAGAACAAGTATCCGCTACCAAGAATAGATGATTTGTTTGACCAACTTCAATCAGCAAAGGTGTTCTCCAAGATTGATTTAAGATCAGGATATCATCAGTTGAGAATTAAGGAGGAAGACATTGAAAAGTCAGCTTTCAGGACCAGGTATGGACATTATGAATTTGTAGTAATGCCATTTAGAATGACAAATGCGCCAGCAGTATTTATGAACTTGATGAATAGAAATTTCATCCATATCTGGATCAATTTATAGTAGTTTTTATCGATGATATCTTGATATATTCAGCATCAGAAGAGGAGCATGCAGCCCATTTAAGAATCACCTTGCAGGCATTGAGAGAGCATCAGTTGTATGCTAAGTTCAGTAAGTGTGAATTCTGGCTGAAAGAGATACAGTTTTTGGGTCATGTGATTTCTAGTGAAGGAGTTGCAGTGGATCCAGCGAAAGTGGAAGCAGTGTTGAAGTGGGCAGAGCCAAAAACAGTGTCAGAGATCAGAAGCTTTTTGGGTCTTGTAGGTTATTATAGAAGATTTATTCAGATTTCTCTAAAATAGTAGCCCCAATGACCAAGTTGACCAGGAAGGGAGTTTCTTTTGTGTGGTCTTCTGAGTGCAAGCGCAGCTTTGCTGAATTGAAAAAGAGGCTTACTATAGCACTAATATTAGAAATTCCTTCAGGAAGTGGTGGTTTTGTGGTATATACAGATGCATCCAGAAGAGGATTAGGGGCAGTATTAATGCAACATGGAAAAGTGGTTGCTTATGCTTCCAGGCAGTTAAAGAAGCATGAAGAGAATTATCCAACTCGTGATTTAGAATTGGCAACGGTAGTATTTGCTTTGAAGATCTGGCGGCATTATTTATATGAAGAAAGATTTGAAATATTTACATATCATAAGAGCTTGAAATATAATTCTCACAGAAAGATTTGAATTTAAGGCAACGCAGATGGATGGAATTTTGAAAGATTATGACTTCAGTTTGGGATACCATCCAGGTAAAGCAAATGTTGTGGCAGATACACTGAGCAGAAAAGCTGTTATGAATCAACTTATGATCAGAGAATGGAATTATATGAAGAGATAGCAGATAATTCTTTATATGTGCCAAATAATCAGCAGAGAGCAGTGTGGCGAATAGTGCAGTTGAACCCTCTTTACAGACAGATAGTTGAAGCCCAGAAAGCAAATGAGAACTTGGCAGATATTCTAAGAAGGAGAGGTAACTTTGGGCCATGATAATGTAGTCAGATTAAAAGCCGAGTGTATGTTCCAGCTGATGTAGGAATTAGACAGAAAGTTCTAGAGGAGGCCCGCAGGTCAGATATACTATTCATCCAGGCAGTACTAAGATGTATCAGGGAATGAAGGGTCTTTTTCTGGTGGCCAAACATGAAAAGAGAAATTGCAGAATTTATAGCAAGATGTGTCGTCTGTCAGTAAGTAAAAAGCAGAACATCAGCGACTAGGAGGTTTGTTGCAACCTTTGCCCATACACAATGGAAATGGGATGATATAGCTATGGATTTTATAGTGGGTTTGCCTAACTCAGCAGGTCACAATGGCATTTGGGTTTTTGTTGATAGACTGACTAAAGTTTGCGGTGCTTTGGCCCTGTTGTGCTCCTTGGAATGCGGTTCACATGGGGAGTTGTAGGCTCACGTGGTTGTGTGTTGACTGGTTTTAGTGACCCGTGTGTGTTCACATGGTTTGCGTAGCGTACACGAGTTTCCGTGTGTGTGGCAGGTAGTGTTACGCCTTCGTGGTAACCTCTACAGTTGGGAGCCCCAGGTTTTGAGGTGAGCCAGGCACGTGGGTTGCTCGGGGTTTGTCCCGGTATAGTGGTACCGTCAGGGTCTTGTCGTCTTCCTGGACACCCTCGCTCTCGAGGAGAGTTGTCGTCCGACTGAGGGAAAGACGGCAGGGACAGCGACTTGTAAGAGTTTGTTGTTAGTCGCTTGTAGCGCGCTCGTGCGCTCATAGTTGGGGGGACGGACACCAGTAGACGTACTGAACCCCAACTAGTCCTATTTCTAGTGCCTCACTTTAGGGAGTTTAGTCCAGAGTCCCTAAAGTTGTCATGCATGGGCCTGCGGGGTGTGACCTGCAGGTGTGGTGGTTTGGTTGGTCTCCACAGTTCTTGTTTGGTTTAGTGGAGCAGCAGCTGGACCTTTCGTCGTGGCTGCGAGACTGAGAGGTAGACCAGTGTGTTTGTCTGGGTTGGTTGTTGGTGTCGCGAGCCAGGCTACGCGACCCAGTTTGGCTTTTACCTACTTTAGCTCGTACACCTGTTTGGGTTTTCCGTTTATTTATTAAAATCACATTCGAGGTCAGCAGACAGTAAGTAAGTTACAGCTTTAATATCCTGCTTAAATAATTCTAAAAATTGCTAAAGCATAGCTTCTTGCTTAATTACTGAGTTGTGGTTTGATCGGTTTCTTTGGGGGAGTTTCCCTACTGAGCCAGTGACTAGTGAGGCTCACCCCCTACTCCTTTCAAGTGAGGAGAGCAGGAGGCTTCCCAACCGTCTTCTAGTTCCAGGCCGCACCGTAGTAGAGCAAGGTCTGTGCCACCACCAACAGTGTAATTTTTTTCTCTTTGTACACCTCGGGGTATGCCTCAGGTTCTATTGTACTGTTTTATGGTTTTAGTTGAGAAACTAGCTATGTAAATCTCATGTAAATATTTGTGGAATGGAAAGTTTGTTTCTGTTCAGTTGTTTCCTTTATATTTCTATGGACATGTGTGAATGATATCCCTTGCGAAGCTTCGGCTCGTTTGCGGGAGGCGGAGTCGTGTCAGGCTCGTTACCAGGTTAACGGGTTTGAACGATGTGGTCCGTCACACCAACACGCACAGCGAGGGAACACCAGACGCGGGCCACAACCAAAATCGAGCGCACACCACTAGGGCTACAAAATAACAAGGTAGCTACCACACTGTGGTAAGGTATGGCCACAAGAGATAGGCCACCACACGCATCCCAGAGGCGGAACAACTCAACGCCTCGAGCACCTCGCAAATCGTGAAACAACGCACAGACTCAAGGTCAGCACACACAGGCACAAGCACACGGTGCTATCACAAGCACCAAAACCCACCAAAGCGCACACACACACCATATCAACAGCTCGAAACGGCACAGGGCCAGCAGAAGGGACTCCCTACCAAGACCCACCAAGAAGAGAAAACGCACGAAGGTCACGAGCTTCGGAGAGCACAACAAACATGCTGGCTCTTTAGAAGCGCACCACACAAGGCATTGGCCCTACCACAACAAGTAGTGAGGGCCACACACTGAAAGGTGACAAAAGCCTCCACTAGCAGAAAGAGGCACAAAGCAGAGCACATGCGAACATAACCCCAATACGAGCAAGCTAGGCGAGAGAACCAGGGTTACCTAGCACTGATCACATGGAAACACATTGTCCCACATTGATTAGTCAGGAAACACAAAAACCCTCACAAACAAACGCAGCAGACTAGTAGGTTCACCAACCTACAGTGCCAAACGGAAACGACAACACGAGGGGAGCAACCCGCTCAACCCTAAAACAACTTGAGGTAAAAGACCTTCACCAAGAAGGCCACAACAGTGTGCACCACAGCACCAATGCACAAAAGTGGAGCACTACCACCCTGAGCGATCCACAAAAATAGAGGACGAAAATGCACAACAGGCATCTTCTGCATGCAAGAGAGGGAACCGAAACACAAAACCAGCACCTCCACAAGAAGTACCGCTAGCCACATGGCCACGACACACACCACATCACCAACCGCGAGAGCACATTGGGCACAGGAAAATGAAGCAGAACCATCCGAGCCACGGAAACACACGCAGTCCTACCAATGCAACCGAGAAAATTGGAAACAACAACAAGGCAAGTTGGTCGACGCAGCAACCAGACACACGGTCAAAGGCACCGCACCTTGACCGACAATGCCCAAGTAGACTGTAACACAGACAGCCAACCGGCAACAAAGACAACTCATCTTTTATAGAGAGAGAGAGCAGTAACAACCAAATCAACACTAGGCAGCCATGGAAAGGACCTCCACCAAGAATGACAGAGAGTCGTCCAAGGAGAACTCCACCAAAACAAGCAACCCAAACAACCAATCTATACAAACCTTCAGAGAGAGCACAGCAACAAGCAGAAACAAATACAAGACAGTTCTGGGAGAAACCTCCACTAGAACGACCAAGGCACCGTTCTAGGAGAACCCACCAGATGCACCAGCCAACCAACAGCACACCTCAACCCTGAGGTAGCACGACAGTGACCAGAAATGAGCACGGAACAGTCCTAGGAGAAACCCTCACCAAGACAAAAACAAACAGTTTTGGAAACCTCACCAGAACACAAAGCCACCAACAATGCACCTCAACCTTGAGGGAACAAAAAAACAAAAACAAGCCGAGAAGTTCTGGGAGAAACCTCCACCAGCACAAGCAAGGAAGGGCTATGGGAACACCTCACCAGAACTCGCAACCAAACAGCACAGGGCCACCAAGCACACACAAGTGACACAACACACAACCAATGACACACACAAGCACACAAAGAGCATATGCTAAGTCTGAGCAACATTGCCGACTCAGTGGAACACAGGGCACCCACAACTCACCGACAGGTGAGGCAACATGCCCAAGCAACCACTGCACACCAGCCAAGAGGAAGCCACACTAGGAAAACAAAAGAACTCCTTCCACCAGACTCGCAGACAACAGGTCTGCACTGGTGAAGGCCACACCAAGCAAGCAGGCTCCCTTAGCCACCACGGAACACATGCAGTGGAAAACGCAGTCAACGACGACCAAGGTCACCGCACCAGACTTGCCTACAACCGTCCTCCACACAGGGAAGACCTCTGCCAGCGACTCCATCATCAACAGCACCACCAGCACTAGCCAACCAGCGATCACACACCACGCACGCAACACTGCAACAACAGCAACCCTTCTACAGCTCCCACTAGAATCCTGTTGAACCATAACCTACCTGCAAAACATTATCAATGCACAGCCTAACACTAACACCACGAACGGTGGTAGCAACACACTTGAACTATTTTCTGGGATAGCCATAGCCATTAACGTACTGTAAATCTCAGAGACATTGCTCTGATACCAACTGCAATGACTCAAGAATCTGATACCCGGAACCCTCCAAGTACCTGACCCTTGGACCGCCACCCACGGATCCGAAGACCCGAAAGGGTTAGAACATCCTAGTGAGATATACAATAAGTTACAATAGCTAAGCAATATGAAGAAATACAACAGCGGAAGAAAGAAATATACACAACAACAGCAGAAGAAAGAAATTACACAATGTCCCAGATAATAACTCAAGTGCAAAAAGGAAATACTACTAACCATTGCTAACATTGCTGACCACAAGCGGCACGACGCAGACCATCCGAACACGAGCACCGGCTCCCTCGAGCTCAAACCTGGAAGGAAGTAAGGGGGGAATGAGCTTCGCGAATGAAGCCCAGCAGGGAACCCACCCCTCACCAGTTCAACAATGGAAACAAGAACAACACAGCTAAACTAGGCAGGAAGAACAGTGGTACTAAGTAAACAAGCTAACTACACCAAGCGGAAGGGCGGTGGTATAACTCAAGCAACAAGACTACTAACTGAGGAGGTGATATAATAAAATAATAACACAACTGAGCAAGTACTGAAATAAATAAATGGAAAGTACTCAAGTGTAATGGTTCACGCCATTCAAACTCGTTAACCCAATAACAAGCTTGACACGACTCTGTCTCCCGCGATCGAGCCGAAGCCTCGCAAGGGATATCAACCACATATGTCCGTGAAAATATAAAAGAAACACATTAAGCACATATAAGATACATTACTCATACATGTCCATATGAAATGTACATACTAAGTTCCATACATAGTCAACATACAAGATAAAACAGCCCGGGACAAACCCCCAAGGCTCCACAAGTAAGAACTTTACTCTGTTGGTGGCAAGGGCCCGACTCCACTACGGCGCTGACCGGTACTAGAGGAGGGAGGTGAATTCTCTTGCTCTCCCTCACTTGGAATAAAAAGGGGTGAGCCTCACAAGTCATTGGCTCAGTAGGGTAACTCCCCCAAGCTGAGAAACACAGTTCATATCACAGCTGTAAATCATGAAACAATTGTAACCATCTAAACATGACGCTACAGCTATAAGTAAATAGACAGCAACACACGTAAAAGTGTACAAGCTAAAGAAAGGGTACGCCAAACACGAGTCACGAGAACTGGTTCGCGACACCAGCCACAGACTCAGACACACTACACAAGTACACCTCTCAGCCTCGCAGCCACGGATGAAGGGTCCAGCTGCCACTCCACCTCAACAAAATAAGAACGGTGGAGACTAACCACACCACACCTGCAAGCTACACCGTTGCAGGACCAAGCCTGACACCTTTAAGGGCTCCGGTGAGAACCCTAAAGTGAGGCACTGGAACAGGATAGCTGAGGACCAGTACGTCTACTGGTGTCCATCCCTCAACCAAGAGCGCGCTACAAATGGCCGCACACCCACAACACGAGCCGTTGTCCCCTGTCGTCTTTCCCTCAGCCGGACGTACAACTCAAACACATGAGTGAGGGTGTCTAGGAAGACGACAAAAACCTCGACGGTACTCCGTACTGAGACAAGCCCTGAGCATCCAGTGCTAGGGTAACCGACTGGAGAGGTAACTACAGAAGGTGTAACTCCTAACTCGCTATGCACACATTTCCAAGAAAAAACCCTCGGTATCAATCACTAAGCAAATCTATATGACCCATACATACCCTACATTACCTTGCCAACTCAGCCCAGGCAATGTGGGACAGAAACCAAGTAGACTGGCCAGAGAACACCTGAGCTCGAGTGGCCACATTCTGAAATGCATCCAACACAGTGGACATTTTCTTAAGACTAAATCGCGTCCCACTTACCTAACGCCTTTAAGGTTGAATCGCGTCGACTGTATCAGACGCCTTTCAACCAACTGGAACCGACCTGAAACCCATTCCGGAAAACATACCACAACACTATACATGCACGGAAAACAGAAGAAAGCAGCTACAATAGAAACCTAGGCATGCCCTCTATCATGTTTAACCAATTACCAACACCTACATGATCATTCTTCATCTCAAGAACCACAAACCATATCACACAGTCCACACAAGAAGGAAACAAGGTAGAATTTCCCTACCCACGAAGAAGACACAATTCCAATGCCACCAAAGGATTCTTCGCGCTCCGAAGCTCGTCCTCGTGCCGGAATTACGCCAATCAGACTTCAAATGCACCAAAAATGCCTAGAATCACCTTCACAGCCGCCGCAGCATCTTCCCCAGCTGAGCAGTGCAGTTGCACTACTCGACCAAGGGAAAGAAGCACATAACAACACAATCCTAAATCGTGTCGCATCTTCCCGACGCGTTTAGAAATACGTCTGACATTGCCGACGCAACTAAACCCCCGACGTTCTGCATGCGCCACGTGGCGCGCATGCAGCGATGGCCACGTAACGGCGGTGCAAAATCGCGTCCTTTCAAGTGAACGCGTCTAAGATCATAATCGCGTCAAAAAACCGAACGCGTTTACTATAAGAGTCGCATCGTCTGTGTACGACGCATTCTCAAGGAGCCCCAAAGGCTAAATTGGCTGAGATGCCTAGCCTCCCCTACCTCCCACCTGACCAAGAAAGCCTGTAAAATTGCACATAGACCTCCATGGTCAACAATGGGCCACACATCGGCCTCCAAACCCAATAAACCTCGATCCGAACGTACCGATTATTACATCAAGTCCACAAGTACCGCCAACACAACACAACAACGCACAGTCTTAACCTCGGTAAAACGTGCTCTGAAGCACGCCACAAAACTGCACAAGCATACGGTAAAACCCTCGTCTGGACAACAATACTAGCCACAACCCAGCCTCTTAGTCAATGGTCAGGCGCCCACCGGCGTCCTACAGCTCGACCATGAGTCCAGGTCTCCCCTCCCGTCGGAGTGAGACGCGTGGACAAACACAACCTCAAGCCGTAGTCTTGCCGGACTACGGTCCCACGCCTGTTCTCCCGACACGGCTCCGGAACCGTGTAAGGCGAGGCAGTGAGAACGGACTAGCTGGCCCGCACCGCGACACTCCAAACTCCGCGGGACCTGGACCAACTAAGTGAGCTCAACAAACGACTCAACGCCACTGTCCAACACCGTTTTCCCCTTCGTCCAGAGAAACGCTCGACGGACACACTCATGGCTCGGAGACCACCCTTAACGGGCCCACAAGGACGGGGGTCCCGGAGAACGGTAACAACCCAAAAGCACACCGTGCGCTGGGATAAGCCCTCAAGTGTCGCAACACCGGGCGAAGACTAGTAAGGCACAGTGCTAGGAAGTCAGCACAGGCGTCACGAGTACGAAACGGAAACTCGGTGCGGAAACAGATCCGCTAAAGTACCTGATTGACGGTCAACCACGAAAAGCTAATATTACCACCCCGGACAGTCGGTCGGCCCTCGGAACTCACCCCACGGGTGCCGGAAACCCCAGCGCGACTGTTCGGGTCAAACGGGCCATCGGCCCGGTCGGAGCTGACCCGAGCGGGCCCAGAAACTGAAGAACCATGTACGATGACTCAAAAGATATATATTACTACCCCAGACAGTCGGTCAATCTTCGGAACACCCCCGACGGGTGCCGGAAACCCTGCACGACTGCCTCCGTTGACCGTCAACAACTACCGGCCTGGTCGGAGCGGACCCTGGTGGGCCCGACCACCACGTGGCTCGACAAAACGGCCACCAACCCCGGGCCAGCCCACTGGCACAGCCGGAGCGACAACACATGGAAAACGGTGCAACAACGGCGCGGGAAAACGGCCCCAAAACAGAGTTTAAATGGGCCCAAAAGGGTCTGCTGGCGCAATGCGCCGCAGGGGACCCCGGCCAGCACCCGCAGTGCGCCGCCCAGATCCCAGCCGGATCTGGGCGCACTGTGCCTCCCTCCTTCTTCCTCCCGACTCCTCCTCTACAACACAGGGAGGTGAGGGGGGAAGAGGGGGGAGGGGCCGACCAGCTAGCGCCGGCGCCGGTGGCAAGGGGGGGTCATCGGACGGCGCGACTGCCACCGGCGGTCCTCCCCTCGCCGGAAACCCCCTGCCTAGAGGCACACACAGTAGAGAGAGAAAGAGAGGAAGGGAGAGAACGGCGTCGGGAAAGGGGAAGTCGACGCCGGAGAGGGAGAGGGGGTCCTTACCAACAGCGGTAGGACCGCCGGCGGCACGAACGTCGGCGAAGCTCTCCTACAGGCGACGGCGGCATGCGACTGCACCGCGCACGGCATCCTCCATGTGCGGCTCCCGACGGCAGACGACGCGACGACGCGGCGAGGGGGAAATCTTCTCCGGCCGGCGAACAAGGCAGCGGCGGCGGGTAGTCTCCTCCGGTGAGACAGCGAGCGAGAGAGAGAGAGAGAGAGAGAGAGAGAGGAGAGAGAGAGAGAGAGAGAGAGAGAGAGAGAGAGGAGAGAGAGGAAGAAAGAGAGAGCTGCGAGCGAGAGAGGAGGAAGAAGAGGGTCGGGAGAGGGAGAGGGCGAAGTGGATGGGGTGTGACCCCTTATTGGAAATGGCCATGCGGCCTTTTTTCGGAGCCCACTGCACATGACGTGCATGGGGAAGGGGGGACCATCTCCCCTCCCCTCCCGGTCCTCACAGATTTAGTCGAATTCATGTTGGGAGTGTGCTAGCTTAGTGCTCTTCTGAAAAAGTTATTTTAATAACTATCCATCGCTCATGTTCTCTTAGTGTGAAGTTTTTTCTGACTAAAGGATCCTTCCACATAGCCGGCGATCTAAGACATAGTAGCAGTATGTAGACCTTGCTCTATTGGACTTTCGGTGAATCAAGATATCTGTTAGGTTTTCATCTGTTAGATTGTCATCTATAAGACCGAATAAATTTTATAAGTCTTTTGATATGAGATTTATTAGGTCGTAATCTTCCTCCCTATGAGGAAGAGAGAGGGGGGGATTAAAGAAGACGATGACGACCACAGAGTCTAGAGGAGGACAACAACATGGAAGAGCATCCTATGGTACGAGCTTGTCAATACGATTAACAATTTTAGACCACCCAGAAACTCATCTAATGTATACCTATATGAGAATGGTCTTACATTAAAAAAGAGATAATATCTCTCATACCTTTTCCACTCATAACCAAGTTTTAAGTTGGATGACCCATTAATACGTTGGAAGTTGATGACCCAATAATATTACATTTAACATAATATTATAGAGGGTGTTAACATAATCGACAGAACAAAATATCTCTTATAATAATAATATCCTTCTCACTCGTCACCTTAAATTTTAGAGAGCAGATCCCCTCAGTACAGGGGTGGAGGGAGCTCCCTCAGTAGTGAGGGGAGAGGTGGGGGACCTCCATATTTTGCATAAAAGCTCAAACTGAAACGTGATAAAGTTTCAAAAAATAAATTTTTATGCAAAATACGCTCTCAGTATTAGGGAACCCCCTCCACCTCTGTACTAAAAGGATCTACACTCTAAATTTTAAATTGAAATGAAGAATCATTTTGCAACATTGAACTAGGACTATCAATTGATGAGACCCGAGGTTAAGTCAGCATCAACTCAAGTCTAACATTATTTTTTCTATATCCAAACTTGGCCCAAGTTCGATCGGATCGAATCGAGCTAGGTCAAATCCAACTAATCTACTAAATTATAAAATCTAATTTCGACTTATCTGGCCTAAAATTTTTAATAAATATTTTATTTAAAATATTAATATTGTTAAAAAAACACACAAGAGTATCCGTCGACCAAATGTTGAATTGATCAATTTGAAATTTAGTCAATCAAAAATTTAATATCTACCGATCAATTTGAAATTTAGTCAATCGAACTTAATATCTACGATCGATTGAGAGATTTGACAATGTTGAATTGATCAATTTGAAATTTAGTCAATCGAAAACTTAATATCCACCGATCAATTTGAAATTAGTCAATCGAAAACTTAATATCTACCAATCGACTTGAGATTTGACCGATCAATTTAGAGTTTGATCGACCAAAAATTTAATATCGCAAGTCTATCGAACCTACTCGAGCCAAATAGAAAGTCAACTAGCCAAATTTTTAAGCCTGCTTGAACCTCTACGGGCTTTAAAAAAAGTGATGACTCGACCCAATATCACCCATGGGCTATCGGGTCGGTACTGATGTGCCCTACTTTGAACCCACTTCAGAACTTTACTTTAGGGAAAAGCTATATCTGGCGGAACCCCGGACCAGTGACCACGATGGCTCAAGTCAATAAAATCCAAACCCAAACTTTCGACCAATCTGCTCCTCAGAAACCCAGCCTAACCAAGAGCTCTCTTCAGGTGCTCTTGTGATGGCAGGTTATCTTTGCCAAAATATGAGAAGAACTTCCTGAATATACACATATATCTGCTCCGGTAATTCTTAATTTATATATGTTTTATTTCAATAGTTTGATTAGACATATCTGATAACAAATATTGACTACTTCACTCATCTCCTCCTCCGCTTCTCATATTTAACCAAAGTGAACAACTTCCTACCGCCCCAGAATCTGATCATAACTTTTTCAATCTGCCAAAGGATGTCACCGATATAATCAAATGCCAAAGTACGTACACCAGAGATAAGAGATCTAGCTGCAGACATATCTGTTGCAGAGCTGCATATATAGGTACACGACTCGTCTTCTACATCAGCTCGCAGCCGGCAAAGACGCAGTGGAAATGCTAGCTAGAGGCCATCGCCGTTAATTAAAGAGCAAGATCACCATCACATGGAGGATAGCAGAGCAAAGAAACGAAATTTGATAGCTAATTAAGAAAGACAAGTCAGTCACTACACAGTGCACATAGAAGACTCCCACCAAGCCCCCACTTATTACCCCGAAACCAAACATAGAAGACAAACACAGAAAATGGAAGACGACACCACGCGGACCAAATATAAGCTATAAAACCTTAAGAACATGCGCAGATATATCTAAAAGCATGCACAGCCTCCACATGACCACCAAACTACTGCTCTCTAAAGGTCCATGCATGCACCCCGAACGCCAACCGATCCATGGGAATGCTCAGCACTCTCGCTTACGTCGGCGGGCTTCCTTCTCCTCGTTCTTGCCCGCTCGCTCATGTCCTCCCCCCGCCCTCCTGGGCCCTGCCCTGGATCCTTTGCCCGGCCTCCTTGGCGCGCTGCTCCGCGTGCCCCGCCGCCTCCTGCATGCGCCGCTTGGCCTGCTCCATGTACTCGGGCGCCTTCTCCCGCAGCCCGCGCACGTACTGCATGATCCACGACAACGAGGACAGCCCCGTCACTCCGAACGCCCCCGACGCCAGGAAGCCCGTCACCGCCAGCCCGATGACGATCGTCGCCGGCACAAGCACGGGGCTGAAGATGACGAACAGCGGCGTGGCCAACGCCAGGCCGACGACGGTGCCCGCGAGGAGCAGCCCGGACAGGACGAGAAGGATGCCGCCGACGGGCAGGAGGGTGACCACCGCGAGCACCTGCGACGCCGAGGGCCCCTTGTCTGGGAGCATCCCCTTGATGTCCTCCGCTACACGGTGGGGCTGGTCTTGTGGGCGGTGCTCCGCCATGGCAACAGACAGAGAGATCTAGAGAGAGAGAGAGAGAAGGGGGACTTGGGAAGGTGATGAAGGGAGGGAGAGGGCCATTTTAAGGGGAGGAGGGGATCGACACGTGCAAACATGGGGACGCGTGGGGAGGGTGCAGAGATCGAGGGGCTGCATGGTATACAAGTAGTGCATGGGGTCTCCCTGTGGAGCCTCCCGTGGCCACAACGTAGCCTAACTTGTCCCATGGTTAGGGGGGAAATTAAGTCGTTGGAGAGTGGGGCCTTTCGGGGGTGTCGCGGCATCCCCTCACAGTCATGAGTTATCCTCGGAAACTGAGATGGTTTTCCTCTTTTTCCTTTCATGTTTAGTGTGTTTACAAAGGTAATCTATATAGGTTTATGGTTTATCAATTTGATACATGACCTCCTCTTCCAGAGGAAGATGTCACATGCATAGATTCTATATACCCATGTAGCGGCATATGAAGACTATGGCCCTAGCTGGTTAAGTAAGGAGTGTCTATTTTTGCCAGACTCATCTGTGGTTTCTTAGATTACTAGTTCTTTGTCCGTGCGATGCACGGAAAGTTATTAAATTTATAAATTTTAATAAATATTAATATCTAAAAATAGTTAACATAGTTAGTTGTTTCAATACATAAATATCTTTATATTGAATTTGAATTGAAATACATGTTTAGTTGAATAATTTTTTTACGATGACGGAAAAAAAATTTTGTCCAGATTCTAAATGAATATAAATTTTCAAATAGATGTCAACAAAATACAACTTTCCCACATGTTTTGTATGTAAAAAGAAACAACATATCTAATAACATAATAAGAAACATAAGAAATATATATAGTGATAAATCCAAATGTCAGTAAATAAAAATGTTCACAAAAGTTTCCCCTGTGTCATGTAAGTTTAATTCACAAATATTCATAACAACAGATCTCATCTCAACTTCAAAACTTCAAACATCTCCATAGGTGGAGGTAACCATATTACAGTGAAACCAAGAGATGATAGTTCAGGGGCTTTTGTATAGAGCTCAGTGTACCATTTTCCAGATCTATGAGACTCCTAGTTAAATCCTGGAGAAGTAGGTTCAATTTGTATAGTTTCGGGGCTTTTGTATAGGCAGGAGCACTGAATCGTTACCACTATATACTATACTATGCAGACATCTTGTTTGTTTCGTAAGAGTGCATATTCGTCATGAGAAATACTATTTACTCGGTTGCTCGAATAAATAATTTATCTAATTAAATACGGAATTAGTCGACTGATAAATTAAGTAGCCGATCAATTCCGTACTGGGTAAGGTAAATGATTTATCCGGCCAACTGAGTAGACGTAATTTCCTTTAATTTGTCTTTTGCATAAGTCGCAGCGAAACAGAAAAACTGTCGGTGCCGAAGAATGTTTGTTCTTCGTCAGGAGCATCAGTTTTTTGTGCGATTCTTTGTTTGATTAATGATCATGTTTAGGATCTGAAATGTTCAAATTTTCATAAGCTTTTTTGTTCGTTTGCATGGGCTCTGAAAGCAGCTGTTGATCAGGTCTGCGGATTTCTCGAATTTTGGCCTTTCTGCAGGAGTTCCAACAGCATGAACGGGGGGAAATTTGGGGAAAAACCGTTGAGTACCTCTCTGAAAATGGCGACTGTGAGGCTGCGACGGGAAGGCTGCAAGCTCGACGATGCAAGCGCGAGGCACTTTTAATTGAGACTTCAAATCTTCCAAACTGGAAGAAAATGGACAGAAAAAGATCAGGCATAGAGAAGAATATTGAAAAGGATACCACTGATAAATCTTAAACAGAACCAAAGATAAGCAGTAATGTAGAGTAATTTGTACCAGTTAATGAAATAGATAGATAGCTAATTATCAGGCATATTAAATATATAATATATTGTTGATAAGGTGGCAATGTTTCAACTGCACCCCATGCTGGTCATAAAACTGTAAAACATAAATAGCAGGAACATAAGCATAAATCAAATTATGTGAAACATGGAGCTGTGGCAACGACGTCTAATGTACAGACAACTCCAAGAGTATCAGAGGCAGCAACAACTTCAACAATTAGATCAGGAAGCAAGACAGCAGAACTCCTCAAATGAGTTTTCTGGTATTGCAAAGCAGGTTGCCGCCGATCAATTACCCTGGTAGTAAATGGCATGCCCATTCATGATATCAAGCAAAATATGATCAGACAATGAATAAAACTACCATGGCATGCTCAGAGTACATAGAAGTTTAAACACTCCCAATACACACTTGTATTGGGAGTTCTTTTGCAGGAAATGTTATTGCTCATGGTGCATGTTAATCATATAAGAAAATTCATGGGCAATCTTTTAGATCAGGTCACCAGTTGGAAATATTAAAAGCCTGGACAAAAAATCTGAAAGCAGGAATGGCAGTTTCCTAAGACATTGAGTTGGATTTGCACTGACCTGTTAATTAAGTTTAAAAGGTGTTGTATGCTCCTTGATCTGCTCCAGATGCCTGAAAAAGAAAAGCACTTAAAAAATTAACCTCCCAATCATCGATAAATACAGAAAATCCATATAAACACTTAAAACCTAAAAATTCAGGGAGGATCTGTGATGGGTGTTAAGGGAGAGAAGGTATAAAATAGACAGAAAATCTATATAATAGATAATATAATATCAAGGGTAATCTTTTGAGTACACATAAAGTATGAGAATTCTTTTCCTGCATAAAATCTTGTTTTTGAAATTTTGCATGGTGTACCTTTTGACAGTGCTTATTATTATTCTTTGTCATAAAATAATTAATATCTTTTCTGATACTTTGGACTTATCATTCTTTTATGATCTTTGTTACTCATCTTTTATTTTGGGAATGAGAAGTTCCCTACAACAGCGCTATGTTTCCCTCTTTTTATACCAACTAAATGTAGAAACACTCAAACATACATGAATGACCTGACAGTGCCATGGATATATGTTATCAAGCTACTGTCAGTACTATAGATATATAGAAGCTCAAATAGAATATAGTTGTATAATTCCACTTTACATTTATTATTAAATCTAGGTTACTGCTTTTATTATTTGCTCTTAGAAAAAAAGTTGTGACTGGCTGGTCTGTCCTATAATTCTGTTTAAAGAAAAGGAACCATGATTATTAGACAATTATTTGACATTCCTGTCTGAGCATAAGCAAGATTGACCATTCCATAACACTCCACAGATGATGGGTTCTGGAAGTGGCATGCTCAGGCACTGGCCATGGCATGCTCAGACAGGAATGGCAGCAGCAGCAATGATGGCACCAAATGTGGGGTGTGGGCTGGGAATTATATAATACATATACACACACAGGTGCTTCATATTTATGGCTTTAAGAAAATCTGTGGAATGTCTTCAGCTGGTTCTGGCAAATTCTGGCGAGTATTTGTATGGCAGTGTTTTCTTTGAGAAAATCTACAGTGGTCTGTCTCATATCATGCTGTGGTGAAAGGAAGTTTTGTTCTATGTTGGAGGCTTCCTTGTCTTCTTTCTTTAAGGACCTTGAGCTTGGATGATCTCTTATTGGTCGAATGGCTCTGGAGTTTTGAGAGTTTCGGTTGGATTTCTCTCATGTCTGAATCTTATACTGTTGAATGC
The DNA here is from genome assembly GCA_014218235.1 of Colocasia esculenta. Classification (NCBI taxonomy): domain Eukaryota; kingdom Viridiplantae; phylum Streptophyta; class Magnoliopsida; order Alismatales; family Araceae; genus Colocasia; species Colocasia esculenta. The sequence continues at coordinate 13,291,090 of CM024753.1, read as the reverse complement.
TTATTCAAGTTTTGGCAGAAATATGGATGGAATTCATATAACAAATTCTCCTGTGGATCTTAGCTTTGCAGAAGGGAAGAGTTTTTCTCTTTTGAAGACTTGCAGGGCTGTTCCTTCTGATTTCTCCAATGGACTGGCCTTCTTCTTGATGTTGATCAGATGGGATTGCAGTATGATATCTGTCTTTGGAATGGACAACTATTTCTGGCAGACATTAGGCTAGCATTTTTCCAATGGTCTACCTATCACCATTCTTATCTGTTCAGCTGTTTCTGGCAGATAATTTTTGGGGGCATAGAATGGAACCAGTTCTTGTCAGTGGAGCTGCAAACTGTAGGGATCTGCAGTGCCTTCTCCTTGCTTCACTATTTCTGCTTGCTGGTGAAGATCTCAGCATTTGCTCAGGGGCTTTCAATAGGAGCTGTTTGTGGCAGAATCATATGAGCAGATCTCTTCATATTACATTGAATGGAATAGAGACTGATCAGGTATTTTATTTGGAGTTGCAGCTGTGCTTGGAAGTTCTAATGATGCCAACTCATATTTTCCTTCAGTGGAGAAGTGGATTTTTTCGGGAGGGGCCTTCTCAGCAATTGCCCAGGGAGTTTTCTATTCTCTAGATCTTTTTCCTTGGTTCTAAAGTCCATTTCATTTGATATTTCTATTCTTAGGGGTAAGGTTTATGTCCCCCCCTCTTTCATTAAATAATAAATAGGGTCACCTGGGGGTCCAGATAAATTCCGGGTTTAAAAAAAAACTGTTCAGAAATGTCAATCCTTTTAATAAGGCTGCAATAATGAAATTAGGTTGGAGGTTTCAGTCAAGGAAAAAAAACCCTGTCTCGGTGAGAAAATCTATAAAACATTAATAAACGTAATTAGGGAGTTGCCTTTTAGAACATGAAAAAATACTTGCACCAAAGATCTATATGAAGCAAAATTTAGGAAACAATAAGCTCAGTTGCTCATACACTATAAGACCACATTCCTGAAAGAAAAAAAATGCTTAAACTGGGAAACGGGAACCTACTCACAGTAATGTGTTCCGCTTACAGAATGCTGACTTGATAATGGAATAGAACTGTATAAGCTCCCGAGCAACTGCCTGGAAGAAAGATAATAGATCGATTTGAGAAAGACAGAAAAACATGAAGCAAAATTTAGGAAAAAATAAGCTCAGTTGCTCATACACTATAAGACCACATTCCTGAAAGAAAAAAAATGCACACCCTCAAAAACAGAAAACGAAAGATACATTAAAACCATCAGGTGGATTTAGAATATTAATCCATCCTTTTAATAAGGATGCACTAATGAAATTTTTTTTCAGAACTCATAAAACAGGAAAAGAAAATACATAGATTGCCATTAAAAGCTTCCACTGTTTGAGAGAGACATATGATGTTGCCTTTTACAACATGAAAGAAGTAGTTGCATCAAAGATCTATATGTTGTAAAAGGTGATAAGTACAAAGTTACTCATACACCCTCAAAAACAGAAGAAAAATTTCTGAACATATATTTGCACTTTACTAATTAATCAGTAATTTGCTAAGAATGCAGAGAGAATCATAGTGGGGCAAGTAATATGGGCTCCCCAAAGCCCCTCTAAGACAACATGCTCATACTCTTGTTTCAGGATCAGGAACGTTGAATAATGCCCTTGTAGTTTCCCTGTGAATCCATTATGTACAAAATGTCCTTAGAGCACAACATGAACAAAAAAACAACAGAAAGGAGTAAAAACACATTTACAGCAATAAGGAAGGTATGTCAAAGATAAATGGGAAAGAAAATCCAGATAAATGGTTGACTATACGTGAGTACACAATTTTCCATCTTTTGCAATTTTTTTGCAGATAGGATGTTTAGTTTTAGTGTCCCTCCTCTCTCCTAAGAAGTAAATTCTCTTGTCCTCATTCTTAAACTGTGAATAACAGTTGGCAACCGATGTTGTAAGGCCTTACGTAGGAAAGGCCTTGTGAATATGTGAATGAGATTTCAGGTTCATTCCCATTCTCCTTAGAATGACTCCCTTGTTTATGAAGGTATTTTTTGTAAGGATTATGAAAAAAGGTTTTTCTATGTTATGATATTAAAAATAATACTGAAACAAAAAGTAAAGATGGAAGAAATGTAATAAGACATCTGAAAATTCTAAAAGAAAAAAAAAAACATAAGTATAATCACTTAAACATGCAATGAAAACCATGCCAGAACTTTGACTTTAAAAAATGAATAAATATTTACCTATCTTTTGATATCAGTGACTATAAATATATTAACAGTGTCAGAACCTCTAATCACCTTATAAGTTTGTTATCGTATTCTGTGAACTATCTAATAAGGCTTAAAACACATTAAAAGATTAAGTACACTGGGTTCATGAATAGTAATCAAGTACACCAGTTTACCTATTAAAAGATTACATAACAGAGCCAGTTCACTGGAAACTGAACTCTTTATCTTTTGATTAGATGTCACGTGAAGATTAATTATCTTCTTCACATAGTGATAGAGTATTATATATATATATATATATGTGATGCAGATATGAAGTGGTGAGGGAGTTTTCTCTTACATCTTACTCTTCATTTTTGTAGGGGATGACGATGAGGGAGATGAAGTACAGGTTATTCCAGACATTGGCCCTTCTGTGAAAACTGCAGTAAATTCACAGATGGAATCTACATAATAGATGCCACCCAAAAAAATCGAAGAAAGCTACCTTTTGGATGAAAAATCAAAAAAAAGGAGGGTCAGGGAGAAAAAAATAGAACATGAATAAGACTAGTTACTAATGAAAACATCAATAAGTAAGTAAAGCCTATTTTCCTATAGAAAAGCAACAATATGAAACCCCAGAAACAATATCAATATGAAAACTGTATAGATTACAACAAAGAAATCAACTACTGGAAGAGCGCGACCTTGAAAACTGAGAAGCTACCTAAAGAACAGCGGGAAGAGAAAAAAAAAATGGCGAACAAACAGCTTGAACTGGGGGAAATTTGGGGAAACACCGTTGAGTACCTCTCTCAAAATGGCGACTGTGAGGCTGCGACGGGAAGGCTGCAAGCTCGACGATGCGAACTAAGGATACCACTGAAAATAGACAGAAAAATATCAGGCACAGAGAAAAATATTGAAAAGGATACCACTGAAAAATCTTAAACAGAATTAAAGATAAGCAGTAATGTAGAGTAGGAAACCCTCTAAAACAGAATAGGAAACCCTCTAAAACAGAAAAAAAAGATACATTAAAACCATCAGGTGGATTTATGATATAATCTCCATCCTTTTAATAAGGATGTACTAATGAAGTTAGGTTGGAGGTTTCAGCCTTATTAAAATTATTATTCAGAATTCAAAAAATAGGAAAAGTAAGATACATAGATTGCCATTAAAAGCTTCCAATGATATATATGATCATGATATCAATACATCATTATTCAAGTCATTGCTACATTACAGAAGGAGTGAAATGATCTATAGGAGCTAAATTTTCATGCTTTTAGTATATATACATTAGTGCATATATAGGCAATTAGAAACTGGAGATAATTAGAAACTGAGGTAATTAGAAACTGGAGATAATCTAAGTAGAATGTATGATGCACTTATCTCTATGCTTTGGTCTAACCTGTTTAACAAAGAGAGTTTCTAACCTGTTTAACATACTGAGGCAATTAGAAACCATATGTTTTGATCTAACCTGTTAACAAAGAGAGTTTCTAACCTGTTTAACATACTGAGGCAATTAGAAATCATATGCTTTGAAGTACATATTTAAAACCTTACAACCATAGTGACCAGAACAAAACAGAGGAAAATTTTAAAGAAAATGCAGAAAAGTTTAACTTTGAAATAAGCTTTGCAGAAAATGGAATTACCAGGAGGCGAGAACACAGGGATGTAATAATTGGAAAAAGGATTTTCAAAGACATGGATCCCAGTGCTTAAGAAAATTCCACTAAGAACCTCAGATTAAGACACCTATATTTTAACCATCCTCATATCATTCGCAAGGATTCCCCCCACAATGAAAATGGTGCCACTAGATCTTCAAGAGGATTCAAAAGTTCAAAATTCCAAAGCTCAACAATACATGTGCAAGACTCCTCACCGCCCCGAGGAACCTGCTCAGCTACCGGTCGTTCCTCACAGGTACTCCTCACCGCCCCGAGCAACCTTGTCGCTGCGTTCCTCGCCAGCTCCAGCACCTCGGCGGCGAGGTACTCGAGGACGGCGAAGAGGTAGATGGCGAAGAACTGGCGAGGGCTACGGCGAAGAGGTAGATGGCGAAGAATTGGCGAGCACGAGCTTGCGAGGTATGCGAGGGCGAGGGTATGAGGTGACTGGCATGCGAGGGTGTGAGGTATGCGATGGCGAAGAAAGGTATGGGAACGCCATTGGGAGCTGCGATGGTGAGGAGGCGTGCTGCGAAGTACTGGGTAGGTGAAACGCCATGCTGCGAAGTATTGGACAGGTGAAAAGCCAGTACGGCAGGAACACTGGTGACGGTGAGGGATGTTGCGACCTAGGGCTAGGGCAGGTGAAACGCCATCCTCCTCTGTTCCCGCGACGGTGAGGGATGTTGCGAGGCTGTGACAGAATGGCTACCAACACCGGCAGGAAGACTGGCGACGGTGAGGCTGCGGCGACCTAGGGCTAGGGCTAGGGATGGGACGGTGGAACAGGGCTAGGCGAATGGCTAACAACGCCGGGACTGGCAGGAAGATTGGGTTCACATCTACCTCAATTTGGCCAGGATCGCAGGAGGGAGAAAGAGAAGAGCGAGGGAGGCAGCCGCGGCGAGGGAGAAAGTCTGGTTTGCAGGTTTTGGCGGGCATCTGAAGAAGTCTGGTGCTGCCACCTGTAGTTGTGAAACTGAAAATTATAAGGATAGTATAGATAGGTCATGGCTAATCTTGGCCCGACCCACCCACGTAGCCCATTGTTTTCTTTGTCGACACGCTTCAGTGCAATGTATTTTCAAGTTTCATGGTGGACTGCGACTTGACCTCTGGTCCATATTTTACGGTAGTTTCTTCTAATTTCTTCATGTATAATCTACCTAGCTATTTTATGACATCTAACCTTCGTTATTATCATTATTGTTGATCGCCATCATCCACCGTTCTATAAATATAAATATTTTGGACACCAAAAGTGCCGAGACATGATATATTTGTTTGCTGTCTAACCAATCTCTCTCTCGAAACATGTTATGTTGCAGTGTTTTCCGACATCTAAAGATCACAAGAGTTGGTAATGATGGTGTAGATGGTTGTGGTGGTATTTTTCTGTTTGATAGTGAGTCGAACAGGTCTCCACTTGAAGAGAGGGAAGAACGGTCGCCGGTGTGGACGATAAGCTTATAAAACTAAAATGGGCGTCAAGAGAATCTGGTTGAAGAATCGATGAGAACACTCCGATGTAAAAGTCAGATCTGGACCGTAAATAAGTTATAAGGGAAGGGTTCTTTTGGTGTGTGGTTCGCGCGTGGACGATTGTGTGAGAAATGATTTCACGTCCTCCTGTATGGAGGTTACCTGTCTCCTTATATAGGCAGAGAACCTGAAGGGTCCGGACGCGTCCTTCTCCAATGATGACTGGAGAGGTGCGACGGTTGAATTCTCAAAATGGGGGATTATCTGTTTGAGACGTCCTTTGGAACTTCGTGCTTGTACTGCTCCAGATCGTGGGGAGGTGTGTCACGACATCCCATTAATTGCTACGGGAAGTAAAGAGTCGTATAGCGTTGTAGGCTATAGAGATGCCGAACAGGAGCTTGTTGACTTGCTCGGTGCGGCTGCCCGATGCTAGGTGCCCTGACGCTGGAATCGTAGAGGGTCCGAACAGGAGCCCTGAGATTTGTTCTCAGACAAGTTCGGAGGTGTCCGGAGACTACACCTTGGAACCCTGAGCGTCTGATGACTGAAACATGTTCAGAAGCTTGTGACTATTTTCGCGAACACGTGGCTGAATAGCCGCTGCCTAGCTGCCCTACTGAATCAGGATGGGCCTATGGACTCAGGAGACTAAAAATAGCCTCCACAATAGTGATCGACAATAATAATGAGCAACCAATATAACGATAGATTGAATACAGCTAACTAGATAGATTACGCTAGAAATTAGTAGGGTGAAGGAAGCAATGGCAGACCAAAAAAATATGTACCAAAGAATCGATCCCAATCCCGTGGATTGAGCCCGTGACCAGGACTAGCCATGTTTCAATGTCTCCATTAATTGTTTAAAAGTGACAAGTCCGATGATTTATAACTCACGGTTCTAAACTCGCTGTAATGATCTGAGTGTTATGTGGTATTTCCATATATAGTTTGATTGTTCTTTAGACTACACTCAGTAATTACCTATAGAGATGGAATCTAGAGATGCAAATAGTTGAACGTTGGAGTCACATCCCCCAGATGTGACTCCAACTTCGATAAAATGTATCGCAATCCTAAGTTAAAATCATGTCTTTCCAATCAAAATTTCTATCACTTTTAAATTCAGAAGTAAAACAAAAAAATGCCACTATCAAGAGCAAGGAGAAAATGTGAATAATTTGTTTCTGCCTATTTTATTATCACTCATGTTTTCAATCATAAGATAGCGAAGATATACACGAACCAAAATTCGAATCTACATTTCAAACAGAGCAGTAAAAAGAAAAGGTGCGGGAAAATTCATGCTAGAAACTGTTTGTAGGCAAAATCCAGATGGAGTACATCCCATTGGGGGATTCCAATTCCATGGGGATCGATGCACACGCACGGTTTCACACAAGTTTCCATAACGACGAACGCCCACATAATCCCAAAGGCAAATCAAGCTTAAACGTGTCAATAATTCAGCAGTAGTATGCTAAATAAATAATGGGCACAAGAGAACCTTGATCATTTAAATAGACATGAAAGGTCTTTAACCATTGAACCACTTCTTGTATACCCATGCAGCAACTTTTGAACAAAACAAGACAACGCCATGCATAATCTGTGGTGCTGATAATGATAAGAGGATGTCAAGTCTCGTGCATACCTCTCAGAATTTACAATGAAAAACTAGATGAAAACAGTCAGCCTGAACTTTTTTTCGCAATCATTTCCGTAAAGAAATTACACACTGATATTTATATAAATGTACAATCTTGACGTATGACAACAAACTGAGTCAAGGGAAAGCAGGAAAAGGAGTTGGCTTTTCTCGGGGACAATCATCCATAGAATTTGCTGAAGCCCATGCCGAGTTCGAAACGGGCAATAGACAACCAGGTGCAGACTAAACCTTTCGAGGAAGAACAATCAGCGGCACATAGTTGTCTACTTCTATATATGCTTTCGTGTTGTATTCAGATTCGATTACGTACAAAGGAGAAATGAGGTATGAAGGGGAAATTACAAAGAGAAACGATAGAAGGAAAAGTCAGATAATCATACTAAGTGATTCATTTAAGGTTGTGAGAGAACTTTATGTAGTTCATCAATCTGTTCAAAGCGTTTCCGCTGTCAATGGCCTCTCTTGCTCTATCAAGTGCCGCGATAACATCCTCTGCACCAGGGCAACCCAGCAAGTGGTCCACCATTCCAGCATTCAGGACAATTCGGTCATAGGCCGGTCCTCTCTCCCCATTCAGCGCAGATAAACCCAACTCTATATTTCTTAAAACCTATATCACAAATTTAAAAAATTCACCAATTATGTCTAAACCATGTGTACCATTTGGAATGTAATATATGCACAGGTGTCACCGATGATCTCCAAGGAGCAAACACTATAACAGCCAAAAGACCTAGCACATGATATCCCCTTTAGTCCTTTAGGTATGAGAGAAATGCCGGTTCTATAGTTACAGGAATATTGAATAATAATGATTTGCCTAATAAGTCTAGAAAAACATAACATGGTTTTGGTGTGCATTTTATAGAAACAAGGATGCAGAATATACCGATCTATCAGTTCTTGGGGTATCTGTGGATTCAAAACCATAATCCTTTGCATCAACCACCAAGTTGAAACTCTGACGTGAAATTCCTAACCACAAAAGACAAAAATAATTAGAACTCAAAACCAGAGAGAAGATATATATCCTCGTGTAATACTGCCTTCTTTAAAAAAGCAAGGAAGTGGGGGAAACTACGTGAAAAAAGGTTGTGTATGAATGCGCTTGAAAAATGAAAGATGATGTTTTTAAACCAGAGCTTAATATCAATTAGTTTCATCTCCATCCCCTCAATTTGCAGTCACACCTGATGACTTACCATGAAGTGAATTCATCAGACACTACTTCTAAAAGTATCCCAGATGGCAGACTGACAGCTGGATGGATGACAGTTCAAGAAGACAGGATTTGATACTCCATGTCTGTGGCCAGCCTCATAACAGATGGGGTACAACTCTATGATGATGATTACGATGGACGATGCTTCCAAAGTCAGAAACAGGGTGACAAAAGTTATGTAACCTTCTGAAGGATGTTAACTAGTAGTATAGTATATCATTAAATGCATGTGTCATCTCAATTGCTACCGAAAAATGAAATTCTCATTCCTGCACAGCACATCAATTTTTGCACGAAAGGAAAGCAAAGCATAGTGGAGACAAGGTTTCTGTCAAAATCTTTGCAACATGACATAAGAACAAGGAATTTCTGCAAAGGAAATGCAAGTATGCAACAAGATAACTGCTTAGAAAGGAAAATGAGACCGAAGTTAACATGATACCATCAATATCAAGAACAGATTCTGCAGTTGGTGAGCGGAAGCCTGAACAGTAATTCACAGGAAGGCCCTTTGATGCACTTCCTGATCTTGCTTTAGTTGTCATTGAGAGAGCACCTTCTTCACCCTGCATCAACATCATGCAAGACACATCTTAGTATTGTCCAACTGGTGCTAATGCCAGAGATCCACGACTGGAGTCATAAAAATATGGAACCATAGAGCAGCACAATATTATTAATTAACTTCATTCACTGAAGGATAAACTAACAAATATCTTGGACTCTAAGACCATGGAAAAAAGTATCGAATCAGCCCAGGGCCGATCCCAATCCCGATCCAGATCGAATCGGACGATCCAGCCGATGTAAGTCTGGCCAATCCTGGATCGGCCAGATAAAAAAATGTTTTTTTGAAAAAAAAATAGGACAAATTATGAAAAATTCGGGAAAAATAGAACAAACCTGTGCATTGGATTATATGTGTTTATGATATATGTAATCATGTGTATAAATTTGCACATTCATATATGCATACAATATGTATGTAAACATAATATCATATGCATATCTATTAATGTATGGACATAATTAATGTGTATATCTTTATAGTATAAATATATCATATTAACAAACATTTTATACATATTTTTTGATAACGAGGAAATCCCGCCCCGTGTGGCCTTGCGGACTCAAGGATTGGTGTTCGTGAACTCCAAGGTCAGGACTTGGCAGCTCCTACTTTCCGTATACCCGTATTGCCCTTACCCCACTTGACCAGAAAAACCCCGGATTTACACACCTCGAGGATTGCATGTAAATCAGGTAAATCCCCCCCCCAGGAATCGAACTCGGGACCTCTTGCTTTTAAGCAAGAGTTCTAACCGATCGACCCAACCGGGGTCCTCACATTTTATACATATATGTGTGTTAATGTACATACAATCATATATTAATGTAAATATAATAATATATAGTTAATTATTAAATATATGAGATTGTATATATAGAGAGAGAGAGTCCTTCTATGGTGCGGCTGGGGCCGTTGGTACGGCCCAGCCGCACCAAGATCGCCGCCCTCGGATTCCCATCCGAGGGCTGCGTAAAATAATTAAAAAAAAACTGGGACTCGCCTGCCCGCGACCCCGTTACACGCGCTGGCGAGTCCCTTTTTTTTTAATTTTAGGCCGCCCTCGGATGGGAATCCGAGGGTGGCCATTCTTGGTGCGGCTGGGCCGTACCAACGGCCCCAGCCGCACCATAGAATTTCTGATATATATATATATATATAATATATATATATATATATATATAATATATATATATATATATATATATATATATATATATGTGTGGTAGAATCAGCAGATTCCAAGCCGATCAGATCCGAATCGGCCGAAATTTCGACGAACTAAGGGACTACCACCCACTAGGCCAATCCGATACAGATCTGCCAATCCTGATCCGGATCATTCAATTTTGCATTCCATGTCTAAGACCGTGTTCTTTTCATTTTCATCTTTCCTGTGATTTGTTTTCTTTCTAACTCCAGACATTCAAAAAAAAAAAAAAAGGAAGACATGCCTCAGACGAGATGAAAGAAAATACAACAGTTAAATTATTAACTTTACATTATGTATCTCCTTTAACACAGGAAGAAATGGACTCTCAATCTTATAATCTTAGTGAGCGACTTCTTTAGCCATTGTCTCCTATTGCCCCAGCCCATAAGGAACTAAAGGCATACTTCAAGATGCAAGTATATAAACATTCACACATCTTAAATGTAGGTGACAGTAGGGTGGGCCTGCGACAGCTCTTCTGATCCCCACCTATACATATAGACTCACCTAACCATGGCATGAAAATATTCTCTATGCCAGTCCCAACATTTTAAGTTAAACCATATAAAAATTTTGACATATAAATATATTGTATCATCATCATAATCAAATAATGGGATAAAGCTCTGATGATGATGATGATTTATACAAATATAATATACAGAAAATAGCATGTATGCTGGACATAATTAGACTAACAGATAACAGACTTGTAAACATTGCAAAAGTACCTAACATGCATTGTATATAGTCATATACAACGTACGTAAAAACCAGGCCTAGGCCTGACCTGTGTAAGGCATGCAGGCAAGCTATGTATGCCAGCATAATTTTTGGGCACATTTGCAAGCCCAATCAGATAGCTTGCAGGCCTATTAGCACCTTTAGTGTCTCTTCAAGTCAATCCATGAGGATAGTATGCCTCAAATTAAGTGGCAATCTATCCTATAGATGTAACAGGATCCAACTACCAAGGATACTGTGAAGTGTCACAATAGTCCAGCACACTTGTTGAATCCATCAATCAATTGCTACAGTGGCGATGCATGACCAAATGAATATTGATAAAACATTAAGTTTGAGATACATCCAAAACAAATTAACCTTCACAACCAAACCAGAATGGACACTTCTTCTTTTCATAAGCATTAGCAGTGCATCTTCATAACCTTCATGATAGAATCCAGCAACAACAGCTTCTCTCCCAGTAGCCTGCAGGAAGACCAGGTATAAGCACAAAAGGAGTAACATATGGATCATTTTCTGTCCTTTGACCCACCTTCCTCCCATGCACAAGAAAGCAGCAAGCATAAAAGACATTTTATGTTGGCAAGTACATAGTGCAAAACATGAGCCAGGTAAGTGAAGGCATGGTTTTACAGAACTTGCTGGCAAGAGGCCACAGAGAGGACTGACAGCACTTTAAATGATCAAAAGGTGACAATCCAAATATGGCACAATAGGCATTAACCAGTAAGCAGAGAATATAAACTGTATCATTTGAATTTGTTAGTAATATAATCTTATATTACATAGCAGCTAATTTAATAAACCTGCAGCACTGATAAATTGCTGGATAAGAAAAACGAACCCTCACAAATTGCTGAACCTTTTCTGCACTTGCCAATGGAGGACGCTTTTTAATGTGCTCTCTTAAACCCAGAAGTGAATATCTGCAAAATTAATCTGTGAATAAGTTGTAAGAATAGTAATCACGATGACAGTATGTGAATGTTTACACCATGTGACAAATGAGCGAAAAGCATGTAAACACAAGATCAGAATCAGCATGTTTGGAACACATTATACTTGCTCCCAGACATAGAGATGACTAATAGCATCTCAGCCAATGAGGTAAGCTACCACACGGAAACTATACTACCGTATAGTAATGTGTGATACATTTCAGTGAAGCGGTATCTGATGATATCAGAGCTAATAAGCTAAGCTACTCAGTTTTTTCAAACCAACTGATATAGAATTGACATGATGAACATAGCCTTAATACCTCAAACGAGCCTTTCTACTGGTCCCAATGCATTAGCAGTGGGCTATACCCAGTGGAAGGGAGAGAAGGATATATGGACCAGTCCACCAATTTCATATGTTAGCATTGTGAGGGCAAACCTCTTTTAGCACCAAGTGATCCCAAAAATGTCAAGCACCTTCTACCAAACCAACTATAGACGAAAAACCAGAAAAAGGGTATAATAGAACTGTAGCATCAATTCACCATCTGGCTATGACCGAATGGCACTGGATTGAAGTTTTTTTAGGGGGGCACCTTGTGTTTGAACCTGTATGGTACGGGTTTTCCAAGCTGGCTCTAATACTGCAGCAGAGCCCCTCAAAAGAACAGGTTGCATCAGTTCAAGACAATGCAAAACACACCCCACGGAAAGGAACAGTTGTTGAGCTATTAGAATTTCAACCTGAAACCAATTATACTAGGAAAGGGAAAGAACAAGACAGGGTTACCCTGATAAGCAAATAAGTTTACCATTCTTCCTCTTTCCACAGAAGAGCATCATATAATAAAATGTTGAGAAATATTGCTGCTCAAGTTGCAGTATAAAAATCATGATCGATTTTTACGCTTATCTGAAGTGTTCCATGTGCAGATGCAAACCAGAATGGGCAGATTAATATATTCTCATGAATAGCTACCAATCTTGGTGCTGAACTGTCTGTGCCAGGCTTAAAACAACCAAAAATCCAAGCACATCCTGAGCCTCCCATAATATGATACCCAATGTATAGCCACTTACAGATTCCGATAAAAAGAAAAATAGAAAAAAAAATCCAAAGTTTTACATGCCTACCAATATGGAATCTCCAACGTGCAAAGACAACACCCACATGTAATCCTCTCCCAAATGTAAATTAGATTGCCACTACCAACCCTTTTTTGAGCTGTCCCCTCAAAAATCCAGTACCTTGTTCACCATCAACAGCAGCTATTACATGTCACGAAGCACCTGATCATGATATTGGGGGGCACGAAGGACCCTGCTCATTGAATGTCACCCAGATTGAGGGACAGCCAAGTGCATTCCATCGGCATAAAACTCATAATCAAGTTCAAAAACCCGGGGATCGGGATCTGATCGGTCGGCCCAAAACCGATCTGACCGGCGATCTCGACCACCCGGCTCGGCCGAGCCGGGCCGAGCCCGGCTGAGCCAGGGTGGGTGGATCGGCCCCATTATACAGGTGTATATCTTATACAGGTGAGTTCTGGCCGAGTCCACTGCGATTTCAGGTCTTATTTATCTGGAATATCGTTAAGTAAATGAAAGTACCCCCCATTTCAATCCATAAAAAATATCAAAAAAATCATATCTCTACCAATAAAAAGTCCACTCTCCCACCGAAGAAGAAAATCGTGATTTCGTTGATTTTAGCGAAATGCTAACTTTTTAATCTCTCATAATTTAGCATATTAAAAATTTGATAATTCAAATAAACATATGGAACACTAAAAATCCAAAGTCCGGTAAAAAAAGTCAAACGTGCATATGACTTCTCCAAGGAAGCCACTCTCCTACTGACAACACTTAGTCTGCTTGAGACCTCTCTTAGGATTTGGTCAAACTTAAACTATCATCACTCAAAGTCATGAGAATTGTCACTTTCTAATTTCTTTTCAATTAAAAAGTGAAAAATCTCATGAGTTTAGATAATGATAGCTTAGATTTGACCAAATCCTGAGAGGTCTCAAGCAGACTAAGTGTTGTCAGTAGGAGAGTGGCTCCCTTGGAGAAGTCATATGCACGTTTGATTTTTTACCGGACTTTAGATTTTTAGTGTTCCATATGGTTATTTGAATTATCAAATTTTTAGATAAACTAAATTATGAGAGATTAGAAAGTTAGCCTTTCGCTAAAATCAAGGAAATCGCGATTTTCTTCTTCGGTGGGAGAGTTGACTTTTTATTGATAAGAGATTGATTTTTTTTGATATTTTTATTGGATTCAAATAGGAGGTACTTTCTTATTTACATATAATAATCTTAAGTAAATTTCATTTCTTAAATGATATTTGGTAAATAAGGCCTGAAATCGCAGGAAGTGAACCAGCCTGGGATTGGCCTAGACTCAGCCCATAACAAGGTTGAACAGGATCGGCCCGGCTCGGGCCGATCCGAGAGGCGGATCGGGCCGGGCTCGGCGAGCCGGCCGAGCCCAGCCGAGCCGGTCCGATCCGCGTGCAAGGACCGGCTAGGTTACCCCGGCTCAGATCGAGAGGTCCAAAACCGAGCCGACTCGGCGATCCGATCCCGATCCGGCCGAGTTTTTGAACCATGCTCATAATGGCATTTCCATGGCTGAATGTCATCAAAAAGCATTTTCATGTGGAGGCATGCTAAGGTGCCACACATTTTTTCCAGCCAACTTAACTACCCATGAAAGACAAGTGCCACATGCATCTTTTATGGGCAGAAAACTAGGTGTAGTACAAAAGTGTGGCACCCTAGTATTCCACTTCTCATTGAGCTCCAAAATCGTTATGCTGATGGGAGGAGGCCCACATGCTGCGATCCATCACCATCAAAGGCAAGCTGCAGCCTTTGATCCTTGATACTAACAAGAAGTAGCAAACTGTCATCATACTATGCCCACACGTCACAACTTCCTCCAATGTCAATCATGCTGCCATCATGCACGGTGCGCCCACAGCTCCATAGAATGGTAAGAAGGATTCATCATCCTACACCTTACCACATGAACTATGAGTTGGTTATATAGATTAAAGTATTGAAGGAATTCATAAAATCCTTCAAGCAGCTACCTACCTGACATCAAACCCTGCCACAAGCTGCTGAATTGCTGATGCCATGTATCTTACTATTACAACTTTACATGGAAGTGCATCTTCCTTAAGGCCAATTAATGGGAAAGGGAGGATCACATTGCCAGACGACGAAGACAATAAGGCCACTTGAATGGTTTTGCCTGCCGAAGAAGCCCGTAGAGGTCAGGATGCCCGAGAGGATCGACGGAGTTGGATGGCCGGAATGGAAAAGATCAAGGCGGAGGAAGTGGAGAAGGGCGACGAAACAGGGTGCCGAAGAGAGTAAAAGGGGACAGCGACAGTGGGGAAAGGATGGCAAGCCGAGGAGGAAAAGGGGCAGCGTGTGATGACTCGATCTTTCGGATCCGTGTTTATGGGTTTTGGAGTGGTGCTCATGACCAAGAGATGGTCATTGGGCCTTAGTCGTGGTTTACGCGCGTTGTGTGGGTGTTATGGGCCTTAGCCTTCAGCCCAATTAGCCCACAGGTTCACTGTTTATGAACGCATCAGAGTCGGATGACGCGATTTAAACGCGTTGGCTTCTCCGGACGCGATTCGGAGAACCGACTCTGTGACGCGTGTCACGCGGTTTCTAAGTGGCATCGAACTGGATGGACGCGTTTAAAGGAATTAAACGCGGCGGCTATATACGACGCGATTTTGAATGTGACTTAAAAAGCTTCGTGAGGCTGTTGTGGCGCCTTCTGTGGAGTTTTCCGGCGATTTCGGCTTCCGGTGGCTCGTGCGGCGCGGGATTCACGCGAGGACGATGTTCGGAGCGTGGATGTGTTGGCGACGAGGAGGTTTTGGCGTTCTTTGGGCTTCTTCCAACCGGTAGGGAGACTTCCTACCTTTGTTTAATGTCTTTTGGCATGTGTGAATGGTTTAAGGGGTTAAATGAGGGGTGGTGCATGTGTGGGTGGTTTGCTATGTTGTGGATTTCCTGTTTAAGGCTTTGGTTTGGAATTGGAACCATGCATGTGTGGGTTTCCCGTGGAGGAGGTGGTTCGGCCTGTGTGCTGAACCCACTGTCTTCGTTGAAACGCGTCCGAGTAAGTCGACGGGTTCATGTTTGAACGCGTCGCGTTGAGTCGACACGTTTCGCTTTTGTCTGTTGCGCTATGGCAGTGTTGGGTCGCGTCTACTTGACCCGACGCGTTCCTGTTGAAACACGTCGGTGTGGTCGGACGCGATTATATGTTGACCGTGGTTTTGACCGATTTGGTCTAAAGGCGTCGTGTCGGACCGACGCGACTTGGCCGCGTCCCTGGTCCCTGTCGCGTTAAGGTTTGTAATGGCGTCCGGATAAGTCGACGCGATTTGAGAGGCATCGCCTGTGTCCGACGCGGTTTAGCTTCCGAAAAGTAAGTTGTGTGTTTGGGGCAGTGAAGGTCCTGTGTGGACCTAGCCCTGATCTGTTGTTGTTCTTTAAAGATTGATGTAATTGATTAATGTGTTAAGTGGTGTGTGTTGCCATGGAGGTCACGAGGTGACCAATGACAGGCAAGGTTATGGTAGTTCATGTATGTGATTGTGTAGGCTAGCTTATAGGTCACGTAGTGACCAAGGACAAGCTATCCCTGACACTTCTACCGTGGTTTACAAATAGGATTGTATAAGTATGTATATCGTGGTTTATGTGTTTGCCGAGTCTGGTGGTCCGGCACCTAATCCGGAATACCTCTTCAGTCGGGTACCCCAAGTTCCTAAGAGAGCCAGGCACGTGTGTTGTGCTCGGGGCGTGTCCCGGTACGGTGTGTACCTTTGAGGTCTTGGTCGTCTTCCTGGACACCCTCACTCATGTGTTTGAGTTGTACGTCTGGCTGAGGGAAAGATGACTGTGAGCAGCGGCTTGTGTTTGTGGGTATGCAATCGCTTGTAGCACGCTCGTGGTTGAGGGACGGACACCGGTAGACGTACTGGTCCCCAGCTAGTCCTGTATTCCAGTGCCTCACTTTAGGGAGCTCGGGCCGGAGTCCCTAAAGGTGTCAGGCTTGGACCTGCAGCTGTGTGGTCTGCAGGTGTGGTGTTGGTTGGTCTCCACTTTTGGTTGGTTTACTTTGTGTGCTTGTGGAGCTGTAACTGGACTGTGTGGTCCGTGGCTACAAGACTAAGAGGTGGTTCTTGTGCTGTGTTGTCCGGGTTAGATACTGGCGTCATAAACCAGTAGTCCGTTCCCGTGTGGTGGCGTCGTTCCGTTCCGACTCGTGGTTTGCCACTGGTCGTGGCTTGTGTGTTGTGACTCGCCGGTTGAGGTTTGAACCGTTGTGGTGTGCCCTGGTAGTGGTACAGTTCAGGTTGTGGTTCCATAGTGGTACCTCGTGGTAATAGGTACCTGTACCCTTATAGTGAACTGACGGAGACATGGCATACGTATATGGCACACAAGAACCAATCTATAACTATGCTTAAGGAATACATGGGTAGTCATCGGTCCAGTCACCATCTTCCGTTTCAGTGACTAGTTCCTTTTATCAATAACAGGGGTCACTTTTATTAAATTTGCCGACAACTATCATAAATTACATATATGTGGAAAAAAAAAAGAGAAAAAAATGAAAACAATTAGAACAGAAAATTAATAAGAATCCCCTAATATAGATGGGAATAGATGAAGCCCACAAACACAACAGCACATAACACCGAGCTACAAGGAATATTCGAACCGCTACATTTGCTTTAAGGCCTAGTCCTGCTGTGAAGAGAAGGGCTAGCTACTTTTATATTATGTAGTAAATTTGGAGGGAAAACTCGAGAGACACATACAACGAAAATTCTCTCCAGTTCAACTTGGTTATTTCTTTCGGTTCTTTGTCAATTTTTCTTCCATTCCTGCCATGCCACTCCGACGATCCTCTCGGTCTCCTGACCTCTATGGGCCCCTCTGGCGGGCAAAGCCATCCAAGTGGCCTTGTTGTCTTCGTCATCTGACGAGACCCCTATTTTTCCCCGACTCGTTGTCACCGTGTCGTTTCAAAAGGACTCAGCGTGCGGTCTTCATCGTGCCAGACTTCAAGTCAGATGAGGTTCTTCAGGTATATGAGTCCGTCATTATTCATCGCTCGTTGGGTGGATGTTGATTACTTTTCTAGTCATGGATTTGATGTTGCCTCTTATTTCGGCTGTTGGGTTGGATGCCCCTCATTGGGAATGACTCCCTATATTACTTCCAGTTGGCTCGGCTTTTCTATGCACACTTCAAATTCAGTAGGATGGCACTCTACTTTCTTATGTCAAAGGTGTTGAAATCTGTGTTTCTAAGTCATTACTGTCATCCACTTATGAGATTCCTTAGGATCGCCTGTTTGAGAAACTGGAAGACTTCTAAGTCACATCTGCCTTGTATCGTATTTTTGGTCTTGATAAAGTCAATGTTGAGTTGGGTTCAGTCTCTGCTTGCGATCTTCCTCCTCTTGCTCGTGTGCTGCACTTCATCATCACCCATTGTATTTAGCCTCACAGGGGGAAGTTTGATGCCATCATAAATGAGCATTTCTTTTTATTGGATTTCTTGCTCAGTGCATTCATGTTTCTTTGCCTCGCATCATGATCAGGCTTAATCACATGCTCTTGGCCCTGATGATGCCCATATTGGCATGTACTTACCAGGCTATTCCTGTTCCACGGGATTGTAGTTCGAGATGAGCAATACAGTAAATTAGAGAAATCTCACAAATTTGGTGCCGCTTCGACCCTTCATGCCATGCACTTGGGTTTTGTCGACAATGTACTTCTGCCAATTGAGCCTTAGCGTTCCGAGCCCGAGGTATCCATGCGGCAACTCAGGGGAAGTCTCTTTCTACTACTATTCAACTGCTCCGTGATCTGACTGACAGTGTTGACAGCTTGCATCTTAAGGTTGATCATCAAGCTGAGGAGATAGAGCATCTGCGCACTGATGTAAGTCATCTTCAGATTGATGTGGACCGACTACACGGGTGCCATAATGATTGATCAATTCTCTGTGCTTGATCTGATGGCTGTTTCTATTCACTGTTGTCCCCTACAGTGGTCATTCTCTCTATAACTCCTTTAGGACCATACTCCTGGTCCATGCATTCTTCTGTATGTTGTTCATGTCTAAGTTTGTTCCTACATTCCTGTTTTGGTGATGACAAAAAGAGGGAGATAATCTAGACTCCAATCATGTTATTGTGTTGGTTAGTCATGTTAATCGTGTTGGTTCGTCGTGTTAATTGTGTTGGTTCGTCTAGAATATGACTATTGACTATTATATGCATGTTGAATGAATGTTAAATTCTATTGTTAACTAGGCTTAATTTGATCATACGATATTTGTTGAATTCCAGCACTTGATTATTGTGTGAATGTTGAATTCTATTGTCATCTAGGGCTCAATTTAACCATGCAATATTTGCCGAATTCCATTGTTCAAACATTATGGATCTTGTCATCATCATAAGGGAGAGATTTTTGTGATTCTTCTAATTTTGATGATAACAAAGTCTTTGCGTGTTGGTTTAGTCAAACCTACAAGTAGTTGTGCAATCAACAGGTCAATCTGGAAATTCTAAGTATGAAAGTGCATGAAAAGTCATTTTGGACGAAAAGTTAAATAAAATATTTGTTTGATTTAGAGTTACTCATTTGGAATCATTTAAAGTATTCACTTCGTTCTTTTCAATGAACCCAAGATCAAGCATTATGGATGAGTGTGCTGAAGTACAACCTTATAAAATTAAAAGATTCACAGCTCGATGGTGCAACAAGTAGGTGTCAACACCTCTGTGTTACACCTACATCGAGAAGGTGCTTCAACATATTATTAGAGGATTTTCAGGATAGATCTCCGCCTTTCGATCTTGATAAAGATGCTATGTCAAGTCTGAAAGGTCTTGGGTTGCCCTAGATCTTTAAATAATCCTTTTAAGAGGCTGAAAAGAGGGCCGACGGCTGTGAAGAAGTTCTAGGTAATTTGTTGAAACAAAGTTCATGAACCACTGCTACACCTCATTGACTCAACATCTCTCCCTCAGGCTGAAACTCACAATCTTCCTAGAGGATACATCTACAACACTCTCTTTCAGATTGCAACTTCTTTCTCATCTCAACTTGTTTTTGAGTGTGGGTGTGGTGCTCTTAATCAACAGAACTTGTGCATTTACAAATATGTGTGTGTTGCTTTTTTTTTTTTTTTCTTTGGCGGGGGCATAGGTGATCCAGCACCTTAATGTTTGAAGTCTGTATGCTATCCCTTAAGATCAAGTAGATAGGCCCAAGGATTCTTGGAGGGGACGTAGAACAACACTGCATTGGGAGGAACCTATTTAAAAAGTGCATTGCCTTCTTGTGTGATTGTCTTGTCTTCTTCTATCTCCGTTCCTTATGCTTGCAAGTTCATAATTTGCCGAAAAGTTTAAAAAGTACCAACACCCAATTCACCCCCCACCACTCTTGGGCGTCATCCATAGCTCCGGACCGTGATCCCTCCACACAACTCGAGTTTTGGCATAGTGGTAGGCTAATCATGGTAACAGATTACAATCAAAATTAAATACCCAGTTTCACAAACCTATTTTAATTTTCAAGAACCCCATCCCAGGCCATTTGATAGCTGGGCATAGTGAAGATTGGCCAAGCCAGATTGATGTTTAAGCCAACACACACTGAGCATCAAAGAATTGGTGGAATTGACAAAATCCTTCAAGAAGCTGCCTACCTGACATCCTCCACAAGATGTTGATGCCATGTATCTAACTTTATAACTTTCCATGGAAGCAAATCTTCCAGAAGGCCAATCAACAGGAGAGGGAGGATCACAAAAATAATAATAATGAAACCATTTGCGCAAATTTGTTTCCATTTTCAAGAGCCCCATCCCAGGCCATTCCAACCCAGATTGGTGTATAAGCCAACACATGCCCTGATTTAGACCTGGATAATAGGTAGAGGATAAGCCCACATAACCCTCTGATAGAGCTTATTTAGACTGACTACAAGCATTTGGATGTTCAACATATCATATGAAACCATAACTGCTGGGGCTGCAAATGATCCATAGCCTCTTTATTCCACTTAGGATAGCTTTACCATGAGCACAAACCCTAGAAACGGCGCGAGTTATACAACCAGCTACGTGAATTAAAATGAAATGGGCAAGTTGAAACTTGAGCAGAGAGATCATGAAGCATGGCCCCAGCTACGATAGTAGTAATCATACAATTTGAAATCCAGGCAGCCACTGATGTGGCTCCATGAAGGTCCCGCCTTGACTCACAAAGCTTCTGCAATTCTGCATGCCCCCCAGGTTTAATGTTTATCTAGCATACCAAATGTTTGAAGGAGATGGCTTGTTGTTAGAAAAACAAAATTGGCATTGACAACATATACCATATGAAGGTTGTTGCTATTCAATCTCTTATGAGAATTGCAGATGCATATGATTCCCTACTGGAAAAAACCACTCAATATAATTTGTCAATTTCTACATGCAATTCCCAACAAAATATATTTGGTAGAGGAAAGCTTTGTACTTAACAAGAATTGTTAATGTACTGAGAACAAGTTTGATGGTTTGGGAATATCTCTTATTCCATCCTAGCCTAAGACAATGCAGTTGTGAACAAGTTTTATCTGTGTGGGATGCTAGTCATCTTATAAGCACTCTTAGTTACAAGTAAACTACATCAAATTCATTAGCAAGAGTGCTTGTCCGCTTTTTAGCTGCCATAGTAAAGCAAAGATTTCAAAACAGAAACAACTCCAGTTAGCCAAATTGTGAACATCTCTTATAGTTCCAGAATTTTCAGGAGGGCGTGCTTATCTGAGATGTTTGCAAAAGTTTATACTGAGTTGTGGTTTGAAGCGAAATCTGATCCTACAACATAAATATTTCATACAAATTTAGAATGCAAATGGATGAAAGAAGTAAACAAAAAGAGCACATACTGAGATGGAGAAGCCTCACGCTGACTCACATATGCCAGGCCAACTTTCTCATCCTGGAACAAGAAATAATGATATATAGACCATCAAAGAAAAAAAGAAGTGAAAGAGAACAATAACAAGAAAGCCAAGATATACCTCAAGGAGTGTTTTCGCCTCCACTGGGGATAAATGAGTGTTTGCACCCATGAATTTAAGCATTTGTTCTTCAGTTACACCCCCCTGAAACCTTAACATTCCAATATTTCAGCAATGAACATTGAAGTAATAGAGTAAAGAATTGCTGCAGCCAAACAAAGATCTTTTTTTTTAAGGTGTGCCGAACAAAGATCTTACCATACATAGAAAAAGGACTAATCATCGAAATTGAAAAAGAGCTTATAGCACAAGATTACTAGACCTTGGGCGGCATCCAATCAGCACCATGAAGTAAGCAAGATTCTCCATAACAAGCTCTTACAGCAGCAACAAACAATGTACTTCGAAAGAAACGTGTGTTTCCATCATAAGGCTCACCATAGTGAGTCAACGACTTCACATCAGCCACAGGACGAGGGCCTGATGAACAACAAAAACTATCAAGTTGATTTCCAATACCTAAACTAAAATAACAATATTCATCTTGAAATGAAACTTTGCTAAATTTTATAAAATCAGTACAGTAAGATGGGATGCATTACCAAGCTCATCATCAAAAGCAAGGCAGTAGGCCTTGAGTTCACGGTCAGTTTCTCTATTCATACGCTGTCCAATTAGAAAAGCGGATAGTAGAGATTCGCTCACTTGTTTTGACTTTCCACCCTCCAACTCGAGGGGAAGAATATCCCTTAGAACCCCTTGTACTTCCTCGTAGCCTAGATGCCCACCTGCCAATACCTCCCTCAAAGCACCTACCAGCCTCATCTCTGCAGTGCCTTGGCCAACAAACTGGGGACCAATTGAAGAAGTTCCCCCCATTATTGTACCCTCAGGATCTGCAATAAAGATAACATCAGGTGGGAGAACTTGGACCAGCTGTGGCCAGAACTCCTTCATTGCACGTGCTTCTCCTTCACTCCATTGTGTGGCTTCTGGAAATGCATTTGCACGTATTGTCATTGCAGCAAAGAGCGCCCCAAGTTGGGATTTAGAAACTTCCGCACCCTTGAGTTCTCCCCTAGCTTATCCAATAAAAGGATAATCAGAAGAAGAAGAAGAAAAAGAGAAAAGGAAAAGCATATGACATTCTTTTAAACTGAAGTATTTCGGCACGCGTACAAAAACAGAACCGAATATAAGGTCTTTCCGCTCAAAAGAATCCAATAACCCTCTGAATCTTGTAACCTTGACTTATTTCTCATAAATGAAGGTGATATGGTGGGCAGGTCTCTGCACAGACTAATTAGCTGAAAACTACATACTGCCTCGAAATCAACCAAACACTCCAAGCGTGACGACAAAAACATTTCGAACGTTACCAATCTAAACATACCGTTTTTGACAATTTTTGTCTTAGTAGTGTAATACTAAACAATGCCAAACGGGAACAGAAGCGGGGAAAAGCATATATACTTTTTTTTCCAGAAATCACCAGGAACTCGTAAAAGACAGAAGGTACCAGCTCTTGGCAGGTAGTTGAGTAATAGCCTAGTACAAAAGCATCGCTATGGTTTCTGAAACTGAAAATAAAATAACAAAAAATCAAAATGAGTTAAAAACGCACATAAAATCCAACCCACACTTAGAAGAAGCCTATATAATCCCACAACCGGCGGAAAAAACCAAGTACCCAACCCCCCACTTCGAGCGAACCAAGATCATGTGGAGCAATCACCTGAACGGAGGATGGTGCCAAGGACCCTGAACGCCTGCTCCTCACTCAGCGGCCTCGTCTGCGTCGGCCCCGTGCAGACCCTGGCCTGGGCATCCAGCACAGTCTGGTTCGGCGGCGGTATCCACGCCGGCCGGTACGAGGTGGAGACGGCCGGGTTACGCAGCTCCGACTCCCGGAGCCCGAACTCCTCCGCAGCCGCCGCGTCAGCGAAGACGCACACGGCCGCGAGCTCTCCCCTCCGTCGGATCCATCGCCCGGTCTCATTCCCCGGGAGAGGGAGGGCGATCCGTCGAGGGGGGCCGAAGAGGCCGAGCGCCCCAAGGTGGGGCGAGGGTCCCCGGCGGGGGGAGGGGTACACGCTGCGGGCGGGGCTGGCGCCGGGGTGGAAGATGGTGGTCATGGCGTCCTCTCTCTCTCTCTCTAACACACACACACACCCTCCCTCTCTACTTTCTCTATCTAACTTCTTCCCCTGCGGCTGCGGAGGCGGTCCGAGCAGGTTCGGCGGGGAGAGGACGAGAGGGGAATTACATAAAGTCAAGTAAATAGATGGGGGAGGGCAGATGGGATTATGGAAAGTAGAGTAGGGGCTTCTCATTATTTGGCGTCAGGACGTGGAAGGTGGGGCCCGCTTGCTGTTGTAAGCTACGCCCGCAGTCTCTCGAGTCGTTGCAAACAAAACTCAGCTGATGTCATTGGGGGTGTGCACATCCGTAAAGTTGTGCCCAACCCCAATAACATATTAGTTTATTGCAAACTCCCAAACAGTTCCATGAAATGGTGGTCCGAAGTCCGAAACTTTTTAAATTTTTGAAAATATACTCTTCTTACATATTTATTTGTGAAATTATTTTTCTTCTTCCATACATACTTATAAAAAAATATTAAGTGCTGTCATCATCTGTAGTTGACTCCTCTAAACTTTTTGTTTAATTCTAGTTAATTAACAAAAGTTATCTCTCGTCTATTCTTTCTCTCCCTCTATTTTCCTATTTTTATCTCTCCCTCTCTCTCACCGATACAAAGTTCCAGTAAAGAAACAAATTTTACGAGGGTATTTTTCTTTAAAAATTTAACTTCATTGGTGAGAAAGAAATATTATTGACATCTCAAACATATATGTATGCCATTGTATTACGACAATACAATTATTACATAAAGACAAGAGGGATCTCATAAATAAATCTAAACTTATATTTGTTTTAGCGTAATTGTATTCAAGTAAAATATATTCAGTATTCATAGGAAGATAAAAATTATAATTACCCATTTGGTACTCAAGTAAAAAAAATTAAAATACTTTTTGTGTTTATTTTTAATAAAATAATATTTTAAAAATGTCGAGCACAATAATTATAGACTTAAGTGGTGTTTGATAAATCTTAATTGATATCTATTGTCTCGAGACCAACATAGGTCATCGACGTTGTCGTCAATCGTCAATGTCCCTACTAGGCGTCGGGCATCGATCGCCACTGACCATCGGCATAGCTGTCAATAGCAGGTTGTCGTCAATGAACGGATGTCGGATGATAGTAGTCGAGCGACGATCATTGGCAACTAGGCGTTAGGAGTGGAGTGCCAAGCACTAGCCGCCAAGTGCCTCCGGCCGTTGTCGTCATCATTGGCCACCAGGCTCAAGGCCCCAAGCATTGGCCACCAGGTGCCTCCGGCCATTGCCGTCACCATTGGCCACCAGGCTCAGGGCGTCGACCGTCAACGACTAGGTCAGCGCCTGATGCCGCCACCACTGGCCACCATCGACTCCTGCTGCCCACTAGCTGTCGCTTGTTGCTATTGATTGCCGCCAGTCGTAGGGCTGTGGACGTCAATTACTGGGCACTTGACACCAACCCTTAGATGTCAACCGCCAAGTGTCAATTGCTATCGAGAGCCAACAATTGGACGTCAATCGTCGAGCTCCGAATGTCGAACACAAAGAATGAGAGCAGACACTTTAGTCTCACTCATGAAAATCCTACGTAAAAGAGAAATCGAGATAAATGACTTCCAGAGTCTCATAAAAAATGTCAAAATTTTATAAATTTTAGATTAAAAACATTTCATGAACTATTTTTTTAGGTATACCAAATAAATCATTCTCTCAATTTTTTCTTTAAAATATTTTCTTAAGTGAGAAGATTTTATGCTGAACCCGTAAACTGAGCGCTTGAGCCATCAGAGCAGTGACAAAGTTGATCATTGTCTTTGAATGTCTCCCCATACGTGAGCTATCAAAAATCCATCTACACCGCAGGGGCACGACTCTCTTTTGGATGTGTTAGAAATGCGGATTTTAGTTGATTCTGAAATTTTAGGTCTATAGAAAAATATAGAGTAATTGCTTTTTAGTTTTTTTCATATATAACCCTGCTAAAAGTATAATTAGACAAAAAACTACCTTGATTTTATATTGTCATAAAAAAAAACTGTTACACAAAAATACATGCACGATGGACCCTATCATAGTCTATCATAATGACATGGTGACAAGGGCGTCCATCCGAATTAAGAGATAGAAAATATTTAATACCCTTTACTTTAGATGTACCATGCACCCACATTAAAAATAAGAGTAACACTTGGTGCACACCTTGGCGTGCACAAAGTATGGTAAACCCTATGAGGGTGTGCCATTTCAAGATATGGGGTATTATAATAATATCCTATCTTTTGATTTTCCAACCCTAAGAGTTAGTGGTACATCTTCATTGGATGTACCATACTTGGAGCACACCAAAAGATGTGCACCAAATATTTTCTTAAAAATAAATAGATGCACCATGCCCCCCCCCCACAGCGCTCTCTTTTCTCTCGTGAGTAACATACGCAGGGGGAGGCTACTCTCTCTCTCTCTCATAATTGGGCATTACCATCCACAATCACTCTATCTCTATGACTAGAATGGAGCATTTTGACACTAAAGGGGAAGACCCCCCCCCCTTCTCCAGCATTCCCCTCACTCCGCTCCCATTCTCAACTCTCTCTTCTCTCTTTGTGTGTCGCTAGGACGTGGCCACTATTGTAGAAGAGAAATGATATCTGCATGTACGTACGGGTAAAATGTGCACACTGGAATCGTCGGGTCGTAGGTGATTGGTACACGCTGGAAGCCGCCCACGTCAGCTTCCCCAAACACGTCGCCACCTCTCCGCGGCTTCCCGAGGCGTTTCATCATGAAACTGCCTCCATCACGTAACAGCGATTGTATGAGATATTTTTTTAAACCCAATTTTGCCCTTCCCGTCGTTTTTGCGAAAATAATCTAAGAAGAGCCTCCACTGCATCATCCCACTCTTCGTCTTCCTCACCCACGAAAAATCCCTACCATCTCTCTACGTACACTCGCCGTCTGCAAATCCCTACAACTGTCTGTAAATCTCGTTTTCTTGCTCGTGCATTCTTGTTCATCCATGGCACCTAAGAAGTTGAACAGCATGCAAAGTACAACTCAGTCTAGCTTTGTGGAGAATGTGGCGATGCAGTGTGGGTCTCTAGGTGCTGCGACGACGGGAGTGATGTCACCACCATTTATGCCACCTTATCAGATAAGTAGGCCATCGTTATACCCCTTCATGACGCCATACACAACGTCGTTCATGCATTACATCCCGACGGCATATGGTCAGCTGCATGCAAATAACGATGATAAGAGAGTAGAGCATCATAGCCCAGAAGTACCTCCCGAACAAAATGTAGAAGCACAACAGACTCCTGGAGGACCTTCTGAAGAAGCAGTGAGATTTGTTATGCATGAGAGTAATGACGACGTTAACGAAATAAGATCTATGCTGAGAAGCCATGATTTAGAGAACAATGATGTTGCACATGTCTACAATTGTAAGTGGATATGTATCTATATGTGACTGTTATTTGTAGTCCATTTGCCACTGTAATCAATGACTAAACCTTAGTTATTTGTCATGAGAATTACCTTTTTGTCATTGAAATTTCTTATTTGTCACTAGAATCTTATATTTGTCTCTGAACTTGTTCTAATATTTTTGAATGCTATCTATTTGTCACTGAACCTTATCACTGAAGAAAATATATTTGTCACTAAAATTTTTCTATTTGTCACTAAACCTTAGTTATTTGTCACTGAAATTTCTTATTTGTCACTGAACCTTAGTTATTTGTCACTGAAATTTCCTAATTGTTCTTTGAATGCTAGCTATTTGTCACTGAACCTTAATTATTTGTCACTGAAATTTTCTATTTGTTCTTTAAATGCTAGCTATTTGTCATTGTACCTTAATTATTTGTCACTAAAATTTCCTATTTGTCATTGGAATCTTTTATTTGTCTTTAAACTTGTTCTATTGTTTTCTGAATGCTATCTATTTGTCACTGAACCTTAGTTATTTGTCACGAACGGAAACCTATTTGTCATTGAAATTTCTTATTTGTAACTGAACCATAGTTATTTGTCACGAAAGGAAATCTATTTGTCATTGAAATTTTCTATTTGTCACTGGAATCTTCTATTTGTCTCTCTAAACTTGCTTTATTGTTCTTTCAATGTATTTGGCAGCACCTGAAGTAGAGGATGATTTGAATCATGACAAGGGAGAATCAGAAAATTTGGAACCTTTCGATGACATGATTTTCAAAACTATTTCAAATGCACAGAAATTATACAACGCTTATGTTAAATGAGTAGGATTTGGCATAACAGTTACTGACATTAGAAGAAAGAATGATGTATTTATATACAAGAGGTTCAATTGTCATCGTGGTGGTCAATCTAGAAGGGGCAAAGATGCAATAAGCCACAGAGATTCATCTAAGATTGGATATAAGGCATCGGTGAGGGTTAGATATGACAAAGACACAAACACCTACATAATGTACGATGTAATTTTGGAGTATAATCACATTCTTCATCCAACAGCTGCTATGTATTTTAGATCGCATCGTAAAATTTGCACCCCGGAGAAAGATGAGATTTTGAACATGTGTAGTGTTGGTATTTCCACATCCAATATTATGTCGGCCATGGCAAAAAGGAAGGGAGGCATCCGACAATTGGAGTGGATAGAGAATGATTGCAGAAACTTTCTTGATAAAGAAAGGCAAACACAATTGAAGGAGCATGATGCAAAGACAATGATAAACCATTTTCAGACAATGCAAGTTAGGGATCCAACATTATTTTACACTATAGTTGTTAATGACAATGGTACTTTAAGGAATGTGTTTTAGATTGATGGTAGGTCTAGAACATCTTGCACGTACTTTGCGGATGTCGTCTGTTTCGATACAACATACTTGACAAACACATATCAAATGCCATTTGCACCATTTGTGTGAGTAAATCATCATGGCCAGTCTATTCTTCTAGGATGTGCACTACTAAGCAATGAGAAAATTGAAAGTTTTGTATGTTTTTTAATTGTTGGCTAGAAGCCAATGGTGGCATTCACCCCAAGGCAATCATCACAGATCAAGACAAGGCCATGGAGGTTGCAGTAGCCCAAGTATTTCTAACGGCACGACATCACTTTTGTCTTTGGCATATAATGAAGAAGGTACCTAAAAAAATTGGCCACATATGCATCTTCAATCCACATTTCATGAATGAGTTTGAAAGTTGCATCTATGACACAATGTCCACCTTTGAATTTGAAGAAAAGTGGGATGAATTGATAACCAAGTATGAAATTGCCATGAAAAATGAATGGTTGAAAACTCTGTACAAATGTCGTAGAAAATGGGCACCTATTTTTTTGAAGGACACATTCTTTGCTGGTAGGTTATTATTGACTACTATTGTCTATCGCTTTTTATTTTATCTGTTATATTTACATTGTTTTGTGTTTGTAGGTATGTCTACCTCTCAACGAAGTGAGAGTATAAACCATTTTTTCGATGGATTTGTCACAGCGAAAACTACTTTATCTGAGTTCATTGTGAAATACACAGTGGCACTTGAAAGCAGGTTTGATGCAGAAAACCAAGCAGACTTGAAGTCCCTGGATATAAAAGCATACTTGAAAACTTGTTCCCCATTTGAGAAACAAGCTGCCACAATATATACTAGGTCAATATTTCAGAAATTCTAGCAAGAATTGATAGAGGTCGCTGCTTGTCACCCACAACGGATTTGTGAAGATGAAAGTAACTTGACATTGAGAGTAAAGTCCTTTGAACGTGTTAAATTCAAAGGTATATGTAAGGAGATGCAAAAAGAGTACACTGTCAATTGCCAAAAATAGGAAAAAGAAGTGGAATGCTCTTGTAGATCCTTTGAATTTAAGGGGTACTTATTTCGACATGCCTTACTAGCATTGCAATATGCCGGAATTGACAGTATACCAAGCAAGTACTTCTTGCAGAGATGGTGTAAAGATATGTGGTATAGACATGCATGTCAGTCATTTGATGTTCAAAAGGAAGACAAAAATGTTTATTGTCATGGTACACCAACTTGATATTCAAATTCATGAAGGTGGCTGAAGCAGCCTCTTGCTTAGAGCAAACTTATGATATTGCAGTAGCTAAAATACCGCAAATTCTTGGAAAATTAATCGAGTCCATGAATGGGTTGTCTATGCAATCGAACACAAGAATAAATTCTACATCGAACTGTCATGTACAAGATCCACCAAGAGCGTCAACAAAAGGAAGAAAACGTGAGAAACGGATACCATCTGCCCTTGAAAAGATCAGAAAACGGAGCAGAGCTTCCAAGAAGTGCATTCAAACACCCACTATTGCGAACTATGATCAAGTTAGTGAAGTATCATTTTTTGCATCACAATAATTTCTAAACTTGTGTGATATGTAAAATAACCATTATCTGTTATGTAATTCTTTCATTTGTCACTGTAATTATTGGATATGATCCTATTTAAACCATTATGTGTTATGTAATTTGTGCATTTGTCACTATAATGCATGGATATGATTCAGTGACAAATAGGTTGGTTCGAGTGGCAAAATAGTTGATTCCAGTGACAAATAGGTTCATTCCAATTTACATGGACTGAATTGATTCCAGTGACAAATAGATTGTTTACATGGACTCCAAAATTTGAGTGACAAATAAGTTGATTCGAGTGACAAATAGTTTGATCCTAGTGACAAATAAGTTGATTCCAGTGACAAATATGTTGATTCCAATTTTCAAACCGAAGAATTCTAGTGACAAGTAGGTTGCTTCCAGTGACAAATAGGTTGATTCCAGTGACAAATAGGTTGATTCCAGTGACAAATAGGTTGATTCTAGTTTACAGAGTTAAGAATTATAGTGACAAATAGGTTGCTTCCAGTGACAAATAGGTTGATTCCTGTGACAAATAGATAACAGGAGTATGTAACTGGCAATCTGATACTGTGTTTGTAATTATTTCTATGTACATAGTGAGAGTTCACCGGAATCAACATATTTGTCACCGGAATGATCATACATGTAACGAAAATAAGCATGGATATGATCATATTTGAATTATTATCTGTTATGTAAATCTTACATTTGTCACAGCAAGCTGCCCAATTTGTTAAAATTGTGCAGTGTTACCTCCTGAACTGCGGCTGCCCAATTGAACTTTCTTATTCTCCGTATGTCATCCAAGCAAGAAAGCATCTGCTGTGGACAAGAATGTGTTGATCTCGGACAAAGAAAGGTGCACGGGAGGAGCACAATCCACAGCCGCACTGTGTCCTCTATATCTGTTCATCATCCGAATTTACCAGCTGCTGGATGAGAGAATGCACCTTCTTCCGATCAAAATTTGTGGCCACCCCAAACCGCTCATGCATCATGGACTTTTTCTTCGAGCTGCCATAATGGCGGACGAGATGTCCAAAGCTAGGTAATCCCAAAATAATGCCCACATCCTCAACAGTAAATAGGACCTCCTTCTTGCCCAGCAAGAGGATGTTACCTCCAACATGAGGGCTTATGATTCCTCTAACATCCTCATGTTGAAGGCACAACCAAAAGTATTATCCATATAAAATGAAAAAAGGGGTGCTCCTCATTAGCATTTTATGGCATTCCCAGAATGTCATGTGATCTCTATCCTTCATATATATCTCCATGGAAGAGCAGGCTTTAATAACTAGAGGATTCACTACATTCAAATAAAAATATGAAAACATATTTGTCAAAAGAAGAATGAGACAACATTATCCAAAAGAAAACCTCTTAGTATTGGAAGAAACTATTTTGTCAACCAAGGAGATTTAATTTTCACTGGAAGTTAGTTATTTGTCACTTTTTAATGCTGAACCAAGAAGAAACTTATTTGTCACTGAAACAATTCCTATTTGTCACTGGAAGTTAGTTATTTGTCATTGGAAATGACATATTTATCACTGGAAAGAACCTATTTGTAACCGAACCGAAGAAACCTATTTGTCACTGGAACAATTCCTATTTGTCACTGGAAGTTAGTTATTTGTCACTGGAAAGGACCTATTTATCACTGGAAAGAACCTATTTGTCACCGAACAGAAGAAACATATTTGTCACTGAAACAATTCCTATTTGTCACTAGAAGTTAGTTATTTGTCACCGGAAAGGACCTATTTATCACCGGAAAGAACCTATTTGTCACCGAACAGAAGAAACATATTTGTCACTGGAACAATTCCTATTTGTCACTGGAAGTTAGTTATTTGTCACTGGAAAGAACCTATTTATCACTGGAAAGGACCTATTTGTCACTGAATAGAAGAAACATATTTGTCACTGGAACAATTCCTATTTGTCACTGGAAGTTAGTTATTTGTCACCGGAAAGGACCTATTATCACTGGAAAGAACCTATTTGTCACGGAATAGAAGAAACATATTTGTCACTGGAACAATTCCTATTTGTCACTGGAAGTTAGTTATTTGTCACTGGAAAGAACCTATTTATCACTAGAAAGGACTTATTTGTCACTGAATAGAAGAAACATATTTGTCACTGGAACAATTCCTATTTGTCACTGGAAGTTAGTTATTTGTCACTGGAAAGAACCTATTTATCACTAGAAAGGACATATTTGTCACTGAACAGAAGAAACATATTTGTCACTGGAACAGTTCCTATTTGTCATTGGAAGTTAGTTATTTGTCACTGGAAAGAACCTATTTATCACTGGAAAGGACCTATTTGTCACTAAACTGAAGAAACCTATTTGTCACTGGAACAATTCTATTTATCACTGGATAGGACCTATTTGTTATCGAACAGAAGAAACATATTTGTCACTGAAACAATTCCTATTTGTCACTGAAAGTTAGTTATTTGTCACTGGAAAGAAACTATTTATCACTGGATAGGACCTATTTGTCACCGAACAGAAGAAACCTATTTGTCACTAGAACAATTCCTATTTGTCACTGGAAGTTAGTTATTTGTCACTGTAAAGAACCTATTTATCAATGGAAAGGACCTATTTATCACCGAACAGAAGAAACCTATTTGTCACAGGAATATAGTTATTTGTCACGGGAAAGAACATATTTTTCACTGAAAAGGACCTATTTATCACTGGAGCAATTCCTATTTGTCACCCTAAGAGACCTATTTGTCACTGGACCTATTTGTCATTGGAAAAAACCTATTTATCAACCGAAGAGACCTATTTGTCGCTGGATCTCCTATTTGTCACCCGAAGAGACCTATTTGTCACCCTAATAACCTCCAGTATAAAGATCTATTTATCACTAGAAATAATCTATTTCTCATTGGAACATAGCTGTAGCGGTCCTCGTCGTCCAGACCCGTTAACCTAATAACGTGCTTGATCTGACTCTGCCTCCCGTGAACGAGCCGAAGCCTCGTAAGAGATATCATTCACACAAGTCCGTAGAAATATAAAGGAAACTACTGAAATATATGTGGAAATGGATTATTTAAATATCCAACAAATTTAATTTAAAATGTAATGGTCTCATTTATCATGTTTCTCATGGATGCGTATTGCTGACCCAAGTCCCATCGAGTGCTGCTCGAGCGCGATGGCGACGTGAGATGAATCGGCAATTCGCATAGCGCAAGCATGCCAGTCACCGGAGTGACAACCAAATGTTCTGCCTCCGAGGGTCGAAAGACTTTAGGTCTATTATGCGCACAATTTGACTTCGTCAAACGATTGTGAAGATCGGGTCAGAACCAAAATCCCGTCGTCGCCTAAGCGCAACGACGTTAATTACATCTCTTTTAAAAAGAGAAAACCCTTGATTAATCGCCAGATTAAAAAGCCTTGTGACCTTGAAACGGAAACATCCGATAAAGATGTGCAGTGAAACTACAAAATTGCAGTTGGGATTACGAAAGAGTTGAATGTGTGTGCTCTTCATCTTTTAAAGGTCAATTTGCATGCTTGTTTGTTTGTTCTTTTACTTATTACATAATCTTTCTATTTGGCAATGCAATGACTTTAACATATGCTTTGATTATCATGATTCTTTTCGTGATTCGATCTCATTTGACTCTTATATGCCCAAACATCGTCATGCACAATCCATTTGATTCGGCAAGCAAAACGATTCGGCGGCTAAAACCATTCTGCGGGAGCGATTCGACAAGGGTGAATCGGCAGCCAAACCCCTTCTGCAGGGGGGGGTGAATCGGCAGGGATGAATCGGCAGCCAGACCCATTATGCAGGGGCAAATCCGCAGGGGCGAATCGGCAACCAGACCCATTCTGCAGGAGGCGAATCAGCAGGGGCGAATCGGCAAAGGTGAATCGGCAGCACTGTTCACAAGCCAAAGTGATTCGGCAGCCATTGCCATGCGCAAAACACGGGGAAAACGGAGGACTCAAAGGCCGGGTTGGAAAGAAATGGCATCCAGACCATGAAAGGGTTCTACTCAATTCTAGACGAGGCGTGGGAATTAAGTGATCTAGCCCTTTTGTCCAAAATGTCAAATCATGGTGATTCTGCGGCCCTATTTGTGCACAGTTCTCAAAATCCAAGAATAATCTGAGCATCCAGTTGGGCTGACAGACCATTTACCCTGCAAGGAATCCATCTGTGGGCTTGAACTGGGCGTGGGTATTATTTACCCAACCCTTCATGTTCAAAACTGCAAGAAACAACGAATCGACAGCACTTTGAAGACACGGTTCTCAAAATCCAGTGATGATCTGAGCATCCGGTCAGGCTGACGGGCTATTTAACATATGAAGAATCTGTCTATAGGCTCGAACGGCATGGGTATGTTTACCCGACCTTCATGTTCAAAACTGCAAGAAACAACGAATCAGCAGCACTTTGGGGGCACGGTTCTCAAAATCGAGAAATGATCTGAGCGTCCGGTCGGGCTGACAGACTATTTAACATATGAAGGATCTGTCTATAGGCTTGAACCGGGAATGGGTATTGTTTACCCGACCCTTCATGTTCAAAACCGCAAGAGACAGCGAATCGGCATCACTTTGGGGGCCCGGTTCTCAAACTCCAGTAATGATCTGAGCGTCCGGTCGTGCTGACGGAATGTTATCATATGAAGAATCTATCTATAGGATTGAACCGGGCATGGGTATTGTTTACCCAACCCTTCATGTTCAAAACCGCAAGAAACAGCGAATCGGCAGCACTTTGAAAACACGGTTCTCAAAATCCAGCGATGATCTGAGCATCCGGTCGAGCTGACGAACTATTAACATATGAAGAATCCATCTATAGGCTTGAACGGGCACGGGTTGTTTACCCAACCCTTCATGTTCAAAACCGCAAGAGACAGCGAATCGACAGCACTTTGGGGGCCCGGTTCTCAAAATCCAGTAATGATCTGAGCGTCCGGTCGTGCTGACGGACTGTTTATCATATGAAGGATCTATGTATAGGCTGAACTGGGCATGGGTAATGTTTACCCAACCCTTTGTTCAAAACCGAAAGAAACAGCGAATTGCAGCACTTTGAAGACACGGTTCTCAAAATCCGGCGATAATCTGAGCGTCCGGTCGGGCTGACGGACTATTTAACATATGAAAAATCTGTCTGTAGGCTTGAATCGGGCATGGGTATTGTTTACCCAACCCTTCATGTTCAAAACCGCACGAAACAGCGAATCGGCAGCACTTCGGGGGCCCGATTCTCACAATACGTGCAGAATTTGGGCATCCCGCCGGAAACACAGGTCATTTGGCATGTAATGTCGCCTTTCATAAACCTGAACAGGGCCCAGGTATTAACCACCTGACCCTTGGTGTTCAAGGTCTCATAGAAAAAACGAATCGACAGGATTGGGACAGTGAGACATGAGTAGTGGCAAGGGAATCTGGACGGTGCTTTGTATGCTCTTGGACTCATCAGAGGAGGCACATACATGACCTCATATGACCTCCTTGCATCGGTCTCTCAATCTCCACAGTGAAGGTGCAAAAACCAAGGTAAAACACACCAAAACAGGATGACTGTTCGTAGAAAACTTAAAGTATGGCTGTGAGCAGTCCCCTATTGGCTGCTCTTAGGGAGCAAAGGGGGTGCCCACTGCTACTTTCAAAGTCTCAAGCAAGGTAAAACAGTAAGACTTTAAATAAGAGGAAAAACAAACAGAAAACATGAAGCAAAACACATCATAATCCATGCTTTTAGAGGGACTTTGATCTCATGCAAACAAGGCCACAAGGGGATAGAAGGGCCCTTTAGAACCACTTCTACACACCCATGCCTTAGCCAAAACCAATGCAATGCAAAGAAGGGATGGAAGAGAAGTTCTATTCACTGTTTGGGGGAGAAGAAGGTTACATGAATGAAGGGGGAAAACAAAGAAAGAACAGAGAAAATGGGGGCTGCCATGGCAGACCCCCTCACTCCCCTTCAACCCTCCTGTTCACCTTCTTCTTCTTTTCTTTCTCTTAGCTCTCTTCTTCCTCTTGGCTCTCTTCTCTCTCTTGTAACCGGGTAGCAGTAATCACCCTCCTTCTCTTGCCTCTTTGCTTACATTACCAGCAGCCCAAGGAAGCCTCCTCCCTTGCTCTACCTTCTTTTAAGCCTCTTCTGCAGCTTGTTCCCTTCTGTAGGAAGGCCCCCAATCGCTTCTCTTCTTCTCCCCTCCCCAACCAAAGGGAAGGAAGGAAGAAGACCTCCTTTTGCCACCAGCCAGCAGCCCTCCCAAGCCTCCTACAGTGGCCAGCAAAAATAGGAACCAGAGAGGAAGAAAAACTCCAACCAAATACCCCCCTTTTCAGCTCTCTTCCCAACCTCTCCCCTGCGTGGATAGCAAGAAGGGTTCTGGAAGAGCAGAAAACCCCAGCCGATGAAGACCCCCTGCTGCCTTCCCTCTTGCAACCAGCCCCGGGAAGAAGAACAGGAGACCTCCTCCAAGCCTTCTCACCTGCTTCTCTTGTGCGTAGACAGCCCAGAAGAATGGGGAAGAGGAGGAACCACCCTTGGCCTTTTTCTTGCTCTCCTCCCTTTTAGAAGAATGTTCTAGTGCCCTTTTTTCTGTCCCGTAACCAGCCACACAATGGAAGGAGTGTAGAGAGGAGGAGCCCGGCCCAAAGGGGAAAATCTCTGCCCCTTCACCTCTACTGTGGCAGCACCTTTTCCTGTAGTGGGGAGGTGTTGAGTTGGCTTAAAATGACCCCCTTGCATGTGGTAGATGGGTTATTTGGTAGTGGGTTCTCTTGGGCCTATTTAAGGGACTTTTAGTGGGGTTTTAAGGGGTCTTTGCCCTTGGGAATGTTGGGCCATCGGTGCAAGCCCACTGTGCTTTTTCTAGGTGCCCACAAATGCCCCCACTCACAGGTGGTGCGAGAGAGAGACGAGCGGCGTCTGCGGGTGCAACTTGATGGACTTTTGACGTTGCAGCTGGATATAGACTAGCCTCATCAATGCGGGCAATGCCCGACTTGTTGTCGTCTTGGTGATCTCATCATTTGAAGAGTTTGTCAGTTAGCAGGCGAACAATGCAAGCGAGAGACGAGTGGTGCAGTGTTCGCAGGTGAACTTTTGTATCTTTTAATATCCTATTGACGTGCTGGTGATCTCTGGTTTTCTTTCAGTTGACATTGCAGTCTTAGGATCGGCGGCCAACGAGAACCACTGTGACCACATCTCGCTAAGTTGGTGAGTCACTGAATCAACAGCCTCTGAGTCGGTGAAGATTGCTAAGCTGGAGGCTTTTTAACTGTTGTAAGTATTGAACTAGTGGCAATCTTGAGCTGGTGGAAGCACTGCATTGGTAGCCTCTTGATTCTGTGGAAGCCCTAGACTGGCAGCCTTCGAATTGCTGAGATTTCTGACCCGTGGGACATTTTGAAAATGAGAATTTTGCATTAGAAGCCTCCTTGACCGGCGAGCATCGTAAATCAGTGGCCTCTTTCGTTGGAGAGGCCATGTGAGCTGGGGCCTT
>CM024753.1:13178512-13253102 GCA_014218235.1 Colocasia esculenta | reverse complement strand
GATAAACTTGCTCTCTTATGCATACACAAACAAACCATCGGCTATGAACGTGACATGGTCTCATGTCGCCTTCAGAATGCGACAGCCCGATATGTCGCATTCCAGAACATGAACGCGACGGGTCGGCCTGTCGTGATCTGGTCGCGACGGGAGGGTCTGTCGCCTTCGCAGGCGAAAACCCTAATCTGGAAACCCTTCTCCAGATCACCCCCAGAACCCCTGCAAACTAGTGTTTTCATCCGTTTTACATGCGTTAATGAGTGCCCTAGCATGATATCTACTGTTTGGAAAACCAATAACACATTAAACACACCACACACACACTCCACGGATCAAAACAAGTGGAATCTCCCTACCTCAATGAAGAACGTGAAGTACGAGATTCACACGGTGTTTCCCCCGCTCCACGTAGTGTCCTTGCGGCGAGAACACGCCCACAAGTCAGCCAACAACTCGGTTCGCCCGAGAATCCCGCAGCAAAACCCTCCTAGCCGAGCAGAGCTTGTGAGAGTTCTGCTAGGCCAAACTCTCTTAAAAACGCACAGCAGTTTCATGTAGTCTGTCTTTCCGTGGTTTCGTCTTTAATGTCGAGGACGACATTTCTTTTAGGTGTTAGTAATGTAACGGTACGACAGTTCGGATCGGGTTTTATCGGGTATGTGCGTGGTGCTCTTGACCAAGAGATGGTCAATGGGTGTGTTTGGGTTTTCTGTGCACAGAGTGAGTAGTGTGGGCCGAATATGCAAGCCCAATTGCACTGCTGGTTCACTATTTGGAATCACGGCGGAGGTAGGTGATGCGATTCTGAACGCGTCGGCCTTGCCAGACGCGATTCAGTGAACCGCCTCTGTGACGCGTGTCGTTCGGATTCTATGTGGTGTCAGCTTGGGTGGACGCGTTTAAAGAAGTTAAACGCGGCGTCTACCTTGTACGCGATTTCGATAAGAGTTTTAAGTGTGTTTCGGCGGCCAGACAGAGCAAAGGAGGCTCTGTCCGCATAGGGGAGGAGCTGTTGTGGCTTCTCCGGTGATTTCTGGTGGATTTTAGCTTCGGATGGCTCGTGCAGTGTAGGAACCATGCGAGGACGATGTTCAGAGCATGGGCGTGCTGTCAGCGAGGAGGTTTTGGCGTTCTTTGGCATCTTCTGCCAGTAGGGAGACTTCCTACCTTTGTTTTACTGTTTAAAAGCATCAATGGATTGGGGATTAAGGGTTGGATCATGTGTGGGTGGTTTGCCTTGTTGGGTTTATCCTATTTACAGTTTTAATGGATTGAACTATGAGAACTGTTGTGGGTTTTCCCGTGGGGGAAGAGGTGGGTTCGGCCTGTGAGCTGAGCTCATAGTCTTTGTTGAAACACGGCCAGGAGAACCGACGCGTTCATGTAAACGCGTCGTGCTGAGCCGACGCGTTTTGGGTTTTGTCTGTCATGTTAAGGCGGCGTTGATGTCGCGTCTAGTTGACCCGACGCATTCATGTGGAAACACATCTGTGTTGTTGGACGCGACTATGTGTTGACCGTTGGTTTGACCGTTTGGGTAGTGGCGTCATGTCGGGCCGACGCGACCTGGTCGTGTCGCTAAGGCCTGTCGCGACAACATTTTGAATAACTTCTAGAAAGGACGAGGCGATTCAAGTGGCGGCGGCTGTGTCCGACCCGGTTTGGTCTCCGAAGGGAATGTTGGGTGTTGGGCAGTGAAGGTCTGGTGTAGACCTAGCCCGGGTCTGTGGTTGTTCTTTAAAGGTTATTATAATGTTTATTGTGTTAAGTGGTGTGTGTTGCCATGGAGGTCACGGAGTGACCAATGACAGGCAAGGTTATGTTCCGATATTGATATGGTATGTTTATGATTTGTGTTAAGCATGTTAATGTATTAAGATAAGTGTTTAATGGTTAATGTGTATAAGTCTAATGTGTGGTCTTGGCGGTCATGTGATGACCCCGTTAATGAACGGTTGTGTGTAGGATGGCTTGAGGGTCACAGGGTGACCGATGATAAGCCATTCCTTACACTTGTGTACCGTGGGTTGTACATAAAGGTCATATAAGTGTGTATATCGTGGTTTGTGTATGTGTCGGCGTTGATTGGCTTGGAGGTCACATGGTGACCGTTGACAAGCTAAGCTTGACACTTGTATACCGTGGTTTATAATAAAGGATCGTATATCGTGGTTTGAGTGTTTGCCGAGTCTGGTGGTCCGGCGCCTATTCCGGAATACCACTATAGTCGGTTACCCTAGCACCGGGTGCTTAGGGCTTGTCCCGATACGGGAGTACCGTCGAGGTTTGTGTTGTCTTCCTAGACACCCTCCTCCTGTGTTTGAGTAGTATGTCTGGCTGAGGGGAAAGACGACAAGGGACAACGGCTTGTGTTTGTGGGTGTGCGGCCGTTTGTAGCGCGCTCGTGGTTGAGGGATGGACACTAATAGACATATTGGTCCTCAGCTAGTCTTGTTCCAGTGTCTCACTTTAGGGTTCTCGGCCGGAGCCTCTAAAGGTGTCAAGCTTGGGTCTGCGGGGTTTGTGACCTGCAAGTTGTGGTGGTTGGTTGGTCTCCACTATTCTTGGCTTGTTGTTGTGGAGCAGTAGTTGGACCTTTCGTCCGTGACTGCGAGGCTAAGAGGTAGTTCTTGTGCTTTGTTGTCCAGGTTGGATACTGGCGTCATGAACCAGTAGTCCGTTTGCGTGTGGTGGCATCGTCTCTGTACCAACTCGTGTTTGACCACTAGTTGTGGTTTATGTGTGAACCGCTGGTTAAGGTTATAATCGTGAAACCGTTAACTGTTGTGGTGTGCCCTAGAGGTGGCACGATTCTATGATTCGGTGTTGTACCTCGTGGTAGCATGTACATGTACCCCTCGTGGGTAGAGTTATGTTGTAGTGGTACGTGAGTCCCGACCTCAGCTAGTGTTGAGGTGAGACCGTGCGTACTGTGGAGGTCTTGTGGTGTGACTCTCCACGTGTTGTGTGTTATTTATATTTGTACTGTGTATTTCTAGTTATGGTTTGGTATGTGGGTGGTGGTTGGTTGTTGCTAATCCGATGCCTTATGCGGCTGGTTTGCCTATGATACCGTAGCCTAGGCAATGGTTTGCCGATGAGGCTTGTGGTCGAGGTGTTTCGGTTGAAGGGTGGACTAGCAGTGCTAAGCTAGTCTTGTGTTTCCCT
The DNA here is from genome assembly GCA_014218235.1 of Colocasia esculenta. NCBI lineage: Eukaryota > Viridiplantae > Streptophyta > Magnoliopsida > Alismatales > Araceae > Colocasia > Colocasia esculenta. The sequence goes on along the minus strand of CM024753.1, from coordinate 13,249,934 downwards.
TTACTTTTCGAGGACTGGGTTTAGCCGGTGTGTTTGTAATTAGTTGTTGTTTAACATGCTTGTGTGTGCTTGTTATACTTCGGTTTCCGGTGTTGCCAGTGAGACCCTTTGGGGTTGAGGTCTCTTCGTGTGGTGGTTGTTTTTTTTTTGTGGGAGGTCCCTACTGAGCCAGTGACTTGTTGAGGCTCACTCCCTTTCAGCTTGTTTCAGCTATTGGCCGACTTTGGCGTGGTTTACGCAGGAGTAGTGCAGACTTGTACCATCAGTAGTAGAGTAGTTGAGTCATTTGTGCTTGTGCTCCATCGGGGTATGCCCCAGGTAGTTGTACACTCTTTTATTTGGACATGTAATATTGTAATTGTGAACTAATGTACTTTGTTGCTTACAATTATATACACTTGTACTTTCCTGTGTTATATACTGTACTTGTGGTTTTTATATTCATACTGGACACGTGTTTGAGATATCCCTCGCGAGACTTCGGTCCGTTCGCGGGAGATGGATCTGGATATGGACCCTTATTGGGTATAAATATCCAGGGCCGTTACAATATCATTCACACAAGTCCGTAGAAATATAAAGGAAACTGCTGAAATATATTATAAGATTACCATCTCACAAATATTTACAAGGAGTTTACATAGTCATTTCTCAACTAAAACCGTACACAACTGCAACAGCAACCTGGGGCGTACCCCGAGATGTACAAAGAAAGAAAATTACACTACTGGAGGTGCAGACCCTGCTCCGCTACGGTGCGGCTCAGAACTAGACGACGGGTGTGAAGTCTCCTACTCTCCCTCACCTAAAATGGGTAGGGGTGAGCCTCACGAGTCACTGGCTCAGTAGGGAAAGTCCCCTAGAAACTGAGCAAACCAACACAAGTAGTAAAGTAGGAGGCTACGCTAACAAATTTATAGAACTAGCTAACAGGTTATAAAGCAGTAAATATCACTTACCGCTTGCCGCTTAATAAAAAAAAACAATATTAAATAAACGGCAAACCACAACCAGGTGTACGTGCTAAAGTAGGAAAACTCCACACTCGAGCCACGAAGACTAGTTTGCGACACCAGCTACTGACCCGGACAAACCACACATGACTACTTCTCAGTCTCGTAGCCACGGACGTAAGGTCCAGCTACTGCTCCACCAAACACAAGTCAAGAACTGTGGAGACCAACCAACACCACTCATGCGGACCACACTGCCGCAGGCCCATGCCTGGCACCTTTAGGGACTCTGTCCCAATCTCCTTAAAGTGAGGCACTGGAAAACAGGACTAGCTGGGGCCCAGTACGTCTACTGGTGTCCGTAACCCCCAACCACGAGTGCGCTACAAGCGACAAAACACAGACTCTCATAAGTCATTGTCCCACTGTCGTCTTTCCCTCAGCCGGACATACAACTCTACACAAGAGTGAGGGTGTCTAGGAAGATGACAAGACCTCATCAGTACCCAGTACCGGGACAAGCCCCAAGCACACACACGTGCATGGCTCACACAAAACCTGGGGCTCCCAACTGAAGAGGTATCCAAGGTAGGCATCGTACTACTTGCCACGCACACACAAACCACGTGCACACCGCGCAAGCCACGTGAAACCCTACGTGAACCATGTGAACACCATGCAAACCGCACACACAACACGCTTACCGAGCGCTACAGGTGCTTATGCACCGCTTACCCTTGCCATGTAACACAATTCACGATAATCGGATAAACTTGCTCTCTTATGCATACACAAACAAACCCTCGGCTATGAATGCGACGGGGTCTCATGTCGCCTTTAGAACGTGACAGCCCGATATGTCGCATTCCAGAACATGAACACGACGGGTCGACCTGTCGCGACCTGGTCGTGACGGGAGGGTCTGTCGCGTTCGCAGGCGAAAATCCTAATCCGGAAACCCTTCTTCGGATCACCCCCAGAACCCCTGCAAACTAGTGTTTTCATCCATTTTACATGCTTTAATGAGTGCCCTAGCATGATATCTACTGTTTGGAAAACCAATAACACATTAAACACACCACACACACACTCCACGGATCAAAACAAGTGGAATCTCCCTACCTCCCTGAAGAACGCGAAGTACAAGATTCACACGGCGTTTCCCCCGCTCTACGTAGCGTCCTTGCGGCGAGAACACACCCACACGTCAGCCAACAACTCGGTTCGCCCGAGAATCCCGCAGCAAAACCCTCCTGGCCGAGTAGAGCTTGTGAGAGTTCTGCTGGGCCAAACTCTCTTAAAAATGCACAGCAGTTGGGAATGTGACGTAGCACTACGTCGCGACCTGAACGCGACGTAGGAGGCCGTCGCCTTCCTACTGCCGACGTCAGCATGGCTGCCTAGCGTGCAACACGTGGCGCGCATGCAAACGTCGACCCAAAATAGCGGTTCCATGAACGCGACACCCAGGGCTGTCGCGTTCAGAACACGACGCCTCTCCCTGTCGCATTCACAGACAGTGAATAGGTAGGCGCTTTGGACCCAACCTGTCGGCCCACAACACTCCGGAAACCTGCGTAAACACCTGCTAAGCACACCATTGGCCACACACTGGCCTCCATAAACACAATGACACGATCTGAACGGTCAATACGCTACAATAGCTATTTCTCACCCAAAGAGACATATTTGTCATCAAATAGAAGGAACATATTTCGACATTGGGAACCATACCTCCCACTCGGGATGCCCCCCTACGTCCTGTGTCTTCTTCTGCTTCTGGTGCTGGCACAGAAACACTTGCCTCCTCTGCGTCGGGTGGGAGAGGAAGCGTCGTTAGTTGCTCCACGGGGTCTTCTGCCATGGCCACCTTAGCAATGCGGTGACTGAAGCGCATAAGTAGACTCTTCTTAGGCGCCATGGATGAAGTAGAGTGCACGAGCAAGAAAACAGGATTTGTAGAGAGATGGTAGGGATTTTTTGTGGGTGAGGAAGATGAAGAGTGGGATGATGCAATGGAGGCTCTTCTCAGATTATTTTCACAGAAACAGCGGGGAAGAGCAAAATTGGGTTTAAAAAAATATCTCACACAATCGTTGTTACGTGATGGAGGTGGTTTCATGATGAAATGCCTCGGGAAGCCGCAGAGAGGTGGCGACGTGTTTGGGGAAGCTGACGTGGTCGGCTTCCAGCATGTACCAATCACATGCGCCCCGATTCCAGCGTGGACATTTTACCCGTGCGTACATGCAGATAGCATTTCTCTAGAATAAATAAGAAGGGGGGAAAGAAGACCATAGGACAGTGCATCGGATTCTAAACTCCACATGGGAAAACATTTAATAATCTCATAAAACAAAGGGAAGAATACACCAAAAAAGAAGAAAAATGGAGGAGGCTACGTAGGGAACCGAACCCCTCCCCTCTCCCTTGCTCACTCTATCATATTTGGGGCCATCTGCACTCACCCTCTCTTCTCTCTTTTCTGGAGGAGACACCCTGGAACCCAGCCGCAGCACTCCTTTTTCTTCGTTCCAACTTTCCTTTCCACCCTCCACCATGACGCTCCCTTCTTCCCTTCCTCCTCTCTCTACTGTCCTGCCACCAAAGTCCTCTCTTTATGTAATCAGGACTCAACGGGGACCGGCGTGCGCACGAGGAATATGGAGAGCAGTGAGCACGCACCAGGGCCGCGGCGGGGTTTTCTTTGTCGGTTTCGCTGTTGGGCCTAGCCTGGATTCCAAAACAACACAAGTGGAACGTTGCCGCTATTGGAGATTTGAGGAGAGAGAACATCGCCACCGCACGCGGGAGATCTAAGCATGGACCCCCCCCCAACTTTCTGCTGTCAATTTGCAATCCCTGTTGCGTCGGAGACTAGGGGTGGTGGAGCTCCAGTGCTACTGCAGAGTGATGACGTTTGGTGGTGTTGACCCAAATTTCTATATCTCAAACCATCAAATTGAGATTTTGGTGATAACTGCAACGTCTTAGGCCGCGTTTGGGAGCACGGTCTCCTCCGATTTTGGGCCTACAAAAGCTCTGGCAGAGCAAAAGCAGAACCAAGCGTCCCCGCCATGTTTGGGCTTCCTTGTAATTGCGATTTTGGAGAGGTAGAGAGAGACAGAGAGAAAATATTTTCTCTCACCGTTTTTGCCGAAGCGGATGGTGAGCCGCTTTTACCGAAGCGGCATAAGCGACGATGCAAAGTGGGGAGTTTGTGTCTGCGGCGAAATGTGAGTTAAAATATTTTTTTTTTAACAACAGACACGGGTGACAAGGAGAATGTGGCAGGAAAGCCGCACAGGTTTTGAGATGACCGACCAAAACGATTTTATCGCTTTTGACTTTTTCAAAAACTTTCCCAAACGGTGTCTTAGAACCAACCCGGTCGTTGCTTTTGACAAAGAGATGGGTCCACAGTTGGATGGTTCCGCAGTTAGTGTGAGTCAACCAGCAAATAATTGAAAAATAATTTTAATTTAATAATATTTACATAAATATGTCTAGATCTAATATATTTATAAATCTATGTCTCTCACTTACACTGATTCAGTATAACGTATATGGTTTCTCTACAATTTACATTCTTTCTCTACAACTTACACTAATTAAGTATAATTTACATAGTTTATATGTGTGTAAGTTACACTGAATCAGTGTAACTTACATTAAAATTGTGTAAGTTGTAAAGAAAATGTGTAAATTGTAAAAAAAAAATCGTGTAAACTATACAGAATCAATGTAAATAAGAGATATATATTTGTAAATATATTAGATCGGGACATATTTATGTAAATATTTTTTAAGTAAAATTATCTTTAAAAAATCCCAAAATAATTTGACCAGTAGTATTTATATATATACCATCCAATACCATAAACTAGTGGAAGTTTTGCGACTTCAAAGAGTTTAAAGATTCATGCACCAAAAAAAAAAGAGTTTAAAAATTGACAAATATAAAGAAAGAATTCTTTAAAAAGGGGAATACATAAAACAACAAATTGAAGTATCAGCAATTTATAAATCTAAACATCGAAAAAAACAAGGTATACAAAATTCTAGAAACTCTAAATCCAGTTGTGTAATGACCAGAAACTAGGTCGACCAAGTTACGTAAAACTCTGCCAAATAAAAAAAAAATCGAGTTCTAGGTGTAAGCAACTTTTAGATTATATGTTGACCCATTTTTGTGTGAACGGCGTACTGATCTGATCCGAATAGTGAAATATTGGGAAAATGTAATCGATATAAAGTAACTTCTCATTTGTTTTAAGACGCTGACTCTGTACCCTCTAGTGGCCCTTTTCAAATTGTAAGATTTGAAAATACTAGAATTTAGCTCCTCCCAAAGAATAAGAGAAACGGTCGAAATCGATGAAGGAAACATGTGCTTCTCAACACCGAAGAGATGAGAATTTTTTGATATTTAAGTCAATAATTACTTAAGAGTGAATTGAAAAGAAATTTTGTGGGGAACTAGTGTTGCTCATCGAGAATAATTTACCTAACATTGAGGACGGTTTCTGATTATAAGGGGAAAATCACAATCCATTGCTCTCTAGTATTGTCAGTTCATGACCACAATATCCAATGAGGGGAGGCTTATATTTATGATAATATTATATAATTTCAAATTTAATAGACACTTATTTGAGCGACACAATTGCTCGTTGTGCTTCTCTATCCATCTAATGATTATCTCGTGACTACATTTATGATAATGTTATATGATTCTCAACTTATTAGTTATTAGGCGCTTATTAGAGCAAAAGGATCTCTCGCTCTTTGCTTCTCTATGCGCCCAATGATTCTCTCTAGAAGATTTTGGAGTGATTATCAATGGCGAATTTAGAATTTTATTTCAGTAAAATCTTAATGATGCACCTATTATATATTCAATAAGATCATCTAGTGTATAATTATACTACAATATAAATTTTTTTATCTAATGAAATCACATAATTTCACTGAGCATATACTAGATCCGCCCCAGATGATCACTATGCCTCTAAGGGATCTGGATAGTATCCCCCCCCCCCTCTAATCTATGAATCAAAGTGGTGATAGGCTTTTATCAACCTAAACCTGCTTTAGCGTGTGGCTTTTACAAAATTTGTTTTGAATTACTCGTTAGATCTGGCCTTTAGTGAGCCTCATAAACTGATTTTGTATGATATGACTTTAGTGGACAGACTCGATATCTCCTGTCTCCAAATCATGGACGGTGACAGACATCCATATGATAATGGTATATGATTCTCAAATTGATTAGACACTTATTTTAGGCGACACGATCACTCGTTGTGTTTCTCTGTCCATCTAATGATTATCTCGTGATTACATTATGATAATGTTATATGATCTCAAACTTATTAGGCGCTTATTAGAGCGAAAGGATCTCTCACTCTGTGCTTCTCTATGCGCCCAATGGTTCTCTCTTCAAAGAAGAGGATTTTGGAGTGATTATCAATGACGGATCCAGAATTTTATTTCAGTAAGATCTTAATGATGCACCATATAAATTCAGTAGGATCATCCATAGTGCATAATTGTGCTCTCAATACAAATTTTTTTATCTAATGAGGTCACAGAATTTCACTGAGCATATACTAGATCCGCCCCAGATGATCACTACGCCTCTAAGAGATCTGGATAGTTTTTTTTCCCCCTCTAATCTAAGAATCAAAGTGGTGATAGGCTTTTATCATCCTAAATCTGCTTTAGTGTGTGGCCATTACAAAATCTGTTTTGAATTACTCGTTAGATCTGGGCCATTAGTGAGCCTCATAAACTGATTTTGTATGATATGATTTTAGTGGACAGACTCAATATCTCCTGTCTCCAAATTCATGGACGGTGACAGACATCCATATGGCAAATTAACCATGTGCACGATTTTTTTTGAAATCTGTATAATTCAAATCTAGAAACAAAGAGAGACATCAAGACCATGAAAGAGAAAACGATAAGAGTGTTGTAAGTAAGACGTGGAGTAGGGCGCATTCATGGCAAAAATCGGATACACACATATGCATGCAGAACCATAGCAAATAGGTATATGGAAATCGTCTAAATGACAACAACCAAAAGTAGTATACATGAGACGGATTGCAGAAATATACATGTTTAAATAAGGCAGAAACGATGCAGTAGAAGCGCCTCAAAGAGACTCCCCTTAAAGAAGATATCGCCCCCACAAGAACAGTGCGTCGGGTATGGCGGTCTTCTTCTAGGATATGACTACTACCACGAGATTAACATTCACACCTATGCTATCTCGCAAAACTATGCAATCTGTAAACCTAATCCTCTTTGATCGAAATAGAAGGGAAAGAGAGCGTGCACCGAACACCGGTGAGACGCGTTTGGCGGTCGGACGCAGGCACAGCAAAGCCACCCGGGAGGCGCGCAACGGCCGGCGAGAGGGGTGCAGCCGGAGGGACGAGAGGTAGAGCGAGCAGGCAGCGAGCGGTTCCTCGGAGAGTCGAACATGCACGTTTCCTGAGAAGACGAGAGAGTAACCCTTAAACGCCTCACGCATGCGCAAGCCAAAAAATAATGGGCCTAGTTGGAGAACTGGCCCAAAATAGCTCTAAACTCTCCAAGAAAGGGCAAAAATGCAAATAGAAGAAGTAAAAAGGTGCCAAGGCAACCCGGTTGGACCACGCCCGCTCAGCCCGGTGGCGCGCGTGTATGATATGGTCTAGCATAGCCCCATCTTTGTCTATAAGACATAGTCTCCTACACCTTTGGGGTTATAAAGTCCTCAAACTCTTTAGAGTTTCCAATATGGCACTAGAAACCCCACACATAAGGAGACCAAGCTAGCACACCCTTTACTCCATCAACCTTGAGTTTTTCCTTTCTATTGTAGATTGCCTCCCAATCACCCAACATTCACATTCCCCCCAAACTTAAGGTTTGATAACGGGGAATAAATATAAGAGGATAAACATACCATGCTTTCAGTAAAGGTACCTTTCGGGTTTGAACCCTTACCTTAGTCTTTTAACTTTTCCCCACAGAATCAAAGTGAATAAAATCTTGAACTTGATTCTTTATGTGAGGTTACTTGCTAAGATACAACACAATATAAGGTTTTTTAGATGGCAATTTATAAACTTGGCGCTTTAAAGGCCATGCGCCCAATCCTGTATCATAAGTACATTCAGGAACAACCAATTCCTTTAACTGCGGCCCCACAGTAGTACTCATTTAGGTGGGCTTCTTCAAGGATATACTGCTAATATCCTGCCTTACTAGGCTGAACCCATTCAGAGTAATGAAACTCTTCCTATACAGCAGTATCAGGCACTTGGTCAAGTTATCAGGGGATAGACACAGATACAATGTATCAAAATAGTAAGTGCCTCTAAATTCTCTCAGCAGATTGTTGTTACCACATTAAACCTCCAGGTGACTACACCACCTGCCAGAGTAAAAACATACCCTGATACCCATTACTCCATGAGTTTTCAGCTATCCAGCTTGCATCACTAAATCCTTCCAGGACAGCAGGGAATCTCCCAAAATACAAGCCTAGGGTAATAGTATCTTTTAGGTACCCCAAAACCCTATCTAGCCCATCCCAGTGAGTTTGGTCAGGATAACTTGTGTATCTACTAAGTTTAGACACTGCATATGAAATGTTAGGCCTAGTACAATTAGCTAGATACATCAAGCTTCCTATAACTTGAGAATATCGTAACTGAGACACAGGAGTACCACTTTTATTCTTGCAGAAGATTCTAGAAGGATCATAAGGTGTACAGACTGACTTTCAGTTCTCATAGCCAAATTTCTCTAAAACTTTCTCAACATAGTGAGATTGAGAAATTGCTATTCCATCAGCTGATCTAGTAAGAGTCGGCCCCCAGAATTACATTTACCTCACCTATGTCCTTCATTTCAAAACTGCTATTTAAGAATGACTTAGTCTCATTTACTATTCCCAAAGTGTTGCCAAATAGTAATATATCATCTACATACAGGCAAAGAATTATACATTCATCACCCTTAACTTTGTAATAGACACATTTATCGAACTCATTGACCATAAAGCCAAAAGATATGATAGTCATATCAAATTTTTGATGCCACTGTTTAGGTGCTTGTTTCAAACCATACAGAGACTTAATCTCTGCAAACTTTCTTTTCACTACCTGGAGCGACAAATCCTTCAAGCTGATCCATATAAATCTCTTCATCAAGATCACCATTAAGAAAAGCAGTCTTGACATCCATCTGATGAACTTTCATATTATATATGGAGGCCAATGCTATAAGCACCCGGATTGTGGTCATCCTAGTGACAGGGGAATAAGTATCAAAATAGTCTATTCCCTCTAGTTGTTTGAAACCCTTGGCAACAAGCTGACTTTATACTTTTCAATGGTTCCATCAGGTTTTAGCTTCTTCTGAAGACCCATTTGCATCCAATGGTCTTTGAACCAGGAGGAGGATCAACTAACTCCCAAGTACCATTAGCAAGAATGGAGTCCATCTCACTCTTAATGGCATCCTTCCAATGCCTTGCTTCGGATGAAGCCATGCATCTCGGAAGGTTGGGGGGTCACCAGTGATCTGGTAAGTGACAAACTCACTTCCAAAATCCTTAGCAACCTTTTGTCTCTTACATCTACTTGGTTCAACTTCTTCTTGATCACTGGAACCAGAAGAAACTTTGGATGCATCAGCCCCACATTTGTCATTCTTTCCACATGTTCTGGAATAGAATCAGATGTAGAGGCTACAGTCTCAGAAGACAAATGTTGAGGTAAACCAGTCTTCATGGGAAAGACATCTTCAAGAACGTAGCATCACAAAGCTCGACTATGGTGTTAACATCTATGCCAGGAATTTTTGATTTAATAACCAGAAACCTATATGCATAGCTGTTTTCAGCATAGCCTAGGAAAACAACGTCAACTGTCTTAGGTCCCAGTTTCTTTCTCTTGTGCTCAGGGACAAGTACCTTTGTCAGGCACCCCCACACTTTAAGAAATTTCAAACTAGGTTTCCTATTTCTCCAAAGTTCAATGGACTGCTATCTTTATGTTTTAGGGGAACATGATTCAGAATAAGACAAGTTGTATTCAATGCTTCCCCCCACATATACTTAGGTAGTTCCGAACTCTGCAGGAGAGAGTTGACCATGTCAATGAATATACAGTTCTTCCTTTCTGCTATCCCATTAGACTGAGGAGAGTATGGGGCAGTTGTTTCATGAACAATGCCATGTTCTTGGCAAAATTCCACAAACAAGTTAGAAGTATACTCTCCTCCTCTATCAGACCTCAACCTCTTAAGAGCTCGACTGGTTTGTGTTTCTGCTTCCTTCTTAAAGATTATAAACTTTTGCAAAGCCTCATCTTTAGACTTGAGCAGATACACATAACAATATCTACTACAGTCATCTATAAAGGTAATGAAATATTTCTTATTATCCCTAGTTAGCACACCATTAAACTCACATATATCTGAATGCACCAGATCCAGAATCTCTGAATCTCTAACTACAGAATGAAAAGATTTTCTAGGTAGTTTGGCCTGTACACAGATATCACATTTCTTTGTTTTGTCAATAGTGTGCTCAGGAATTAATTTCAGGTTCATCATGCGTTTCAAAGAATTGAAATTAAGATGACCTAAACGTCCATGCCATAATTTAGATGAATCTAAAACATTATAAGCAACAGAAACAGAACTAGAAATAGCATCATCTAAGTTCTGTTCAACACATGATCCACATAAATTTTAAACAAACCATCAGAAAGATAGCCTTTACCAATAAAAGACTTCAAATAGAGTATCACAACTTTATTACATTTAAAGTTAAGTTCATAACCCTCTCTTACTAAAACAGAACCAGATAAAATGTTCCTTCTAACACCAGGAACATGGTGCACTAGGGAAAGAGAAAGAACACGTCCTGAAGAGAACTTCAGGTCCACTCGTCCAACTCCAAGTACCCTAGCAGTGCTCCCATTCCCATCGTCACAGAACGAACATGGGTGGCCTGATAAGACACAAAGTTAGACCTGTCAGCACACAAATGTACATTGGCCCCAGTGTCTACTAACCATTCATTAATTTGGTTCATAGATAGTAAATAGTTGAGGATTAAGAGTAACGTACTCATCACCAGAAGAAGGTCCAGCAGTCACTACATTGACCTGTGCTGGATTTTGACTGGTCTGCTGGGTTTGTTCAGCAACTTCTCTTTCCTTTTGGGACAGTCGTTGCGCATATGACCCTTCTGACCACAGGTCTAACACTCTCCTAGTACCTTCTTCTTCTTTATCTTTCCTTTGGTTTCATCTGTGAAGTGGAATCAACTTTGGTTTTGCCTTAGATTCTTTCCCCTTATGCCTCATTACTAGGTTTGCACTTGCATCAACAGGCATACAAGGCTTCTCTTTCTATGCTCCTCTTCTATAGCAATAGCCCTCATCAGATCATCAAGAGAAATAGTCTCCTTACGGTGTTTAAGGGACATCCCAAAATCCTCCCAGGATCTAGGCAACTTCTCTATGATGCACATGACTTGGAGCTTTTCAGGCATTTTCATATCTGCCTCAGCCAGACCTTGGAGCATAAGAAGACGTTCATGCGCCTGCTCCCCCCAGGTTGTTTTCAACCATTTGGAACTTGAGAAACTTGCCCACAGAGTATTTTTCCAGACCTTGGTCCTCAGTGTTATACTTGCGGTCAAGTTCATCCCAAAGTGCCTCAGTGGTTTTGAAGGTAGAGGAACTATAAACATCAAAGAGGACATCGGACAGTGCAGTGAGAATGCACCCATGCCCTAACCTGTCCTTTTCCTTCCACTCTTCAACCTTTTTGGCACTGTCAGGAACTTTCTCATCTAAAACAGGGGGATTTGATTCAATCAATGAGATTAGACCGACCATGGTGAGCCACACTTTCATGCGTTGTTGCCAACGCTTGAAGTGCTGCCCGAAAAATTTTCGGGCATCCCAGACAAATCCACCCTCGCTCTAAAACCCACTGACGCAGTTGCCATGAATGATATCTTCTTTAAGACTGTTGTAAGTAAGACGTGGAGTAGGGCACATTCATGGCAAAAATCGGATACACACATATGCATGCAGAACCATAGCAAACGGGTATATGGAAATCGTCCAAATGACAACAACCAAAAAGTAGTATACATGAGACGGATTGCAGAAATATACATGTTAAATAAGGCAGAAACGATGCAGTAGAAACGCCTCAAGAGGCTCCTCTTAAGAAGATATCGCCTCTACAAGAACAATGCGTCGGTATGGCGGTCTTCTTCCAGGATACGACTACTACCACGAGATTAACATTCACACCTATGCTATCTCGTAAAACTATGCAATCTGTAAACCTAATCCTCTTTGATCGAAATAGAAGGGAAGAGAGCGTGCACCGAACACCAGCGAGACGCGTTTAGCGGTCGGACGCAGGCACAGCAAAGCCGCCCAGGAGGCCGCAAACGGCCGGCGAGAGGGGTGCAGCCGGAGGGACGAGAGGCGAGCGAGCAGGAAGCGAGCGGTTCTCGGAGAGTCGAACATGTGCGTTTCCCGAGAAGACGAGAGAGTAACCGTGATTAGGTATCCCTAATCGCGACCTTAAACGCCTCACTCATGCGCAAGCCAAAAAATAATGGGCCCGGTTGGAGAACCGGCCCAAAATAGCTCTAAACTCTCCAAGAAAGGGCAAAAATGCAAATAGAAGAAGTAAAAAGGTGCCAAGGCAACCCGGCTGGACCGCGCCATCACACGCGCGCGCCCACCTAGGCCAGCCCGGCCCGGCAACGCGCGTGTGTGATATGGTCTAGCATAGCCTCATCTTTGTCTATAAGACATAGTCTCTTACACCTTTGGGGTTATAAAGTCCTCAAACTCTTTAGAGTTTCCAATATGGCACTAAAAAGCCCACAATAAGGAGACCAAGCTAGCACACCATTACTCCATCAACCTTGAGTTTTTCCTTTCTATTGTAGATTGCCTCCAATCACCCAACATTCAACAAAGAGATGCAACAAGGATCAATCTGATAAAAAGCTCAATTGAGGAAGATTGAAGAAAACGAAATCAATGAAGACAGTTTCACCGACTTCTTTTTAGGGGTGCAAATAGGTCGAATTCGGACATGGAAATATGGATTTTCGATTCCAATTTTGATAGTGATTTGATGCTTTTAATTTTGATGAAATTGGAACAATTAATTCTAATTAAATTTTAATTTTAATGAGAAGAATTTAGTGTATTTCACTTTTGGACTTTGCACTTGTACTTCTCCTTTTTCATTGGCCAATGAAAAAAAGACACAATATGTAACATTCCAAAATTTAATACCAAAATAATAATATGATATAAAAAAATTAATTAGAAATTTTTTATTTCATAAAACACATACATATTACTAGAAACCTAATTATCTTTACTTTAGAGATATTTCTACATTAGTAAAGTGACCCTGATACTGTCTTATATGTGCGCACTCCAACAGGACGACACCAGAATTCGGTAACAGAATTGAAATCCGAAAACACCATAATTCTCATAAAATTTTGTTGATTTTAAAAACGTAAATATCCTGAATTATTGACGCACGGATATCAAAATTAAGTCGACACAATAATTTTCGAGGTAATTTTTACTGGATGAAAAATTAAATCCAAAAATTAAACTAAAATCTCCATAATTTGTAAAACATTTAAATTAGCTTATGTTTAAAATTTCAACTTGATTGGATATCGTTTGGATACAAAAATATAAGGACAAAGAGGCTAAGTGAATTATCTTCCAATTACGTAAACTATTTTTGAAATATTTTGCATAAGGCCTTCCTACTCCTTGTGTAACTAGGTTACACGTACCATGAAACGTGTTGGCAGTGAAAACTTCACTGTGAACGTGGCTAAGAAGGGAGAGTAGGAGGTTTTTAACTCAACACGTGGGTTTTTGCAATGACAGGTGGGGGGATTACGTGCCAACCATGCATGTAATCTCAAGGCATATATAAACTTTTCCTTAGCCATCCGGATGGGTTTTTACTCACTTGTTCATCCTTCCATTGCTGCTGCTACTGTCGTTCCTACTGCTGCTCCTGCTGTAGCTACTACTACTGCGACTCTTGTTGTTGCTCCTGTTGTAGCTACTGCTGCTACAACTCCTGCAGTTGCAACTGCTACAACTGCTGTTGCTGCTACTACGGCTGTTGTGCTGCCATTACATCTTCTTACTTGGAATATAGGAGGATTTGCATTCCTTTTTGGCTAAGTAGGTTCCTCCCTACAATTCTTCTTCCATGTTTATTTTCATGCTTGTGGTCTCTCCATTTGTATAAACTCATATTTCTTTTTATTCATGTTCTATAGGATTTCTCTTCTGATGACGGTCTGTCCCCATGTAATTTTAATTAATTACATATATTTTGATGATTAACAAAACAAACAAAAGTTTATCAATTATATCTAATGAATATTTCATAAGTCTTAAGTACAGGAAAATACCAAGGTCAAACAAGCCAATAAAGGTATGCATTACTTCTCTGAAGCTTTAATCCTTTCAACATGATATTTCTCTAAGTCCATATCGATTTCTGTTGAAGTTCATAACGATTTCCTTATAAGACAGAAAAGTCATGTGTTTCAAACAAGTCGATACCATAACGATTCTATAAGTGACCGTAACGATTTCTTTAGAGCCGGTAACGACTTGCTCGTCACAACGACTCTATAAGTGACCAAACGATTTCTTTAGAACTCGCAACGACTTGCTCTCCGTAACGATTCCATAAGTATTCATAACGATTTCTTTAGAACTCGCAACGACTTGCTCGCCGTAACGATTCTATAAGTATTCATAACGATTTCTTTAGAACTCGTAACGACTTGCTCGCCGTAACGATTCTATAAGTATTCATAACGATTTCTTTAGAACTCGCAACGACTTGCTCGCCGTAACGATCTATAAGTATTCATAACGATTTCTTTAGAACTCGCAACGACTTGCTCGCCGTAACGATTCTATAAGTATTCATAACGATTCTTAGAACTCGCAACGACTTGCTTTGTATAACGATTTGTTAAGAAACACAACGATTTGCATCTTATAACGATTTGATAAGTGTTTCACATCGATTTCTTCAGAAACACAACGATTTGCATCTTATAACGATTTGTTAAGTGTTTCACATCGATTTCTTCAGAAATACAACGATTTGCATCTTATAACGATTTGTTAAGTGTTTCACATCGATTTCTTCAGAAACACAATGATTTGCATCTTATAACGATTTTTTAAGTGTTCACATCGATTTCTTCAGAAACACAATGATTTACATCTTATAACGATTTGTTAGTGTTTCACATCAATTTCTTCAGAAACACAACGATTTGCTTTGTGCAACGATTCATTAAGTGGTCATGATATATCTTCTGTCACATAACGATTTGCTATGACTCATAACGATTTCATAAGTCATATAGCCAATGTATCTTATTCCTCTTGTCTTTGTGACTAGTCAAAGACCACGTATGCATCTCTCTGACGCTTTTGCATTTATGAGATCTGAACATATCTCTGCATGCATGCAGACCATATCATCCTTTATCGTCCCTACTCTGATAACGTCCTTTAGACTTAAGCTATTTGGCATTACTATTTCCATGTCTATTGCTACTAACGTTGACTGACATCAGAGACAGCTTAGCTGTCTGCTATTTGAGTTTGACATTTGTGCAGACCTCTGATCTAGCTTCATGGTACAACGTTAAACAAAATAGAAGCCAAAGGATATCTTTGAAGATCTCATCTCTTTGCGTGCTCAAGTGATCAAAAGACTGTTGACAGGAAGCTTCCAAGACTCCAGATGTCATTCAGTCTAACGACTACTCAAAAGAGAGACAACAGACACTTCAACGTCTAGAATTC
This sequence comes from Colocasia esculenta, assembly GCA_014218235.1. NCBI lineage: Eukaryota > Viridiplantae > Streptophyta > Magnoliopsida > Alismatales > Araceae > Colocasia > Colocasia esculenta. The sequence goes on along the minus strand of CM024753.1, from coordinate 13,234,048 downwards.
AAATTGAAGATATAAATACAAGACAGAAGAACAGAAGAAAATATAGATCGCGCATTCAAGCATTCAAATTCTTCTGAAGAAAGTCCAGAGCCAAGAACCTTCATTCCACTTAGCTTTTGCTCTTTTGCTCTCCACTAGTTTGTGAAAATTTGAGAGAGCCTGCGTAGTTCTGAGAGTGTACTTAGCTTAAATCTCTTCCTCTCAGTTCTAGTTGCTTCAGATCCTTGCTTGTCAAAAGCTTGATCTAGGGGCTTAAATTTCATTCACTCTATTATGTTGTTCCCTTCGGTTGTGAAGGAAGACCTGGTGGTATCCAGGGTGTTATTCCCTTCGGTGTGAAGGAAGACCTGATGTGGTATCCAGGGTGTTGTTCCCTTCGGGTGTCAAGGAAGACCTGGTGTGGTATCCAGGGTGTTGTTCCCTTCGGTGTGAAGGAAGACCAGCTGAGCTGGGTGTTGTAGCGTCCTTAGGGGGACTGTACCCTAGTTAGTGAAATCCTGAGTTGTTGCTCAGGGACTGGACGTAGGACTCCTAAGGAAATGAGGTCCGAAACAGGATAAACCTTGTGTTGTGTGATTGTCTTCTTTGTGTATTTGATATTTAAACTAACAGTCAAACCTACTTCAAAGAACGTTTGTGTGAATGTTTTTAGTTACAGGTATCTTCTAGATTAATTTTAAAGACCCATTCACCCCCCCCTGGGCTCGTCAACTGGGCAACATCTTCTTTGTCTCCTTCTTTGTTAGAACCTTGAGTCTAAGTGTCTACCATGTTCATACCTGACTTGTGTTCTGTAAAAATCATTAGGAATGCCTTTCTTATCCATTGTGATCATGTTTTAGCTAATGCTCATATTATTCATGTATTTGTGTAGAACTTCCTACTAGATGGAAGGAAGATTCTCTTAAAAGAGTTGTATATACAATAACTTCATTTCATAAGTTTTTCATGCCACCCAGGCTGTAGATTTTTCTCCCATTGTTCTATTTTTTCTTCATGTGGATGTGTTAAGGAATGTATATAAGATCCACTAGGTATTGTTTAATCCTTCGTAGAATCGTAGGAATTCTTAGAAGAGTCTCCTAAGTTGTTGTTAAACAATTCCTGGAAGAATAACCTACGGCTATCGACAAACAGAACCTAGCTTTCGATAGGTACCTGCTTCCAGAATGCAGAATTCCAGAATAACCAGTAGATGTCGACAGACAGAAACCCATCTGTCGACAGATGTCAACCATCTGTCGAAAACTACCTAAAGTTTGTTGACAGCTAAGGGCCAGATTCCATAATCCAGCTCTGGGTGAAACAGTAGCTGTCGACAGCCCCTTATGATTGTCAACATCCACCAGTCCGTGATTTTAACAAGACCATTTTTCCTCAATCATAGTTGACACACTCTTGTATTGTCCAAACAAGTGACTTCTCTATTTTCTTGGATTCCAAACTATTATACCATTGAGATAAATCATTAATCATTTTCTACATCCATCTTTGGATTATTCTTGGACATCCTAAATTATTTTGATTCTTATACCTTCTAGATATCTTTGGGCATTAACTCCTAGAACCTTGCCTTCTGTGATATTATTTTACTAATGATGAGTGCCCAAGTACCATGTATGTATATCAGAAATGGAAATGGGATGGCGTATTTTTGGGTCTTCGGACTCTCTCATGATTTAATGTCAATGCAAATGGGGCAGATCCAGTCCCGGGAGAAGCACCCGAATTCGTTTAATCTACGCAGAGCGGTATGGATCTCCAGGGTGTTTGGCATGACACCATTGTATGCAAGATTGGTCGACATTTCCATGAATTATGTTGAAACATGAATGTTTATTGCTTGCTTGAGGAGTGGACATGGCATCTCTACACATACACTTTCTCTATTTCTTTCTGAATTATTGTTCATATACACTCATGCTTTGCTATTTCACTGATGGTCACTTTATGTCAGTTCATTGGCATATTATTATTTCATCCTTGTTACTATTTGATAATCATGGTTCACTTCATCTATGATCTGATTTGTACCATTTTCCATTACTTGTACTCGGTACTTATTGTTTTCTTGTACCTCAATTATCTTGACTCATGTAAACTTTTATATTCTTTGATTTTGGAGGATAAATCCTACAGGGCAAGAGTGCTCATACCTACTTTTTCCCAGGTAATTTACAACTCTAGAAGGCGGGACATCGGGATTTGTGTGCTGAGAGATCAACCTTTGCGGCGTCTACCTTTGAGTTGTAAATTGAGAATCATGTAATACCTAAAGAATATCAGTTAATTAATTTTTATACAGTGAAGCCCTGAGCAATGTCTGCTCGAAAAGTTCAAAATTTTACTCTTGATTTCTTATTCACTCACGTTACGGCATTTATAGATATATTAAATGTTAGGACGTGACAGAATGGTATCAGAGCATCGGTTGAGGATCCAAATGCTTTAGAGTTACTGGTCTTCAACATCCTGTAGTGACCTGTGAGGATGGGTAGAAAGCCCGAGGTTAAGCTAGATAAGTAAAATTGGATATAGATTTTGTAGTGTATGAAATGAATATCTAGAGGTAGGTGAATAGATATTGATCAATTAAAATTTAAGAGGTCAAGACTATGATCAAATCAGATGAAATAATGTAGTCGGTGCACTTCAAACCACACAATGCAAGCAAATTTTTAAGGTGGTTCGGCTCCTGTGTGGAGAACTACATCCACCCCTCACTAAACCAAGTGAGGCTCCTCTAACAACTTGACTTGGATCAGTAGAGAAAGTTGCAGTAGAGTCAACTCCATGCTTTCTAGAGTTGACCTCATCCAAGTAAATGCAGTTCTGACTAACTGTCCATCATGTAGAGTTGACCTTGTAGCATCTTAGTGTCAACCTCACATACTAGTAGAGTCGACCTAACCTTCATCTGGAGTTGACCTCAAGCCATATTTTTCTCTAAGTGTTAACTGAAAACTTGATTAGTGTTGACCTGATCTCCATGTAGTGTCGACCTAAGGTGATACTTTGAACTTCTGTGCTATAGGAAATCCATCAAGCGTCGACCTATCCTTTGAATAGAGTCGACTCATATGCATCACCGAACTTCAGTAGCTCACCATTATTACTTGTATGTTGACCTATGAAGTAACCAGAGTCAACACACTAAAAAGAGCTTTTGACTTTATGATTTTCTTATGATATAAAAGACTTGTGTAGATATTTATACATTTTGCTTGACTTATGACATCCTCAAAACTAGGGACACAACATAAATCATCTGTCATATCTCAAATCCTATAAGGAAAAGACATCATTTAATCACGAAGGTTAATGTATCAAGTAACTAGATACACATAGTAACAACTGTACCAATAGTATTAGTTAGAAAAGCTGAGTTTTAAACTACATGTTGATTAACCACACTTAAATTTGTTTGCTCAGCCCAACGTGATGGGGGAAGAAACACATTGGAGAGAGGTTCAATATGTAATGAACAACCTTGCTGAGTCCTTGGAGCGAGTAGTTCCAATCGGTGAACAAGGGAAAATGGAACTGTATGGAAATATTAGAAGTACAAACCTCTAAAAAACAGTAAGTGTTACAATATCTATACGGAAGAAAAACAATTCCCTCCAGTAATAGAGAAACAACAGGCAATAAGATGGTGAAGAGGAACAAGAAGAGCAAAAAGATCAAGAAGGCCAATAGGCAAGAGAATGTTAAGGCACGACCTAAGGAAGCTTGTGCGTGTTGTCACAAACGGGCCATGTCAAAGAAAACTGTTGGTGGAAACAAGGAGCATGTTTGAGGTGTGGAAGTCTAAAGCATCGAATCTCAAAATGTTCTGCACCATCTCAGAAAAATGACAAGAGTTCAGGAAGACTTAAGCCATAAGGAGAATTGATTGAGGCTATTAGAAGTAACTTTTATGCATAAGTCAATAGGGCTAGAGTATGCTTGAGTTTAGTTGTTATAGTATGTCTGAGTTAGTAAGTTTTGCCAACCAATGTAATTTTGTAAGGATGATTATACAATTATGTACTAGAAACCTTATGTGATAAAAAATCTTTGTGTCTATCATCATATTCTCAATATTCACCATTCTCGTCATGCTTTATTACCATTTCCAAGGAATATGTATCCATAAACTCTCTAAGAATTAGGCTATTTCTTAGTGGGAAGACCTTAAGTATAATATGTTATTAACAAGGATCTGCTCAATACATAATATACTACCACCAGAAATAAAGAACATAGTGGAGGTTGCATCTAATTGAACCCATGATCACAACATGGCTCCTTAAGATCTAAAAATGCTAATTAACATCAAGATCGCCATCAATGGACGATGTCATGACAACAAGATATATAGAGGGTGTACACGTTGTATGACATAATAATCATGACAAGATTGGTAAGACTAATCTGGACTAAATAAAATTTAAAAGCCTGAATACATAATCCTGTGATCCAACCAAACTAGTCATGAAGTTTGGAGAACCAAACCCTTTTCTTAGTGGAGGAGGATTGTAACACCCCAAAATTAATACCAAAATAATGATATGATAAACAAATTAATTTAAAATTTTTTATTTTCATAAAACACATAAATATTACTAGACTCTTGTATCTTTACTTTAGAGATATTTCTACATTAGTAAAGTGACATCGATACTATCTTCAGATGTGCGCACTCTGACAGAGAGCCATCAGAATTCGGTAACAAAATTAAAATATGAAAACACCATAATCAAAAAATTATGCTGATTTTAGAAACGTAAATATCCTGAATTATTGACGCACGGATATCAAGATTAAGTCGACACAATAATTTTCGGGGTAATTTTTATTGGATGAAAAATTAAATCCCAAAACTAAACTAAAATCATCATAATTTGTAAAACCTTTCAATTAACTTATGTTGGGAGTTTCAACTTGATTGCATATCATTTAGACACAAAAATATAAGAACCAAGGGCTAGGTGAATTATCTTCCAATTACGTAAACTATTTTTGAAATATTTTGCTTATGTAGTCTTGGCTATGTAAGGCCTTCTACTCCTTGTGTAACTGGGTTACACGTACCATGAAACATGTTGGCAGTGAAAACTTCACTGTGAACGTGGCTAAGAAGGGAGAGTAGGAGGTTTTTACCTCAACGCGTGGGTTTTTGTAGTGACGGATGGGAGGATTACGTGCCAACCATGCATGTAATCTCAAGGCCTATATAAACTTTTCCTTAGCCATCCGAGTGGGTTTTACTCACTTGTTCATCTCACATTGTTGCTGCTACTGTCGTTCCTGCTGCTGCTCCTACTGTAGCTGCTACTACTGCGACTCTTGTTACTACTCCTGCTGTAGCTGTTGCTGCTACAACTCCTGCAATTGCAACTCTTGCAGTTGCTGCTGCTACAACTACTATTGTTGTTGTTTGTTGTTGCTGCTACTACGGCTGCTGTGCTGCCATTGCTGTCATTGCATCTTCTTACTTGGAATATAGGAGGATTTGCATTCCTTTTTGGCTAAGTAGGTTCCTCTCTACGATTCTTCTTCCATTTCTTATTTTCATGCTTGTGGTCTCTCCATTTTATATAAATATATTTACTTTTTTCCATGTTCTGTAGGATTTCTCTTCTTCTTGTCTCCTTCTTTTGTTAGAACCTTGAGTCTAAGTGTTTACCATGTTCATACCTTGACTTGTGTTATGTAAAAATCATTAAGAATGCCTTTCTTATCCATTGCGATCATGTTTTAGCTAACGCTCATATCTTATTCATGCTGTGGAGAACTTCCTACTAGATGCAGGAGATCTCTTAGAAGAGTTTTATATACAATAACCTTCATTTCATAAGTTTTTCAAACCACTCATGTTGTAGATTTTCTCCTATTGTTCTATTTTTTTTCATGTAGGATGTGTTAAGGAATGTATATAAGATCCACTAGGTATTGTTTAATCCTTCGTAGAATCGTAGGAATTCTTAGAAGTGTCTCCTAAGTTGTTGTTAAACTATTCCTGGAAGAATAACCTACGGCTGTCGACAGACAAAACCTAGCTGTCGACAGGTACCTTACTTCCAGAACCCAGAATTACAGAACAACTAGTAGATGTCGACAGATAGAACCCATCTATCGACAGATGTCAACCATTTGTCGACAACTACCTAAAGCCTGTCGACAGCTAAGGGCCAGATTCCAGAATCCAGTTCTGGGTGAACCAGTAGCTGTCGACAGCCAACTTATGGCTATCGACATCCACCAGTCTGTGATTTTAACAAGAACCATTTCTTCCTCAATCAAAGTTGACACACTCTTGTATTATCCAAACAAGTTGTCTTCCCTATTTTCTTAGATTCCAAACTATTATACCATTGAGATAAATCATTTAATCATTTTCTACATCCATCTTTAGATTATTCTTGGACATCCTAAATTATTTTGATTCTATACCTTATAGATATCTTGAGCATTAACTCCTAGAACCTTGCCTCCTGTGATATTATTTTACTAATGATGAGTGCCCTTGTACCATGTATGTATATCAGAAATGGAAATAGGATGACATATTTTTGGGTCTTCAGACTCTCTCATGATTTAATGCGAGTGCAAATGGGGCAGATCCAGTAGGAGGAGCACCCGAATTCGTTTAATTTACGCATAGCGGCATGGATCTCCACGGTGTTTGGCATGACCCCACTGTATGCAAGATTGGTCGACATTCCTGAATTATGTTGAAACATGAATGTTTATTGCTTGCTTGAGGAGTGGACATGGCATCTCTACACATACACTTTCTCTATTTCTTTCTGAATTATTGTTCATATACACATACTTTGCTATTTTACTGATGGTCACTTTATGTCGGTTCATTGGCATATTATTATTTTATCCTTGTTACTATTTGATAATCATCGTTCACTTCATCTATGATCTGATTTGTACCATTTTTCATTACTTGTACTCAGTACTTATTACTTTCTTGTACCTCAATTATCTTTAACTCATGTAAATTTTTATATTATTTAATTTTGGAGAATAAATTCTACTGGACAAGAGTGCTCATACCTACTTTTCTCAGGGTAATTATAGTTCTAGAAGACGGACATCGAGATTTGTGTGCTGTGAGATCAACATTTGCGGCGTCTACCTTTGAGTTGTAAATTAAGAATCATGTAATACCTAAAGAATATCAATTAATTAATTTTATATAGTGAAGCCCGAGTAATATCTGTTTGAAAAGTTCAAAATTTATTCTTGATTTCTTATTCACTCATGTTACGACATTTATAGATATATTAAATATCAAGATGTGATATATATACATATTTAATGAAAAGAAAGAAATACGAGTGTAAAATACAAAACTCAAATATATAAAATATTCTCAATTTTAATAATATTTTGAAACTGAATCCGAACCAAAGTGCAACAAAAAACTTATTAGTACCCTTCTTCATCAAACGCGACGTGCCAGCGGCGGCCTTCGATGGCTTCATCGACAGCCTCCTCTGACTACTGCTCTCCCCGGGCGGCGACAGCGGCGACCTCCGACAGATGGCCTCATGGACGACCTCCTCTGACTGCTGCTCTCCCCGGGCGGTGACTGAGAGGCGGAGGGGTGGAGAGGAAGGAGCTGGCTCAACTCCCCATGGCCATACCTTATTAATGCGGCGCTCAGGGCCTCAGGCCAAGGAATTTTTAAACGTTCAAAACCCCCGCCCAACTTACTTTATTACGTTCAAAAATCAAAACCTCTGCCCCACTTGATCGGACACGGGAGTTATATTTTTCTTAACTTTTATTCATGTTAGGTGATATTAGCTATCAAGTTTGGGAATAATAGATCTGATTTCGAATCTGATATGATATCAAAATATTTAATTTTGATTCCTATAAATTATTGATATATTTTTAATTTCAAATCTGATATTTATTATCGGGTTCGAGTCCGATTATCAGCATTCCGATTCTGTTTACACCCCTACTTCCTTCACACTGAATCTCTGAAGGAAGGGACGTCCTTGTAGTTGTATTGTCTTTTTTAGAAATGATCGCTTTTTTCAATTTGTTGATGTTTTGATTGTAAAAATTTGTGTTAAATGTTATTATGATCTTGTGATGCATATGCTTTTCTTCCGATGATGACAAAAAGAGTAGAAGAAACTGAGTAGAAAAACAATAAGAATAAACATAGGGAAAGGGCCAATGAGAGTGTGCTCAGGGGAGAACATAGAAGTCGTCCAAGAAAGGAGCAATATCTATGATACCCTTCATTGCATCGGAATCACAATCGAACGAGAATAAATTTTTATGATCAAGTTAATATAGTTCGAGGTCGTCAAATATAGAAATTTTATACATTTTTGTTTACGCACGAAGACGACATTATGAGGTATTTAGTACTCTGCATGTGACATTATTCCATTAAAAAAGTCTCACAGGAATCGTTTGCCCACGCCATTTATTTACTTAAAATATAAAATGTTTTATTTTCTCATACTTCCTATGAAGCCCATGATTATATTTTACGACGATGAGCACACCATGTTGTTTACCTGTCGCCTCCAACTCCAATTAAGCTTCGCAATGCAATGGTGCTTGATAGTGTGCAGAGCAGTTATGATTTCCATGACATGAGAAAAACCACCACACAGAATTTCAAATGAGGAAAACTAAGGAACTCGCTATGTTGAAAATTCCGTTTTAGTCAGCTCAAAGAGTATATAAACCACCACGGTCTCGAACAAAAGAAGAGAGGCTTATGAATCCATTAATCATCTAAAGCTTTTAGGCTAAGCATTAGCACTGGACAAGATAATTTCTTCCATAGCTGTCTAAATAAAGAAGGAACACATCTTCCGACCGATCAGAAAAATGGGCTGCAAAACTTCGGTCCAGCAGGACGCGCGCCTACAGCTCATCCTGCGAGAAGAGATGCAAGAAAAGAACCAAGTCAGAAAGAAGAAGTTGGTACCGTCAGAGTATAAGAAAAAAAATGTGGGTAATGTAAACTTGTCATGAGAATAACAAGAAAAAGGTTAAAAAAAATGTTCCTATCGCAATGTAATGAGAGGAAGAGTTCATGTACTTTTTTAATGGTATATCCAGTCGGGTAGAATTTTGGGGTAATTAATGCATGCACGTCTTCAAAACCACAACTTATTCGGTGTGGTGTAAAATACTGTAGGGCACCACAAAATATGGAATTTGCAGTATTTTTGGTGTTCTACGTTAATCCAAGCAGAGGGACACACTACTGATAGTGATCAGCAGTAGTTCACAGTTAACTTGCTGGCCCTTATTTAATTATCACTACCACTCCGTTTTGCATCACAGTCAAAGTCAATGATGCCATTCTACTTCATTGATTGATCTAGAGTTGGATTTAACTTGGTTATCAGCATCTTATAAAAAGTCAGGAGCATCATACATGCTTGGTCGTCCCATCGGCCTCTTTTTCCTCTTCCTCTGACTCTGACTCGTCAGGTTCTTTCTCATCTTCCTTGCCATCAGCGTCATCTTTCTCATCCTGTAATGTGTGGGGAAGGTGGCAGCATTTTAGAAAATTGATAAACATAAAAATGATCGGCAAGAGATAAACTAGTTGGCTGGGATCGCCAAAAACTGACGTCAGATTCCTCGTCGTCGCTCTTTGCAGCTTCCTCCTGTTGATAAAAATGATCAACAAAAATAAATACACAGATACGACCAAAGGAAAATAAGGACGAAATTTAGTTTTGCTACTTATTCAGAGCAGTTATGATTACCTCTTCCTTCTTTTTCTCAGCTTCGTCAAATGCGGCCTTCTCAGCCTAAAATAAAGAGATTGACCTGAATTAGTCACCGATATAAATGCACCAGTAATACATCTGAGAGACGGAACCATACATCTTTATGCTTTCCCCATGTTTCTTCTGCAAGCTTCACAGCGTATTCAGGATCATCGGTTACGAGAATATTGTCGAATATGGAGCCGGATTTGACCTGAAATACAGACAATTGTTGATTTTAGCACGTCATCCTCTCGCAAAAAGTCAAGCGCTGGAAGGAGTAACGGTACTTACTTGCCATAATTCAATCCCAACATACTTCAGGTCCGGGAAGACATAAATTTCAGGATCATCTTTAAAGTCTGCAGAAGATTCACAATGAATTCACGTACATAAAAGAAAAATGGTTGAAACCTGAATTTCCAAGAATTTGATGGTGAACCTGGGTTGTCAATCATAGGTGCACGCCACTTGCCCTTGTAATTGGGGTTCTTGATTTTCTGTAAATTGGAGGAACGACATTTACTCACTGATGGTCCAAGAAAAAGGAAACCATCTTATGGTTTGCTTACCTTCTGTGTCCATGGTCCCTTGTACTCAGGGTTCGGGATTGTTGGTGCGGCCCACTCACCATCTTCCTCATCATCCAATCTTCCGGCTGTGAAACCACAAAAGTTTTTAAGTAGAAATCCAACACATAACCTCAAGAAACCAGTTCTACAATGACCGTATAATACATTATTTGGCAAATATTTACCTTCTTGGCATCAGGATCTGTTATCTCCTTTGGGATATCATCGTAACCCTGCTCAAAACAATAATTACTGATTTGTCAAGGGAAAAGGGTTTTTGTTTCCCGGACATACATGAAGACATAGAAAATTGAGTATTTAGAAAATATCAAACTGGACAGAAGATAAATGCAATTACGAATTTCAAATGATAAGAAGTTAGAACTGCAATGACTTTAAACCACACAACAAAACAACTTGTAAAAATGTACCAACATCCAAGTGTGGGTGAGCCAATATCACGAAATGAAATACTTCCCATACTGTCGTGTGAAAGTTTGTGCACACAGGATGTTGCAAACATGAAAAACTGATGAAAGGAAAGTGTAACCTTACCTCAGGCTTCACATCCTCAGGATCTGGAATGAACTCTTTGTCATCCCAATCTTCTGGCTGCAGTATTGATACAATGTTTAGGATTCTAGAGTAAGGAATTAAAACCACGAAAGATGGAACCAAGGTAAGATATTGGTAAATGAACAGCAATCTGACCTTCTTTGCCTCAGGATCCTTAATTTGTTTAGGAGGAAGTATCGACCAGTCTGAGTAAAGGCTACCAGTCTGTTTCTCACTGTTATCAATCAGTATGCTGTATGTGGCATCAGGACGGATGATGAATGTGTAAACATGAGTTAGCTGATCTGTTTCACAGGTGACATCCTTTTTGATCAAGTGATTTTTCCCATTGCGGGTAAGGATTGCATGGACCTTCTTTGTGCTATACCCGCAGATGTCTGGTCCAAACATAATGCTGCATCCAACAAAGAAGGTAAGGCAAAAACACTATTAAGTTATCAAGATAGGTGGTCCCTTAAAAAGGAAAATGATCAAGAATACTTGCAATCAGATGTTGACATACAAAATAATCACATACTAAACACCATACCCAAAATGATAATAACTTAATTATCACCTGTAGTTAGTTTCCCCACCAAATGCTTTCTGATCAATATCACCACTGAGCAACTTAATGTATCCGCCACCACAATCAAGCTTTTGTTCATGCTTGACCGAATACTGAATGACCAATGTCTTGTCCTTGTTGCTGAACTCAGGGAGTTTAGCAGAGATAGCAAAGAATCTATAATCTGGATTAGTCTGGATACCTGTTTACAAGAAAATAATAAAATGTTAGGCAAGAGTAAATCCAGGAGGTACGCCCATCATCACAATCCATATTATTGAAAATGCCTCATCAAATCAGTTCATTTGGAAAGAGAAAATTTAGAGGTTCCAAAAATGGTATTTCATCTAGATATAAAGATATGGCCCATTTCCCGCTTGTTATGTTGTAAAATTTTTCAGCTATACATTAGCTTGTTGGAAACTTCCCGTTTGTTATACTGAGGACTATACTAGAGTAATTGGCAACCTGACAAGGAAGTCACACAGATTCAACACAGGAATAAGGAACAAAGTGCACCTTTGTCATTAGCGTCACCGCTCCATTTTCCAGCTGTATGTATCCACTCTCCAGCCATGTTTTCATCTTTTTTCCAATCAGATTTCACCCATCTGTCTTCCCATCCATCTGAAAGCCAAGGACAAATATACTAAGTAACAAAAAGTTGTAAAAGATGGAAGAAATTGGGAAAGTGAAGCTGTTGCACGCTAAATCAAGAACCAAAAAAATGCTTAAGTTGCACTCAAAATGCCTGTTGAGAGACTTCTTACAGAATACACTGGTTGAAGAACTGATCTAGAAAAGAATGAAAGTGATGAGACAATAAATATGGCTTCTCTTTTCATGAACCTTCACTAGTTTGTGTCAAAGCTTAAACAGCTTACATTCTTCTCTATATCCCACTAATTTGCGTCAAAGTCTGATACGCATATAGGAGCCTCTTGTGGAAGGTATATTTTAGCAAATAATGATCTCTAGAGACGCTAACTTGTAGGATGATGGCATTACATTCTAACTGGCGGCTTCCTATCTTCTATATTAAACCCCACTCTGCAAGGAGAAAATCCTCCAAAACGGATGCAAATGATTTGGAACAAAGATTACTCCGTGCCATTAGCCACACCAAGTTGCTCTCGTTTATGCATTCAAGGTACTAAACGAAGTCATGTGCAAGCAGATGCCTAGTCATCAAAGAGAACAAATGCACCTCAGACATATCAACCCGGCATTGTATGTGCATCCACAGAATGCTACAGGAGGCGAGAACCGTCAAAGCAAATGTCAAAACCACAGGTAGAAACCCCAAGAAATATGGCAGAAAGGACAACTATCAGTATTAACTGGATGTAGAAAATTTCAGGTATAACATTCTACCATGGCAACAAAGACACGTCTACCTGCCAAACTCCTGTTCCGATCAATCGTCGAAAACACATAAAAATCTAAAATTTATCGCCCATCTAAGATAAAGGGATCACATGTGGTTACCACTTACCTCGAAGATAACATTCACCAATAATACATTCACCAATAATACACCAGCAACACAAATCCTAGTTGTTCTACAACACAATGTGCCGGGAAAGGAGAATTCCTTTCCTCAGATATGGCGAAGCGAAATTAGAAGAAGGATCGTCCACATGAGCATTACCAACTTTAAACAACCAAAACACAAGAAAGAACATCAATAGCGTTTCCGATGCGACGCATTCAAAACACAGAAAGGACGAAACTGTAAGAAGCACAAAACATCATACTGCCGACGCAACACCACAACCAGATCAACAAATCAAAAGATCCGTCAGGAAATGCGCGACCACGCGGATCAACAACACAACAACCAACCGAGGATCCAAGGATCAGATCCCTGGAGGCCTCCGGTATCGAAGCAGAACAGATCAAGCCAGCACACTGGACACCGGCAACGATCCAGATAGCGGGAGTTAGGGAAAGGAAGCAGATCCGAGGAGAATACCGTCGAAGCGCTCCTCGAAATAGACTTCCGCGGAGACGAGCGCGAGAGCAGTGATCGCCGCGATGGCGACGCAGAAGGTGAGGAGGCCACCGCCTCTTACCGCCATGGCCGCGGAGGGTGGTGGCGTCGCAGAGAGAGAGGCCGCTACTGGTGATGCTGATGCGAGGGGAAGCAGGGTGGTACTCCTCCTTATATAAGCCTCAAGTAACCTATCTCGCGTGTACATTTTACAATACCCTGTTCCCCACATTAAATTCACAATACGACGAAACCGTACCGGACGAAGAAGGTGGGTCTGGCGGGGCTCGCGATGCAGCGGACCGGGGGAACCGAAAGCGGACAGAGAGCACCGGCTTACGTCACCTGAGAAGACGATAATACCCTTTCAAACACTTCATATTTCCCCAAATAAACGAAGGTGATAGCACGGAGACTAAAGGTGTTTTTAGAAACTTCCTCTGAGTCAGATCGAGTTTTCCTACTGGTTGGAAATCGTCCGAGCTGGAAATGTCTACTGATGTGGCAACAACGGAGTGGCTATCTGCACGTCAAATGGTGTGGGGCTGTGTAGATGGGGGTGGACAGCTGGACGTGCAACGGGATAAACCAGGAGGGAGTCCTCGTGCACGCCACTTTTCTTCTGGACAATCACGATCTCCGGCCGGGCTAGCAGCTGATGGGATCTCGCCGACGAGGACGGGCGATCAGACGGTGGTGGGTTAAGAACCTGATCTGATCGTCCTGAAATGAGGATAATTGCAAACACAGCCCTTGCATGTACCTATTTGGACAATTGTCATTCTCACATTTTCTAGGGAAATACTTCTATTTTCCATAAAATGTAAAACTTTAGGGGACATAGTTTCCGAAGAGAAATACTTGATGCAAACTCTCGTAATAAGGATTCTCTTATGATTGTTAGTTTATCACATTAATATAATTAAACACTCAATCATATAATAGTGTGCCTCCAAATGGTGTTAAGTATTTCTCAATAAGACCGAACAGATGACAAGTAATTTTCAAAAAAAAATTCTCAGATGGAGAAATAGTTTCCATCCTTTATCCATTAGCGTAAAAATACTCCATATGTATAAACATAAATGATAAATGTAATAATAACCATAATGCATGATCATAATAAAATTGTATTTTTTTGTAGTTGTACCCTTATGTGTTTTTGGCGGAATTTAATAAAGATATTTCTACACTTGCATTTATATAATAAGACTATTCTAATTAATATGAATAGAAGAGTAACCTTCTTAGAATCGTATATATAAGAGGGTTATTTTATAATTATCCTTTAAAATACTACCATAATAATTTCATGTATATATATATATAAGCTGAAATCAGCATTTAGATTCTAACACATGTTGCATGTTACTTTTCGTTTGGCCTCAACACTATCTAACTTGAGAATAAAAAATAGACAACATGTTCTTAAGATTCTCATAGATATAGAAGCACGGGTGCAAATTTCGTGGACTGCACACTGCATGTTACTTTTCTATAAACTACATTTTTCACAAGAGTAACGATCATGAAAGCTTGTAAATTGAAGTATATATATATATATATAAGTTAGGTGGCAGGAGAACTTCCACAGTTCCAACCCTAGGATCGATCTCAAATAATCCCTCCCTCCTCATCCACTTATGGGTGTCTATTTTGTCAAGGCAGATGTACTAGATTGATGCATACTTTGATATACAAATAATGTCAAATTGGCCATCACTATAAGACATTGACACCGAATTTCCAAATTGGTGGGAATCCAAAAAAAAAAAAAAAAAGATCATCCAAACTTATCTAGTGCACTTTCACATAGTACAAACGATGTCAAATTGAACATCATTAAGATAATGACACCCAATTTCTAAATTGGTGGGAATTCAAAAAAGAAAAAAAAGATGACATCGTTCAAACTTAACCTAGTACAATTTGCACATTTTTTAAGCGATGGAAATGATGCAATATAAAATGCCCCAAAATTCTAATTTTTTAATACATATAACAAGATTGGCCTAATGTATTGACCTGATGTCAACATTTTCGCACTATAAGAAAAAGTGATATTAGTGATGAATATTTTTGACAGAAAATTATCTATCGAAAAATTCGTTGGTTTCGTCGGATTTTTTGTCGGTATTTTTTACTAATATTTTTCTGTCGAAAATGCCAACAAATTTTGTTCCATCAGAAATGGCGAATGTGCATATTTCCCCTCCCACCCATTCCTCTCCAAACCCCTCTCTCTCTATATATATAAAATTTCATCGCAAATGTGCAAATGTGGTTTAATTTCACATAATTTTGGCTAATATTATTGCTATGTAAATCATAACCTAGAGTTAGAATTGGTAAAACACGACATGCATAAAGAATTTAGTGTAAAAAGAGTAGAATGCTAAGTCGTAGGTGAGAGTGACGCATGAAAATTGACATAATTCAAATCGAATTCTCAGTTTGAGCTCGGCGTTTAAAAATTATTTTCCAAATTCATTTATTGTCAAAAAAGAAAATATCAAATCGAGGGTCCAAATGTGAAATGTCGATCCAATCAACTTGCTGATCGGTCCTATACGATCGGGGGTGGTGAGAGTGATATGCAAGAATTGACAGAATCTAAATCGAATTTTTTATTTGAGCTTTGCGCTCAAAGAACCATTCTCCAAATTGACTTATTGTAAAGAAAGAAAAATACCAAGTCGAATGTCCAAATATGAAATATTGATCCAATCGGTGTGTCAATCAGTTCTACACGACCAGAGTGATGAGAGTGACATGTGAGAATTGACGGATCTAAATCGGATTTCTGGTTTGAGCTCGGCACTAAAACAACCATTCTCTAAATTTAATTAGTGTACAGAAAGAAACATACCAAGTTGGGGGTTCAAAATGTGAAATACATACCAATCTACGTGTCGATCGATCCTACATGGTTGGAGTGGTAAGAATGACATACGAGAATTGTCAGAATCTAAATTAGATTTTTGGTTTGAGCTCGGCGCTCAAAGAACCATCCTCCAAATTGATTTATTGTAAATAAAGGAAAATACCAAGTCGAGGGGGGTCAAAATGTGAAATATCAATCAGATCAACATGCTGATAATCCTACACGACCGGGGTGATGAGAGTGACATGCAAAATATGACAGAATCAAAATCAGATTTTTGGTTTGAGCTCAGCACTCAAACAACCGTGCTCCGACTTTACTTAGTGTAAAGAAAGGAAAATACCAAGTTAGGGGTCCAACATGTGAAATACTAGTTCGATCGATGTGCCGATCGATCCTACATGACTGAAGTGGTAAGAGTGACATGTGAGAATTGTGGGAAAATATGGGAGAGCATCAAATGCGTAGAGGAATGAAGTTTTCAAAAATTAAATTCATGTTTCTCACAAGAAACTTATCGGACCGGGAAGATGTTCAGGATGCAGGACTCTCATGCAAGCCATACAAGGGTGAGACTTTTCTCATCTAGGGGAGATCGTATATCCCTTGAAGTGAAGAACTAGTCCTGCAGATGAAGGAGCTCAAGTGACCTCTCTCTCGTGGTGTTCACACGGTGACAACCTGTAACACCTCGGAAATTCGGTAATTGGAAAATTAGAAATAAATTGAAAACGATAAATTCAATATTTGTGCAATAGCAAAAATGCACGTGTCATTATCATACATACAAAAATCCATTAGAAAATTTCATAAAAACTATAGTGCAACTCTAAATAATGCTCCCTAATGACCCACAGAGAAATTCGTGCAAGGAAAATCGGATGGTCTAAGTTTAAGGTGTTTGCGACTGAGTATCGTAATCAGGGAATAAGTCAAGAAATCATTATCACACATACATAGATGAGTCAGAAAATTAAATAAAAATCATATATGGACTTCAAATAATATCCTCTAATGATTCATCAAGAAATTTGGGTCAATAAAAGTCATTTGGGGTATATTCAAGAGTTAGTATGACTTATTATCGTAATGAGGTAATAAGTTGGACAACCCATTATCAGATGTATAAAATGAGATCATAAACTAAATGAGAAATTTATGGTGACTCCAAACAATATGTGGGGATAGTCCATAAAAAAATTGGACAAATGGACAACTTATGACCCATGAACAAATTCAAGTATGAAATTAATAAATAAATAACTTCCGTATTATCGGAATGATAGAACTTACGTGCCACTATCGTACGTGAGAAAACACATCGTAAAATCCCGTAAAAATTATAAGTCAACCCAAAACATTGTCCCTAAGTGTTCCACGAAGGAATTCATGCAACGAAAAATCTGATTGGTCGAGTGTACGTCACACGTGACCAAGTTACCCGAATTAGGAACTAAGTCGGAAAATTGTTAACACGGAAAAATAACCCAACCATAAATTAAATAAACATGTTGGAGAGACTTACAACATTATGTATTAATAACCCATTAACAAGATTGGGCCAATGGAGCACATTTGGCCAATGATAAAAATTGGGGACAAGAAAATACCCAGAAATTCGTGTATGTAATTAGGCAATAATTAAGGAGGGCAATTTAGGGTTAAAATATGGGTGATTAGTCATGTAAGGTAAGCCAAAATCGAACCCAACTCTAAGAGGTGGTTTCCTAAACCTTTGCTACCTCCTTTGGATGAGAGAATCCCAGATTTCTTGGAAAGTAGGAAACAAATTCGTAGCCCATTTCCTAGTCCCGTTAGGACTCATAACTACACCCTAAATCTATAAGAACTCATCCTTAAACTCTTGGAGAAGGTTTAGAAACAAGTTGGGGTCGAGAGTAGCAAGTTTGGAGCGCTGGGGAAGTGGAGAACGGCTGGGGAAAATCGTGGTCTTCCTCAACCTCGCTCTGCATCAACCCATGAAATCTACATAGAGTTATTAGCATTCAAAGGTTGGTGTTCTCTGGCCAAGATTAAGAAAAACAATACCATCATGTAGATCTTGGAGTCTAGGTTCATTTGCACTTGGCTTGACTAATTTTCATGGAGTACACATTGCGTATTCGTAGTTTTCCCTAAGTCGCGCACAGTTAGGGATTTTCCTGTTCTTCTTATTTTTCACGTGATTTTATACCGAATTAGCTCCAACTTCCTTCATGCAAGTTCTTCTACTTGTAGTCACGATCATCTTTTATGTTGGATGTTTTGTCCAAAAGTCTTTCGTTAGAGAGTTATAAGCATGGTAAGAGAGTCTCTGCATGATACTGCGATTTCGGGCTGCACTTAGCTTTATGTTCTTCACATGTTTTCTCGGGATTCGAGACTGAATTTGATCAAACCCCCAACATAACAGTTCTTCTACTAGTTGTCCTTGTCATTGTTCGTGTTGAACGTTTTATCTAAATGTGATTCCTTAGAGAGTTATAAGAGGGGAAAGTGAATCACTGCTTGAGACGTGTTTTCTGGTTACACCTGACTTATATGTTTTTTTTTTCTAGGAAGGCCTCTAGTGTCGACACTACTTGATCTAGTGTCGACACATTATCCCAAAATAGCTCAAAAGGTGTTCTGGGAAGGTCTCTAGTGTCGACACTACCTAATCTAGTGTCGACACACTGTCCCGAATTGGCCCAGAAGTTTTCTGGGAGGGTCTCTAGTAGTGTCGACACTACCTGATCTAGTGTCGACACACTGTCCCAATTGGCCAGAAGGTTTTCTGGAAGTTGTCTCTAGTGTCGACACTACTTGATCTAGTGTCGACACTACTTGACCAGTTTTGCATTATTTTGTCTTGTGTTTGAAGCATTGTGTCGACACCAGTAAGGGGTGTGTCGACTCTACCCTTTGCAAAAAAATTACATATCATGGTCTGATCATTTCATGATGTCTACTAGCATGTGCATGATGTTATAGAGTATGCATGGACCTAAAAGAAATCAACTCATTGGAAAAAAATGGTAATGATACGAATATGATTCTAATGTGTAATTGTGATTGTCCTTATGTTCATTGGAATATCTTGTGATCTTCCCTATTGTCAATTGATAAGATAAGAATATGATGTGAATATGGGGATGAATACATGTTAGTATGGACTTGTTAGTGAAGTTAATATCATGAATTGCATATGAGTTTCATTAGTTTCATGCTTTCCGGTGTTCCATTAATTATTTGTCCATATGCATACATGCTAGGAAGATCTGTGACTCGTCACTTACACTTTTGCACGAATAGGCACACCCTTCTTGGGGAAATTGAGAGCACATGTTCTGCATATGATCTGTCTTTAGAAGCATCCTCATGTCAAGACATTAATGAATTATGAAACATAAGATACGTCGTTATCCTGCCTTGTTCTCTTGAGCTATTTGTCATACCTTGACTCTATGAATGATCATGTTCCTTTTACTATGAGCTTGTCATTGAACTCTGTGGCCATAATATGAATCTGTTTGTTCGGGACAATATGGGACTTCGGTCCATCTGACCAATGCCTGTGCAAAAAAAGGGGTCTGGTCCGGTCCTGGGGAGGAGCGCCCCAACGTACTTATTAACCGCGGGAGTATGGACTTCTGGTGCTTGGCATAGCACAAACAAATAAGCAAGAGTTGTGAAAATTGTGCCTTTGTTTGATATGATAAGTTTCATTTGATCTGATATGATAAGATTTGATATGATACGTCTGTTCACGTGAATACGTGATATCTGTGAATATGGCCAATCTCTTTTGATATGATTCTATTCTTGAAATATCTGTCCATTGTATATGCAATTCGACATTTGATCTGATATGATATATGTTCTACTCTGCTATTCAATCTGTTAGTATTGCATGCATTGTCATCATATTCATGTGCATATCTGCCTATTTAAAATGCTAATCATGTATATTAGTGCCCTCACAATATTGAGATGTAAATCCTACTGAGCTAGTTCGCTCACCCCTATCAACCTGCCCTTTTTCAGGTAGTGATGAGGAATCAGTGGAGTCCGATGGGGCAGGGCAAGAGTGATGAGCACTCGCCATATGAGTAGTGGACAGTTTAGACATAGACACATGAGTAGTCGATGTATTAGAGAAACATTTTATTCGAATAATGAACTCTTTTCAGTTAGTCCTTCTTATGTAAGGTTGTAATTAGTTGAATGAATGGAATAAAGAGTACTTTTGATGACATTATTATGGTCTGAATGTGTGGTTATATGTAATTGTGACTCTGCGCTATTCAACTGTGATACGTCTATCTGTATCGTTCACGTCCCCCGATATTTATTCCGCTGCTAAATATCGGGGCGTGACAGTTGGTATCAGAGCCCTAAACTTAGGGTCCAAGGGAATAGGAACATAGAATGAAACTAGATCACACGAGTCAAAATCTGTCGTACCTAATGTGAGCTAGGGTAGAACCAGAGGATAGAAACCGCAGGAGATTGTCACTTATCTCTGCACTTCGAGTCAAAAGGCTGATGAGGAAAGGTTGTATGGCCTTTCTTGCCGCTGTTGTCATCACAAAGAAGGAAGTCAAAGTTGAGGACACCCATGTTGTCAGCGAATACGCTGACGTTTTTCCAGAAGACTTGCCAGGAATTCCTCCTGAGCGAGAGGTCTATTTTACCATCGAGTTGGTCCCTGGAGCAGCACCAGTATCTAGGGCACCATATAGAATTCTCCCGCAGAACTGAAGGAATTAAAAGAGCAACTGATGGAACTATTAGAGAAGGGTTTCATCCGACCATGTACATCGCCTTGGGGTGCACCTGTCCTCTTCGTCAAGAAGAAAGATGGGTCGATGAGGCTATGTATAGATTACAGACAACTAAACCAGTTGACTATCAAGAACTCTATACCTACCTGGTGAGATTGGATAGAAACATGGACTTAGTCCAAAATTTTATTAATAACTAAATATTGTAAGTTACAAGGCATTAACAAGGAGTAAATAAGACTGACCGTGTGATAGTTTATTTTTAAAGGAACTTAAATAAACAGCAATGGAGGATATACCTACACCATCTCTAGACGGACAAAGATCGGTCCAAAGATTTAACCAAAGCACTACGACAAGCTGCTCAATTGTTATAGGATGCCCTAATAATAGCGAAGGGAGATATAAATGGAAAGGAAAGGTCTATGGATGACCAAGGAGTTGGCGAAACTAATAAGAAAGAACAAATTACAACCACAGGAAATCCCAAACTTATAGCCAGAGAGAAACGGCCCAACAACAGTAATAGATCGCACAAGAGAAGAAGTGCAAGAAGTGCAATAAGAAACAAATTCCCGCTCCTGTAGAAAGATGCCAGCATTGCAACAAAATAAATCATCGGTCTGAGGAGTGCTGGAAATTTCAAGACAAGTGTTTCTGTTGTGGCAGCCAAGACCACAAGGTTAAGGATTTGCCCTAATGAGAAATCAAGCTCAGGAATAAATGGCAGAACAAACCAAGGAAAGAGGTATGAGAGAGGTATTCTTTCTAACTCGCTTTTATTTGACCCTGAGGTTACATCACCAATCAATCATTATATTATAAGCAATTCACAATTAGATTCTTTGTAAGTCCAGCTTATAAACACATTTGAATTTGGGGACCAAATTCTTTTAAGTGGGGGAGGATGTAACACCCCGGAAATTTGGTAATTGGAAAATTAGAAATAAATTGAAAACGATAAATTCAATATTTGTGCAATAGCAAAAATGCACGTGTCATTATCATACATACAAAAACCCATTAGAAAATTTCATAAAAACCATAGTGCAACTCTAAATAATGCTCCCTAATGACCCACAGAGAAATTCGTGCAAAGGAAAATCGGATGGTCTAAGTTTAAGGCGTTTTGCGACTGAGTATCGTAATCAGGGAATAAGTCAGGAAATCATTATCACACATACTTAGATGAGTCAAAAATTAAATAAAAAATCATAGATGGACTTCAAATAATATCCTCTAATGATTCATCAAGAAATTTGGGTCAATAAAAGTCATTTGGGGTATATTCAAGAGATAGTATGACTTATTATCGTAATGAGGAAATAAGTTGGACAACCTATTATCAGGTGTATAAAATGAGATCATAAACTAAATGAGAAATTTATGGTGACTCCAAACAATATGTGGGGATAGTTCATAAATTAATTGGACAAATGGACAACTTATGACCCATGAACAAATTCAAGTATGAAATTAGTAAATAAATAACTTCTGTATTATCGGAATGATAGAATTTACGTACCACTATCGTACGTGAGAAAACACATCGTAAAATCCCGTAAAAATTATAAGTCAACCCAAAACATTGTCCCTAAGTGTTCCACGAAGGAATTCGTGCAACGAAAAATCTGATTGGTTGAGTGTACGTCACACGTGACCAAGTTACCTGAATTAGGAAACTAAGTCGGAAAATTGTTAACATGGAAAATAACCCAACCATAAATTAAATAAACATGTTGGAGAGACTTACAACATTATGTATTAATAACCCATTAACAAGATTGGGCCAATGGAGCACATTTGTCCCAAGGATAAAAATTGGGGACAAGAAAATACCCAGAAATTCGTGTATGTAATTAGGCAATAATTAAGGAGGGCAATTTAGGGTTAAAATATGGGTGATTAGTCATGTAAGGTAATCCAAAATCGAACCCAACTCTAAGAGGTGGTTTCCTAAACCTTTGCTACCTCCTTTGGATGAGAGAATCCCAGATTTCTTGGAAAGTAGGAAACATAATTCGCATCCCCATTCCTAGTCCCGTTAGGACTCATAACTACACCCTAAATCTATAAGAACTCGTCCTTAAACTCTTGGGAAAGGTTTAGCAACAAGTTGGGGTCGAGAGTAGCAAGTTTGGAGAGCTGGGGAAGTGGAGAACGGCTGGGGAAAATCGTGGTCTTCCTCAACCTCGCTCTGCATCAACCCAGAAAATCTGCAGAGAGTTATTAGCATTCAAAGGTAGGTGTTCTCGGGCCAAGATTAAAGAAAACCACACCATCATATAGATCTTGAAGTCTAGGTTCATTTTCACTTGGTTTGACTAATTTTCATGGAGTACACATTGTGTATTCGTAGTTTTCCCTAAGTCGCGCACAGTTAGGGCTTTTCTCGTTCTTCTTATTTTGCACGTGATTTTATACCGAATTAGCCCAAACTTCCTTCATGAAAGTTCTTCTACTGTAGTCACGATCATCTTTTATGTTGGACGTTTTATCAAAAATCTTTCGTTAGAGACTTATAAGCATGGTAAGAGAGTCTCTGCATGATACTGTGATTTTGGGCTGCACTTAGCTTTATGTTATTCACATATTTTCTCGAGATTTGAGACCGAATTTGATCAAACCCCCAACATCAAGTTCTTCTACTAGTTGTCCTCGTCCTCTTTTGTGTTGAATGTTTTGTCTAAATGTCATTCATTAGAGAGTTATAAGAGGGGAAAGTGAATCACTGCATGAGACGTGTTTTCTTGTTACACCTGACTTATATGTTTTTTTTTCTGGGAAGGCCTCTAGTGTCGACACTACTTGATCTAGTGTCGACACACTGTCCCAAAATAGCTCAAAAGGTGTTCTGGAAGGTCTCTAGTGTCGACACTACCTGATCTAGTGTCGACACACTGTCCCGAATTGGCCCAGAAGTTTTCTGGGAGGGTCTCTAGTGTCGACACTACCTGATCTAGTGTCGACACACTATCCCAATTGGCCAGAAGGTTTTCTGGAAGCTGTCTCTAGTGTCGACACTACTTGATCTAGTGTCGACACTACTTGACCAGTTTTGCATTATTTTGTCTTGTGTTTGAAGCATTGTGTCGACACCAGTAAGGGGTGTGTCGACTCTACCCTTTGCAAAAAAATTACATATCATGGGTCTGATCATTTCATGATGTCTACTAGCATGTGCATGATGTTATAGAGTATGCATGGACCTAAAAGAAATCAACTCATTGGAAAAAATGGTAATGATACGAATATGATTCTAATGTGTAATTGTGATTGTCCTTATGTTCATTGGATTATCTTGTGATCTTCCCTATTGTCAATTGATAAGATAAGAATATGATGTGAATATGGGGATGAATACATGTTAGTATGGACTTGTTAGTGAAGTTAATATCATGAATTGCATATGAGTTTCATTAGTTTCATGCTTTCCGGTGTTCCATTAATTATTTGTCCATATGCATACATGCTAGGAAGATCTGTGACTCGTCACTTACACTTTTGCACGAATAGGCACACCCTTCTTGGGGAAATTGAGAGCACATGTTCTGCATATGATCTGTCTTTAGAAACATCCTCATGTCAAGACATTAATGAATTATGAAACATAAGATACGTCGTTATTCTGCCTTGTTCTCTTGAGCTATTTGTCATACCTTGACTCTATGAATGATCATCTAGAAGTTAGGTCGACACTAGTGGTCCCTTGATGTTGCATTTAGGAGAAGTACAGCCGGTTTATTGGGAATGATAGCCAACCTTACGAAGACAATTGTGTGTCAATAAAAGATTATCCACTCTTGGTATCATGAGAGGAATATCCCATGTGTTTTTACTCTGGCAAATCTCTGGCTAGGGTCAATCGGTTTGAGAGAGAAAGAGTTCTCCGAGAAAATCTGATAAGAGTGAGAATCCAATGGATTTCCTGTACGCCTGACAGTATCATGTCTAACATACAGTCTCTGTGATATTAGTTAGATGAGAGACTAAAGGTATACGGTAATTATGGGCAGAAAGGTCCAATGAATTTGATCCTCCTATACTATCTGGGGACTATAACGTGGTAGCTTGGTAGATCCATAATCGATGGGTTGAGTGAATCATTACTCTGTAATGATTCACTAAGTCAAAAGGAGGTTTGAGTCCGAAGGGTTTTGACGAATGCAACTCATGGCCAACTCGATATTGAGCTTAGAGGGTCACACACAAAAGGTGGTTGACACGACAATGATAGAGGATTGGATAAGAGTTATCTAATTAGCTCTTCTTTGACTAAGGACGGAGTAATGATAGTCTGTCTCTAGGATGGTCCTGGCGAAATGATCTACTGTCTCCAGGATCGTCCTGGCGATATAGTCGATTGTCGCCATGAATCTAGGCGACATGATCGACTGTCGCCAAGAAGGTCTTGGCGACAATGACCTATGTCGCCAACCTATCTTGGCGATAGCCTGCCTTGTCGTCAAGTATGGCTGGTTGTACTCTGGACTATACACAACATGGCCGCACGGCGTACAAGCCATGCGTGGTTGGTCACCTGCCCTCTATAGAAGTAAAGGGTGTGGGAGAGAGCTGCAAGTTGAGCTCTCTCCCACTGACCCTCTCTCTCACCTTTCCACTCTCCCCTTCCTCTCCTCCATCTCGTAGCCTCTCTCTTGAGGAAGAGAGAAGGGAGCAAGAGGGTTTTCCCCTCCTTGCTCTACTTGCTGCTACTGCTGCATGCTTCGGCTGTTGTTGCTACCATAGCTGTTGCTGCTGCCTTGCTATTGCTGCGAGGAGCTGCTGGGAGCAACGCTATTGGAGAGGAGATGCCGACGAGAGGAGGAGCCTTCGTCATCGGTTGTGTCACGCCCTGATATTTAGCAGCGGAATAAATACCAGGGGACGTGATCGAACGATACAGATAGACGTATCACAGTTGAATAGCGCAGAGTCACAATTACATATACCACACATTCAGACCATAATAATGTCATCAAAAGTACTATTTATTCCATTCATTCAACTAATTACAACCTTACATAAGGACTCACTGAAAAGAGTTCATTATTTGAATAAAATGTTTCTATAATACATTGACTACTCATGTGTCTATGTCTAAACTGTCCACTACTCATATGGCGGGTGCTCATCACTCTTGCCCTGCCCCATCGGACTCCACTGATTCCTCATCACTACCTGAAAAGGGCAGGTTGATAGGGGTGAGCGAACTAGCTCAGTAGGATTTACATCTCAATATTGTGCGGGCATTATATACATGATTAGCATTTTAATAGGCAGATATGCACATGAATATGATGACAATACATGCAATACTAACAGATTGAATAGCAGAGTAGAACGGATATCATATCAGATCAAATGTCGAATTGCATATACATGGACATATATTTCAAGAGTAGAATCATATCAAAAGAGATTGGCCATATTCACAGATATCACGTATTCACGTGAACAGACGTATCATATCAAATCTTATCATATCAGATCAAATTAAACTTATCATATCAAACGAAGGCACAATTTTCACAACTCTTGCTTATTTGTTTGTGCTATGCCAAGCACCAGAAGTCCATACTCCCGCGGTTAATAAGTACGTTGGGGCGCTCATCCCCAGGACCGGACCAGGCCCCTTTTTTTGCACAGGCATTGGTCATATGGACCGAAGTCTCATATTGTGCCGAACAAACAGATTCATATTATGGCCACAGATTTTCAATGACAAGCTCATAGTAAAAGGACTTCCATACCTATTAATCCGGCATCAAAGAATGGAGTACTCAAACAAGACATCCTTGGTGTCTCAAGTCTAAGGACAACTTACACAACTAGGACCACGAAATTGCTATTTGACAATCAGGTATCATCAACCATATAACATTCTAAGAGTGGATCATCCAATAAACTTATTCTCTAATGAGCACATGCACAGGCACATGCCTCTATTGTCTTCACACAAGTAGCTATGAGACCAACTACCTCCATCATATGGATGGATATACAATACATCAGTCTATCTAGTCATCTCGATGTACTTCTCGAGTAACCTATGACCAGGAATATTTAGGATCTGTGTTTCAAGAGAATTTGTCTCATTATCATGCTCTCATCATGATCTAATTCCCATTGCATAGACCCATGGACATTACAGTATAAACATAATCTCATGTATGTAATATAAAGTGAGAAAATGTCATTATTATTATTACCAAAGAGATTAGTACATGGTTACAAGTGTCATCACTAATGTGAGTTGGATTGCAAGGAGCTCATAACTAGCAAGAATTGACAAAATCTAAATTAGATTCACAGTTTTAACTCGACGCTCAAAGAACCATTCTCCAAATTAACTTATTATAAAGAAAGAAAAATACCAAGTCGCGGGGTCCAAAATGTGAAATACCAATGCAATTTACCTGCCAATCGATCCTACACGACCAAGGGTGATATGAGAGATGTGCAAGAATTGACGGAATCCAAATTAGATTCTCGATTTGAGCTCGATGCTCAAAGAACGATTATCTGAATTTATTTAGTGTAAAGAAAGGAAAATACGAAATTGGGGGTCCAAAATATGAAATATCGATCCGATCGATGTGCCGATCAATCATACACGACCGGAGTGGTGAGTATGACATGTGAGAATTCACAAAATCTAAATCAAAATTTTGATTTGAACCAGCGCTCAAAGAACTATTCTCTAAATTGACTTAGTGAATAGTTCATATATTCTTCTTTCAAATTCATAAAAATGAATAAATTATTTTATTTTTATTTATATATAATATATTTTTTCTTCTATAATATAAGATCCCTCCAGTACATGGGAAGCATGAGACAGATAGGGAGGACGATGCAGCAGATCTCTCTTGATTTATTATTTTAAATTTTCATATATTATTGTTGTGGATTTTTTATGAATATATTGTTGCGAATGTTTTATAGATATTTATTATTATATATGTATTTTATAGATATTTGTTGTTGTGGATGTTTTTTATGGATGCATTATGTTTTTTAACAAGTGCAAATTAGATGTCTATTATAGGTTGAAAAAAATAAAATAAACTTTTTCGACGGATTTACAAACGGATATAGCCGTTAGAAATATCCATCTATATTTTCGACGGAAATATTCCGTCATTTGTTTGCCATTTTGTCAGAAGTTCTTCCGATGGGTTTTCCCTCGGATATTAGCCTTCGAAATTTCCGACAGAGTTTTCGATAGAAAAAAGCCATTGAAAATTGCCGACGGAATGCCGACGGAATATTTCCGTCAAAATTACCAACAGACTTATCGACGGATATAGCCGTCAGAAATATCTGTCTGCATCTCCGATAGAAATATTCCGTCGTTCGTCAGCCATTTCATCAGAAATTCTTCCGATGGATTTTCCCTCAGATATTATCTGTCAGAATTTCCGACAGAGTTTCCAATGAAAAGAAAAGCCGTTGGAAATTACCGACAAAATGTCATTGGAATATTTTCGTCCAAATTGCCGATGGAAAATCTTTTCGTCGGTTATTTCCCACCCAAATTCGTCAGTAACATTTTTCCGTCGAAAATTCGTCAATAACATTTTTTCCAACGAATTTTCGACAAAATTGGTCTATCCGAAATCTCACTTTTCCTTATAATGCCGAGAGGTCCAATATCTAATTCTATGTTCATCTCGAAGTTCTTCTCTCTCTCTGTGGAATATTCTGGAACATTCTTAATATTCTAGAATAGTTGCATTATTTTTTGGGACTGCACACTAAACTGTGAAGGGCCTTGCATGCTTCAACCTATATAGCAATAGAAAATGTAGATCGGCGAGGATACTTTAAAAAAAAAAATATTTTCTTGAGAAAAATACTTGGAGTTCAAGGAAAACCGTGCAGTTGCTATCATAGTAACGTAGGCTGCAAGTCCGGTCGGTTAACTTTGTTTACAGCAGAGCCCATGGTCTGATGAGTGGACTGGAATGATCACCACCACATTCAAATCACCTTGGACCCCTCCTCCTCACATGTTATCATTCACTCATGTTATAACTTAATGGTGTCATAGATGCCTTATATATATTATGTGTGCAAATTTTAGGATTCTTTAGTTGTTGTTTTCTTTTCCCAATTAATTTTAGTCTCTATAACTTAACTACGTAGTGCTGATCCAAAAAAAAACTCAACTTTTGTTGGGAACAACTCATTTTGACAACTCTTACAGTTAACCTTTGAAGACCTACTTCTAAGAAGAAAATACGTCTTCTATGTCTAGAACTAAATGGTGGGAACCAAAAGCTAATTAAATTACAGAAACCAACAACTAAAAAGGGGGCGTTTTACAAATAAATCATTGATACAAATGAATTTACAAAAAAACCCCCTCAAATTGCATTAATAAACATATCCTTATTTTAAGATCAAACAATGCAAGTATACCATCACGATGATCACATGACAATATATTTGCAAAGAGCTTTTAGTGCAAATATTAATTGTGACGACATATTTGCATTATTTGATTTTATATAGTTAATATATTTTAAAAAATGTTTTTTTTTTTTTTACAAATTCACTTCTAACAATGACATAAATAAGATGCTGACAAAGAACAGTGCATGCATTCTTGACCTATGTTCTCTCATGCCCATTTGATATACAGAAGATGGCTGCATCACTATAAAAGAACGGACAAGAGATGTAAAAACAACATAACACAATGTCTTGTCCAATTCTACAAGAAACTTTCTACCCCCTTCCTCTTTATTTGAGGGAAAGCATGAACATAAAAACACATGAAGTACAAAGATTCCCCTGGCACTCCTCAGAAACATCACACTCTTTCCAACCAACACGCGTCCTCGCTCCTGTAAAGCACCAAACCAAGATGTTAGTATCCAAAACCGAAAACTATAAAAAAAGCATGTACTAGGTTCGTAAGTGTCACAGATGTGATGAACAAAAACATGAACAAAGGTGCAACAGATGATGGTAGTCTACTTTAGAATTTAGATACTGTCCGTATTATTAGGATGCTGTTATTTTAGCGTGCAAACACAAGATTATAAAGGATAATTCTTTATTCGATCGTTCCAAAGAGAACGACGGAGGGGCAATAATAATATGTGGGGGTACAACATTAATCTTTCTACCCAAAACCCATTCGTAAATAGTGTGATTAGTTCATTTTAGAGTACACGGCACAGGTTTTGAGCATATGAGTGGTGTCGTGGGTCTGCCGCTCTGAAACGGTGAGAAAGGGAATTCACTAAAAGAAAGTAGTGGAAACGCTTTCTTTGCACACAGAACAGGGGAAAACCCAACCGCACAAGGCTCGAATATGGATGGCTTCTTTCATTAAATCTCTATCTACACCAACCAAGTATTTAACCATGTTAGATGATTTATGTTAGATAATTTTCATGAACACGATCTTATCCTTCTTCTTTTGGTGGGTAAATGCAATCACACGTCAAGGATGAGACAGCAATGGAGTAGGACCAATCACTTCAGAGTGCAATTGTCACAAAGATGGTTTTTTTCTAGTGGGTTCACGTACAAGATCTAATTCGCTTTCCAGCTCCCTCTCGATCCAGGCGTCTTCACTGGAACTATCAGGCGCTTTGACTCTGCTCACCTCCCTCTCCTGCCTTCTCCTCTTCAGTGTAGCTCTGATTCTTTCTCTGTCTGTGTTGGTGATGCCCTTGGAATTCCAACCTGGTCTACTCGTTATCTGATCCTGGCCCTTGCATTCTTGTACGTTTCCAAAAGTTGTTGGTGTTCTCTCTCGATCTAGAACGTCGTTGAGGCTTTCAGAATCCTGAGTGCGCAATTGCAAGCTTACGCTTTGAACTGCAGCTGGGTTCAAGCTGATGGAGAGTTTGTGATCGACATGACTTCTAGCCTCATCCTTGCATGCCGTCCACAGCATTGCCGCCTCTCCTGCCTCCATATGCAGATCATGGCCGGCGCTGCCTGCTGATCCAGGTCTACTCAAGACACACGATTCAGGACTGCATGATGCTTCCTTGTGGATCTCCAATGGAGCAGGTGTTTCCTTCCTCTTTGTGCAAGGTGCCACAGGGCTTTGCTTGCAGCCAAACAACTCCATCATCTGTTGCTTTGCCTCTGCAGTAAATGAAAAGAGAGAAATATGTGAGGACTGCGATTAGATGCTGGGGTTTGGAGCATGAAGACTGAAGAAATGTCGACCTTCGAACAGTTGAGGCATGACATCAAATTCACGCCACCAAACTAGATCCTTTTCTGCAGGTAGCTTCACTTTACAAAGCTTAGCAGCAAAATAGATTGAACCAGCTGCAACGTAATGGGGCTTGTATTGCAGACACAACGTAGTCCTGAGCCTATAAAGACAGTTTGCAGGCATGCCATAATCTTCCAAGGACACAAGAACAAGTAAAGTGGGCCAGTACCCACTATGCAATGGATGAGGGGACAAATGCAAAGTGAAAGATGGCATACCAATCATTTACAAAATTCCATGCTACTCTCAAGACACCATTTTCAACAATTCCCAATTTCTTTGAAGCTGCAAATAGAGGTTTATAGGGATGTAGTATATCAAGGTCGAACTCAATTGTTGCCAGTAGCATCCTCTCACCCGTTGTGATTATGTCCTTTTGCTTCTCATAAACATCCTGTTGATGGAACAATAGGGGGAAAAAAGAATTAAAATAAGGACCATTAATCTATAATTGATAATGCATCTGCAGCCAGTTGATATAATCGTGGTGGATTTTATGGTACCTTTGACTGAATTCTTTTAACTGCTGTAGGATCCTTCCTGTGAATCATTTCATATGCTGCGGTTATAACCTTCGACAAGGAGCATGGTGGTTCTTCAACCTTTGAAGCAAGGAACAAACAAACAGTTGCCATAGTCTGCAGAACAATGAAATTGGTCAATTCCAAGGCCGAGAGTATCTAGCAGGTGCAGAAAATGCAACATAGTATGGTATACCAAGGAAGTCTTACCCTTGCATAACCTTATTTATGTGATGCAGAAGCCAGAAAAGTGAAAGAACAGAAGAAACTAGCATTTTCATGTTTGTTACATACATAGATTAGCACCTTCCACATCTGGCAATCGTGGCTCTTGAGTTGGGAAAGTGCTCAACTTTATCAGAAAATATTAGGGATAATTACAAAGTACACGGCATAGGAAGTACTGACTAAAATTAGAAAAAGAAAAAGCTTTGAGTAAGGTTAAGTTCCTTGAAATCCTCAATGGACTGGGTAACCCATTAAGAGAAAGTATGATGTTTCTCGTGCATGCAAAGAACTTGAATTAATGAAAACGTCATGTACAGTTATTAGCAAGAAATGACATTTCAACAACCGAGTAAGATGGGTACCAGCAGCATAGGCTAATGAGAAACCACTCTTGACCTTGGTTATTCCTGGCCGGTATGAATAGTTCAATAGTATACCCAGCAGTCAAAGAAGGGAAAAATGGATCCAAGAGTAATTAATAATAATTGTACAACTTTGATTCAAAAAGTTTAACGAAGTTATTGAAAATATGAGAACTTACAAATCAGAGCATAAGAAAGATCTCAGAAAATAATCTTCCATGCAGTGAGTCTAAGTTATGGAGGGGATATGGTACCACGCAAGCTATAAAAAGTTAGTTACTAACACAAACATCTTGTAAGTGAAACATCTGTAAGAATTTGAAGTGGCACTAGAGAAGTTATGAATTACGCACTCAAACTTGAGAAATAAATTATGACTTATGACGAACTTACTTGCCAATCATTCTTCGCATGAGATTGACGAAGATAAAAACGGTGGCAAAACATCATTGCTGTCGCTATTGTCAACTGTGGCCTACAAGACATGGCACCATACATCAAACTTACCTGAGAATAAAAGTCACTCAAACCAAGGCAAAGACAAATTTTTGACAAAGAGAAACATGAAAAATAAAATGCAGCACTTGATGCAGGCAAAAAAACTATACTTCACTGAAAAGAAAAGGAATATTGCACTAACAAAAAAGACAATAAATGCAATATTCATCTGAAAAAAATTCCTAGTGTTAAGAGCTTTACCTAGTGATACAAAAAAACTCTGGAAATGCTATTTCAGAAATTGAAGACAAATTTGACCAACAAAATATATATGAGCCTTATTCCATCAATACAGATCAGCTAATTTTATGAAGAACCTGAAGATTTTCTAACCATCATCTGCCTATTGACATCTCTACAGAGTAGTGTCACACAGGAGGTCAAAGCAGTGGATGATAGAAAACACATCTGAAAGACATAAGAGCCAGTAGCAGGTAGAGAACTACCTTCTCAGATGAAGTTTAAGCCCAAGTAATCAATAAGCAGTATCAGTTGATCACATGAACTTTTAAAAGAGTTGAGATAAAGCAGATAACATTTAGAAATATGCGACGTACATCTGTAATGCAAGCAGCTATCAAAGAACATTGAACCATAAACCCTCAAAGAAAAACATAACAACAGTTCAACAAAAGGCACTACAAAACGTGGAGACCAACAAAAATCTTTAAGCAAAAACTTTCAGTTTTTACCCTTTTCAAAAGTAAAACCTGCTGTCTTTGTTATCTAAAACATGCAAATAAAAGTTCTAAACAAAATATCACCTAACTCATGCAAACATTAAACTGAAAAAAGGCATATAATACTTGACACTAAAAATTTCACATTTCCAAGCAATGCAACTACATGTTTTGAAAGAACAAAGAGAACAAGTCCATTCAGTTTTCTTTTAGGCACAGCATTAAACAAGGCATATAATTACATACATTCCAAGCTTCATGCCCAATTCCTTAAGAAATGAACAATATTGTGCTCGAAGCTGATTTTCTTTCATTAGATCAATCCCATCCTTTCTTGATGGAGAGTCAACTTCTATTTCCTTTTTGCTGAAGTACCACTTAGATCTGTCCTGAGGTACTTCTAGTAACCCATCCGGACCACGGCAAGCTTGACTGCCGATCATTGCCATCTGAGAGGGATTCTCTAGTAAGCGTCAACCATCATAACTTTTGGTTTCTGATCTAATATCTCACAGCTATATTTGGATTTTCTGTCATTTGCTGCCAGAGGAGTGATCTTCCTGCAAAAATGACATGAAACCTCTATCAGAGAAAGGTCAAGGAAAGATGCAGGACATCATAATCAAGTGAAAATTAATTGGATGGTAATCACAGGTTTCAATGTTTATTAGTGCCTCTAATTAAAATAGGTATCCTTCAAACTTTTAGTCAAAGATGTAACAATAGCACATGGCAGGGAAGGGCACACGAGAAAAAAATGAAATTCAAGTAGGGAAGGGCAGACGAGAAAATTTTGAAATTCAAGTAGGTATACATCTTGAAGAAAAATATGTTAATACTGGACAAAAACCTTGCACTCTGCAATTCACCATCACCAATACATGACTCACACAAGATTACTGACACGTCAAAATAGAATGCTTACATTGCCCACAATGAAAAATATGCTCAACTAAACAGAGATCAGAAATTTTAAAAGAGAAACTTGCCTAATCAATTAACGTGTCAGCCATGTAGATGGCTTTACTTGTGCCTCCATGTCAGGATTGACTTGCAAACCCCCTAAAAAGGCAGTACGCAGCAAACAGAAGAGTTTAGAGTACATTATTAGTGTGTGGTACAATTTTAATCTACACGGGCAATAAGAAGATTGAGATAGGGTGTCTGACAACAATTTTGGGTATTTCTTCTCTCAAATTGGTAAAGATGTAGCCAAGTCTCTCTTTCGACACATCTCTTCTACTTTTTTATGAAGGAGTTTAGCTCTGTTAAACATAGTTGTCAAGGTGCCAAGGTGACCTAAGGCATTCTTGGGGTGCCTAAGTGCTTAGGCGACAAGGTGCTCGATTAGGCGTCGCCTAGGTGACACATTGGCACCTATTAAATCCACGGGCATATATATAATATATATATATATATATATGATAAGATATATCACAGATGCAGAATTCAATTTTAAAAATTGAAAAATAATAAATAAATGTATCAACTGCACAAATTGAATTATGACATTACAACAATTTTTAATTGTCGGGTAGAGAGAGCCTGAAAAATGTGTAGTGACAACAGTGGTAGTGGCTGGAGGAGGTCGTGATGATGGCTAAAGGCAACAATGAGGTAGCAGGTCTTATCGGGGCCCAATGGACTCAAGGCGATCTTGGCCCGTCTAGGCGACACCTTGGGCAGCCTTTTTGGACCCCAATAAGCCAATAAGGCGAACCTCCACTTTGTGCATGTCTGGGCACCTTTCTGCCTAAGCAGTGCCTAGGCACCACCAAGGCTGGCACCTTGACATCTATGCTGTTAAACTGCTACTGCCACAAGCAAATGAGAAAGGTCTCTGCCTTCTCTTTCCTCCTCTCTTAATTGGTGGTGCTCAGCATCATCCTGTGTGGGCTTGAGTGGCTTGTTGATGCAGCAGTGAAATCTGGGTGGCTGCTGGACTCAATGCTGTTCCTCAAATTGATGTCAAAACATGTCCTTGAAACAAGCCAAATACCTTTAAAGTGTGTTTTTACGTAACCCTACTCTGATAGGTTTATGGAAAATGCAATTTTCAGCATGTTTTGAGTTTATGGTAAACCTAAGGAAGTCTATGGAAAACATATTTTTAGTTATCCAAACTATGGTTATAATTAAAAATGAGTTCACAATAAACTTAAAAGCATTTATCGTGTGCATCCAAACAGGCCTTTTATAAAGCCCACAATTAACTCCAGAAACTTCTAGCAAAGGCAATTAGTAAAAGAATAGCTTAAAGTAGCTAACCATGCAATCTCTGGAGAATCTCTTGAGATTCTTCGTCTCTCCGGCTCACCAATATCCAAAATATCCAAGACACGTACCAAAGGCACACAAAACTAAAGTAAGCAACACAGATACCACCATGCACCAGCTGGTTTGTGGGATGTTAAAAACCCCTCCCTGTCACTTTAGTCTCATTCAAGCCTGAGGGTTTTGAAGTCCATCCCTCCCCCAACCCCCCGAAAAGGAAAGAGAGAGAGAGAAAACCATCACACTGATGTGGTCACCATGAAGGAACCCACCATTGGGAGGGAGACTCCTGGCCATGGTTAATCTGTTCACCACAAACCTTATAGACAGTCCCTTTCTTAAATTTTTGTACATGGTCTTTATTGTTATTTTGTTAATTTTCTCATTTTGAGTGGCTAAACAAAAGGTATTGCAAATTTTCACAAGAAAATATAAGCTCAATGAAATCTTTGATGCCATTCATGACCTCCTGATATCTCTCCAGTATCTCTTCATCAAGATCTGATATGACATTCTTTGTAGCAAACTATGAAAGGTGTAGAGAATATCTCCCAGTCACAAATAATAATACACAGAACCATTATTTGGTACAATGATTTGTTTGACACAAGGAAGGCAGACTTGGCAATCATGTTTAGATCGCCACCCTGAAAACCAAACTATGACCAATGAGTTGATGCAAGTCCGACAGGAAAGCTATCATGAGCGATTCATTTTCAGGTTTTAAATATATTTCTACTAATATGAGGGACTTGTATACAAAGTTCACAATTTACCAAACTCAGATCCTTCCATTTTTGTAGGTGAAGCAAAATGATGGGGAAGGAAAAGGAGGCAGTGCCATCCATGCAGTAACCATGGTGGCAGAGGACACAGGTGTGTCTGCTTGTTCTTCTTCATTTTCTTCTTTTTTTTCTTTGGAGCCTTCCATTTTTGCAGGTGAGCAGAATGATGGTGGGATGAGGCGGTGGCGGCAACGACTGTGATGGCGACTGCAGTGGCAGGCAATGGAGGCAGCAGCCAACAAAGATAAGTTTGGCTGCATTGCAAGCAGTCCAGCTTATCAGCCCAATTCACCTCATCCATCCAATCCTGATTTAGACGCAAGTCAGGGTTCAAGGAGCTGCGGGTCAAGTTTGTTGGCCAAAATCGGATCAGATCAGCCAATCAAAGATGATCTAATCTGATTTTGCTTTCCTTGGTTTGACATCAGAAGAGGATGTTGAAAAAAAATATAGCCAACAAGGTTTCAGCTAGAAGTATATGCTAATATAAGAAATACTAGGTGGTCTCCACATACTTGAAATCACGAGTCTTCCTTCTCTGATTAATCGTTAGTTATTGACTTCTTCTAGGCTTTATGTTTTCTCTTCTACATCATTTCTCCTTTCTTACCTTAACCCATGATTCCATGAATGCACTGTTTCCATTTAGAGTGAATTATGGAGTTTGGTTTCATATATCAAGCTTTAATGCCATTTATTCTCTTCAATTTACTATCATTCTCTGCGCAAAAGAAAATTTGGGTATCACTCGTTTTTTTCTTCCATCTGAGGATATCATAAATGGCAACATTATAACACATGTAGAAAGAACTACAGTCTCTGATTTTTTCATGATTGAAATGGGCAAAATCCATGACTAACCTGTTATCCTGCATCTTACAGTCGAGCACTTGAGCCTTAGCATTGCCAGCGGGCATCCTATTTTCCATGCATTCACGTCAAGGCTCTGAATCTAACAAATGATGTTAGCTTACGCCCTCCACTTATCCAATGGTGTTAGTAGCTATGGGTTCCTGGACTCCACCTTGGTAGAATCCAGGTTTCTGGTTTAATTGCATTTTGTGTTCTTCTGACTTTTATATATTAATTACATTGACAGTGGCCATTTTTGGCCATCTTCCAACAAAATCCCCTCTCCTTATCCCGTTATATACACTGCACACAATTACACCACTGGCTGCTTCTCCGACAACTTTTTCCATTAACTCCTGAATAATTTCTGCAAGAACTCTTTTCTTCTGACAATCCAACAAACCTAGATCACAAGTCATGGATGGATACTTTATTCTCTTTCCCCAAACTTCACAGTGCACTGCAAATGCTCTTTTCTAAAGCTTTTCACATAGGGGATTCACCGACAGTCAAACAACAGAAGCAGCCACTCAAAATAAGAAGACAATCATTCCATGCAAGTGATGAGAAACTTATTACTGAAAGACTCTTCGCCATCATTTCATATGTTAAGCCCCACAGACCACAATGGCACCTAGGCAATCAAGTCCAACTGGATAGATTAACAAGTCTATTATGTGATGATGTTCTCCATTTTGGAAAGTGACCACAATGTTTCAGGAACAGAAGGAAGATTTGTGTACAGACTGATCTATGGCTTGTTATATAAGATTTGGTAAGGACTACATAACATATGATGATCCAACAAGATAAGTGAAGGCTAACTTAGTCCTGCAGCCTAGAAATTTAGAATAGAACCAAGCAACCAAGACAAAGGAAAAGGAAACAATGATGGAATACGTTACAAAGCACTATATCTAAAAATGACAGTTCTCATGATAAACCATAATAGAGCTTTAGAGAAGGATGTTAATTGATTGATCAAGTACGTAAACTCATGATTTGCCAAATCGGAAGGTGAATCAGGTTGCTCCTGATTCGCCCCGATTCCGGGTCCGATTCCCCAGAATCAGTCCGAATCGGACCGATTCGCATGGGTATATTATATATATAATATATATGCAATATATATATGATATATTATATATATTACATATATCATATTTCAGACACATTTATATTGATTAAATACATATATGTAATATATATCATATTTATAATGTATAACATATATTACAAATATGATATAATAATATATATACATATTATATATATATATATAAAGAGAATCGGGGCGAATCAGGGATCGGGTTTCCCCTGATTCGCACCGATTCGGGGGAATCGGGCCGATTCGCCCCAATTCGGCAAACCCTGCGTAAACTTCAAAGATTCATGTTCAGCAACCAAAGCACGTCCTTCAACTTTCTTTTGTTTTATTTCTCATGTTCTCTTTGAGACTCTTTATCTGCGGTCATGCATTCCTGCTCCATGGTTTTGTGTCTATGAAATTTTCATTTCAAGAGTAAAGGTTCAAGATGTCAGATGATGTCCTTCAACATTCAAAGGCCCATAGTCTGAAAACAGATCAGAAATTTCCAAGAAAATGGAAACGATGGCAAACAATGAAGCTGAATGCACTTCCCCCAAAGTGATCCAGAGGCATCAAAAGAAGCAAACACTCAAAATTCCTATGTTATCGAAGGCGATTGAGGCATTCACCTAGGCAACGAGGCAAGGCGAGGCGACCATAAGCCGCTCGCTTGGGCGATGTTCACCTAGGCAAATGCCTGCATCGCCCGCGTCGCCTCGCAATCACCTCGACCCCGCCTCGGTTTGCCTCCGTGCTCGGGCCCAAAAGCTTGGTCCGCGCGGTCCAAGAGGACCCCCAACCGGTCCCGTTTGAGGAGGATAAAAGGGGACATGATGGTCCCCCCTTTGAAACCCTTTCGTCCCCTTTTCCTGCCGCAAAACTCTAGCACGACGTTTCACCTTGGTGGCGAAAACCCCGGCGGGCGGCAGCGATGACCCCGGGTACAGCGGCGACAACCCTGGAATTCGACGTGCAGCGGCCTACGGCTAGGGTGACGAACACTCTCTCACGGAGCTCCTCCCTCTCTCTCACAACCATAGGGGGCCGAACACTCCTCTTCTCACACCCTCTCTCTCTGTTCTCCCTCTATCTCTCTCTCAGACCCATGCACCCACCACACCCGGCCCCCTGTTCTCCTCCACTTTCTCCCCTATCCCCTGTTCTTGCCCCACCGCCTTTCTGTGTTCCCATGTGTCTCTCAGACATAGGGGCTATGCTCCCCACCCGCTGTTCTTTGACCCCCTCTTCAGACAGTGCACACACAGTCCTTAAGATAGGCCCCCATGTCTAATTTTTTTATTTGTTTAGTTTTCTTGTTTATTTTTTTCTTAAACATGTCAGGATCTGCACTCACTCTCACCTCTGCTACTCCCACTGGAGGTTCTTCAAATGCAAGCAACCAAATCCAAGAGTAAAATGAGGTGGACTGCGTGCAAAAGGGGAGGGCAAGAGATATTGGGTGGAAATATGGGACAATAGTAGACCCAAATAATAGAGATTTGGTAAGGTGCAATTTTTGTCAGAAGAATTGCAAAGGTGGGATTCATCGGCTCAAGCAACATTTAGCTGGTACATCCAGCAATGTGGCAACTTGTATGAAGGTTCCACTAACTGTCAAGGAGGAAATCCGTGATCACATGCAAAATGCTAAACAAGCAAGAATTGAGAAAAAATGCATGGTAAGAGAAGCAGAGGGTAGGGATGATCTACTAGGCCAATCAAGATTTGCTTCTAAGAACTCAATGATGGAGGTTGAGGTAAACCAAGTTGAGGATTTTTTTCCCAAACCTCCACGGATGAAGGGTCCTATGGACAAGTTTTGTACTTTAAACATAGAAGAGTCTAAGGGGAAATCTATCAGGTACAAGAAGTTTGACAAGGAAGCTCGTGAAATGGCTATTCAATATATAGCAGGTGGATGTATCAAGCAAGGATTTCATTCAATTCTGTGCGCCTACCTTCCTTTCAAACTATGCTGGAAGCAATAGGGCAATAAGGTCCAGGATTGAAGGGTCTTAGCTATCATGAAGTCCGTGAATCTTTGTTGGAGAAAGAGATCAAGAAGACCCTAGATAGTCAGAGGTGTGAGGCGACCCGCGACCGAGGCGATTGAGGGGTCGCCTTAGCCACAAAGGCCTAGGCAACCGAGGTGATATTTTATTAAAATATATATCTATTTAAAAATATGAATATATCTATAAATATCACCTAAACATGTGCATAAAACTAGGATATTTCATCAAAATATGCTATATCATGTATTACATAATATATATATATATATGCCGAATCAGGATTAGGATGGGAACTCATACTTTATTTATTTGAATATCATTTAAGTATATACCATTTACTTAAGAGGAAGTACCCCCCATTTGAATCCAATAAAAATATCAAAAAAATCATCTCTTCCAATAAAAACTCAACTCTCATATCTGAGAAAAAATCGCGACTTTGGTGATTCCATCAAAATGTCAATTTTTTAATCCCTCATAATTTGATCTAACTAAAAATTTCATAATTTAAATAAACTAAATAGAATTCAAAAAAATTAAAGTCCGGTGAAATAAGTCAAATGTACACTCGACTTTTCCAAGGGACTCACTCTCCTAATGATAGTTGATTAAGTACTGTCAGTAGGAGAGTGCGTCCCTTGGAGAAGTTACATGTACGTTTAACTTATATCACCGGACTGTGTATTTTTAATATTCCATGTTGTTTATTTGAATTATGAAATTTTAATTAGGTCAAATATGAAGGATTAAAAAGTCGACATTTTCATGAATCACCAAAATCGTGATTTTCTTCTTAGATGGGAGAGTTGATTTTTTATTGATAAGAGATATGATTTTTTGAATTTTTTATTAGATTTAAATGGGAGTACTTCCTTATTACATGTAATATTTTAAGTAATGTAACATTTACTTAAATGGTATTCAAGTAATAAGGGATCTTCGAATCGGGAAATAAGGGGATCTGGAATCGGCCTGAACTTGGCCTAGGGTCGCCTAGGCAAAATTGGCCAGGGCAAGGCGCTCTGAGGTCGCCTCACCTTAACGCCTAGGCGACAGCCTCAAGCGCCTTTGATAACATAGAGAAGACCCAAGAATTGATGGATGCACAAAAAGCAAGTTGGATTAAATA
The DNA here is from genome assembly GCA_014218235.1 of Colocasia esculenta. Lineage (NCBI taxonomy): Eukaryota > Viridiplantae > Streptophyta > Magnoliopsida > Alismatales > Araceae > Colocasia > Colocasia esculenta. Next base: position 13,192,266 of record CM024753.1, on the reverse strand, counting down.
TGGTGCAGGATCATGTCTAATGCGTGGACAGATAGGAAAGGAAGGACATTGATAAACTTCCTTGCTAATTCACCTATTGGGACTATTTTTTGAGATCAGTGAATGCTTCTGAAGAAATCAAGGATGCCAAATTGTTGGCTGATTTGTTGCATAAAATTGTGGTGGAGGTTGGTGCTGAAAATGTCATTCAAATTGTCACTATGTGGCTGGTGGAAAAATGTTGATGGCAACCCATAAACATATATTTTGGACACCATGTGCTGTGCATTGTTTAGAATTAATTTTAGAGGACATTTCTAAGTTGCCTATAATTAGAGGTACCATTCGAAAGGCAAAAGTGGTGACCACATTCATTTATGCACATACAAGGGTGCTTGCAATGATGAAGAAGTTTAGAAATCAAAGGAATCTTGCACGTGCAGCTGTGACGCATTTAGCTACTAACTACTTGAATTTACAGAGCTTGCTAGATTGCAAGGATGGTTTGAGAAGAGTGTTTACATCTGCTGATTGGCTATCAAGTAGAAACCGATGGGCAAAAAAGAATGAATGGAAGAAGGTAGCTGAAATAATCTTGAAGACATCTTTTTGGAGTGGTGTTGTATACTATTTACAAATATTTAAGCCTCTTGTTATGGTCTTGCGGTTGGTTGATGGAGAAAAACCATAATGGGGTACATCTATGAAGCCATGGATCGTGCGAAGGAGAGTATAAAAAATGTACTGGAGCAAAAAGGGAAAAAATATGGTCAAATATGGGACATTATTGATAGATGTTGGGACTTTCAGTTGCACCATCCCTAGCATGCGGCTGGATACTATCTTAATCCTCAGTTCTACTATACTCATCTAGATTTGGATGCTGCTGAAGAAGTCAAGCAAGGATTGTTTGATGGCATTGAAAAGTTAATTCCTGGCCCTAAGCTTCAAGACATTGTAACATAGGAATTGGCTTGTTATAGGAATGCACTTGACTGTTTTGGGAGAGACATGGCCATAAGGCAACGTACTACAGCCCAACCTGGTAAGTAAAGTTTTTTATCTCTTAGATTGTAAAATCAAATATGTGTTTCATATTTTCATCAATGATTTTTTGTAATGTAGTTAATTGGTGGGTTGACTATGGAAGCAATACTCTGCATTTGCAGAAGATGGCCATTCGGATCTTGAGTTTAACTTGTAGTGCATCTAGTTGTGAACACAATTGGAGCACATTTGAGCAGGTTAGTTCATATGAAAAGGGTATCTTTAGATTTTCTAGTGTTATGCCAATAAACTAATATGTAAATGGTATTTTTTATAGGTGCATACAAAGAAGAGAAATAGGTTGAAGCAAAAGAAATTAAATGATCTTGTCTTTGTGCAATACAATCAACAGCTTTTAGAGCACTATTTGTGGTTTCAAAAAGCTGATCTTCATCCTATCATGTTGGATGACATTGATGACTGCAATGAATGGATTGTTTATCCTCAAGATGAACAAGATTTTGTGCATGAAGATGCGGATCTCACATGGTTAGATGTTGAGCTTGCTGTGGGACATAATGAGCCAGAAAGGCCAAGCACAAGATTGACATCTAAAAGGCATTGTTTGGAGAAGGGAAAAGCTGTCAGTCGAAGTGAGGAAGTAGATTCCGAGGAGACAACAGAGGATGAGCATGAGGAGGAGCTTCCAATTGAAGATGATTATAACTCCTACAATAGTGATGAGGAAATTAAGAGGAGAAAGTTAGGTAAATTGGAAATGTCTCATTGTATTAGACAAATATCTTTTAATTGACTTTTATGTGTGCTATTTCTACTGTTGTTTGACCTTCATGAGTACTATTTCTATGGTTGTCTTTAATTTATGATATGACTCTTAACTCTTTTAAATAGTTTGTGTTATTTAAGACATTTAGCTTGGTTGTTTATGTTTTCAAGTGATTGACTAATTGTGCATGAATTTGAGAATTTCTATGTATCCGTATTGTGTAATTATATAGAATTTTCAGATGTGCTGCTTGTTTTTGTTTAAATTTCTCATGAATTGAATGGATTTTATATTGTTGTGTCATATTCAATGAATAAATGTAGCCATTTGTAAGTTTCTTCACATATGTTCTAGTATATTTCATATATCAGAATTATATATATATATTATATATATATATATATTTCAAAATTTAATTAAAATTTCGCCTCAATCACCTAGGCATTTGAGGCTAAAGCGACCCTATGGTTGCCTCAATCGCCTCTCGTCTCGGAAACATAGCAAATTTCAGAATCAATAGACAAAAAGAAAAAAGAAAACAAATAAATCTTTGATAAAAAAGTCGACAGAAGTTACAAAGCATGTCAATATCACAGGTGCCCTACCTGCAGATGGAAAACCCACTGTTCTGGGCTATCACAAAATTGCATCGAGCATAAAAGTTCCAGCATTAAAGATAGACCAAAGTCCACATTCAAGACAGAAGCTATGCAGACATACAATTATGGCAGAAACGAACATGGTAGTCAATAAGGATGACACATATACGATGCTGGACATTTACATATCGTGTTTTTTGATATGTCGAATATAGAAATAATGTATACGAAAAGTTTCCTTATGAACTTTTCATTTTCATTGTATACCAACATTTCTCAGAAACAAAAAGAGCCCATTATGTTAGGTTCTTTTCAGAAACCTCAAATCAACGGTTAGAACAACGTATTCGATTGCAGAAAAAAAGAAGGGGAGAAAAAAAGAGATGCCCACAGCCGACGACCCAAATCGAAGTGCACACCTCCCCACCAAAAAGGAAAAAAAATCGACATCAGAGAGTACAGTTTTCAGCTGTCTATCATTAATCTTTCCAACCCACCTCCAATCGCACCAGGCCTACCAGTACGGGGAGGGAAACAACTCGGCAAACCCCCCTCGCGCACACCAGCCCCTCGAATCTCCACCAAATTCATCGATCAAGAAAAAAAGAATCCCCCCAGCAAATCGAAACCCCCCAGAAACAGGAAGCCGAAGGGAGTGAAGCTATGCATCATCGAGTAACAACCAAAGCGGAGTAAAAGACTCACCTGAACAATTTGCCTCCGTGAAACACCGCACAAACCGGCAGACGGCGACGACGGCGGGAGAACGAACACCACCAAGATCACGTTCTGGGATGGAGAGGGGGGAAACATAAAAAGGGAAAAAAAAAAAACCTAATTCGCCCTTCTCCAGCGCCCACCCTTCTCCGCCTTCCGATTTCCACGAGGCAGCGGAATAAGGGATCATCCGAATCCGAAGAGAAAAAACAGCAGCAAACGAGAAAAGAGAGGATTTTTCTTATTTGGGAACACTTGGCGGCCAAGTCAAACTGGTTATATCGGACCATGGCGGCGCACGGAAATGACGTTAATGCCCCTCCGGAGTGCAGAAGGCAGAATGATTCGTGTTCACTCCGCCAAGTGTCGATTGCCGCCACGGTAACATTAAACTGCGGTTTTTTATTAAAATAATTATAATTTATTATGTGCTTATTTAAATAATTATATTAAAAAATATTTTCTAAATAATTACTAAATTGCCACGTCTATATTTGGTGATTGGGAGATCGACCTGCGAACGAGTCACCTTAGTAATGTCGACAGAGATGCGATATTGCTAAGACCAACACCGTTGTTGGTCTTGTCGATGCCAACGAAGGAGTCGGCGTTGACAATTCCGACTCACTATCGGCATTGACAATCCCAACTCCATTGTGTAAGTTAAAAAAATAAAAAAGAAAAAATAAGGCAGGAGCATAAGGGTTGGTTGTCTGTTCAACTTGGCTCCCTTCGTGCGGCTGATGGGAATGAACTAAATATTGTCCAACCAGTGTTGGCTTTAAGAAGCTTCACAGTAGCAGCTTATCATAGAGACCATCTGGCCTTAGTTCAATAATTTCAAGATGTAGAAGATATATTCACTTTGATCAATCATACCCCTGGTATCTTATCTATAAGGAATATATTCGCCCCTTTACTTTTGTACCTTTTTTTTTGTTTCTTCATGTTGTGTCATCCTGTTTTATGTGTTGGATACTAAGCATGGAATTGAAGTCCCCCCCCCTCCACCCCATCATATATATTAATTTGACTTATCAAAATTTTCTAATGGTGATGTTGTACCTACATCATGATTCACTTTATTAAAACAGGGAATGGGTAGTAATTGGTTGTGCATGTAGTTGAAAACTAAGGATGGCTACTTGTTGTCAGATGTTTTTTGTTGTGCATTTCTTATATTTGTTCTGGTTCAACAGCTTTTTCTTCCTTTTATGAATTTAGATATAGCCATTTAGATGCCTATTCTATTCTGACAGGAAAAGAAAAATCCTAAACGTATATGAGAATTGAGAGGTGCTATATAAATTTAATATTATTTTTTATCTAATTCATCATATATACACAGTTGAAAATAAATTGAGATTGTGCCATACCCATCAAATACAACAGAATATATGGACAAATCACAATACATCAACATAATGTCTAACTCACAAAATACATCAAAAAACATTATATAAATTAGAAATACATCAAAATAAGCTATGAAATCAAAAACAACTCAAAAATATCTAGTACAAAAGATAGATCAAAAGAACTGTGGAAATCATCTCTTCTTTCTCTTTCTAGATCCTCGATCACGACCACGACCATGACCATAGCGTTGCTCTTGCATCTCACTCTGAGCATCAACCTCTGTCTCTGATTGTAGCTGTGTCTCATGCACTAAGATAGCATCGCATGACTCTGACTATGCTATCTCAGAATCCATGTCCTCTGATATCGTACCTAATGTCTCCCCAATTAGCTCAGACTGACTCTGTTGTAGTAGTGTACTAGTCGAACATCTGTGACGTCGTTGGAGATGATATGTACCTCATGTAGATTGTGGTGTCTATGAATGTGTGATCTCATCTGACATCACCTCATCTGTCAATATCTGTGAAGCTCCTATATCATACAGAGGGGGTTGTGAAAATGTCATAACGTCTGGAGAAAACTAAGATAGTCATGCATCATCTGGCTGCTGTGAGGATCCTGCGCATGGCTCTGAAGGTCCTGCATCTGAGGTAGATGAATTTGTCTGCTGAACCTAAGATAGCACACTATCAATGTACGTCTGCATGACTATATATCTTGAGTGTGTACTTTCCGATATCATATCATCTCGAAGGCCATCAGAAACCATCATATGTAGATGCCTCATACCTTCTGTCAAACTCCTCTCTATGTGATCACGCGGCTCATAATGAATATCATAACTGAACCTTGGCCGACCAATAAACCATCTGGTGATAGACCAATATCAAGACATATACTCCACTTACCAACATCAGCTGACGTGTCCTTATTTGGTGGTATAATGTAATCACGCCGACCATGCCACATGTGTGCAAAATATATAGCCCAATCAATGTGCCCACGTCCCTTTCGGGTGACACAATGCAATGCATCAACAGGACCAGGAATAGGCTGTGCTCTACCAAACTATCTAAGTACTCTATCTGGAACATGCATCTCAACAATAGCAAAACAAAGAGAGAGAGACCGAGACAACAAATATCATATCCTTACTTAGAAACAACTGGTAGTATTGGCAATATGTCGGAAGTGTATGGCTCCCACCTAACCTGTGTTGAAAATATATGATGTAAGTGTAATGTTGAATCTGTGTACAATAGGTTTCATGATGCTTACCTGATAGTCCTCTTGATGATCAAGTTCGACCTCTATAGTCTCAAAACATATCATGGGTTATTTATCTCTTCTCTCGGAACATCCCACCTACAATTTATTTGTAAGTTAGTATAATTTTTATAATTAAATAGTAATACAACAGTCTAAACTTACCTGTGACCCAAAAGCATGTCCTGTGTCTAAGGATTCATTGCAATATCAAGACGCCCCACATGTAGTCTTTCCCAAGACCACAACTAAAAATTAAAGCAAATATTTAGACGAGTCAATAAATTGTTAGTGGCAAAATCAATATGCATTAAACGATATATTACCTGAAGAAGAGTCAATGAATCACAAATGGCCTTGGCATCCGACTTGCATGCAGTAGACAAATGACAATGGAAGTAAGCAAGTGTGGCACTGCCCCACGAGTATCTCCCAGCTTGATCAAAGTCCTCTAGTAGAGGTAGATACATAAGTGGCACTAAGTTTATTGTCTTATCACTGAAAATAGTACAACCCAAAAGATGTAACAAGAATGTTCGTGCATGTCGTTTAACATCCTCCACCGATGCATCCTCTAGGATAACTGTAAACCTTTATCACAACCAAGATAATTTCACATAACCTCGTCTCGCCAACTCTGGGACATCACCTAAAAGTGTCATCCAAACATCTGTCCAATCTAAACTAGTGTTTCCTATGACAACATCACCATCAATTGGTAGCCCCATCAAAATAGCAACATCCTACAACGTGATTGAGACGGAACACCTCGTCCAAGCCCGTTAAACTGAAAACGTACTTGATCTGAGTCCGCCTCCCGCGAACGGACCGAAGCCTCGCAAGGGATACCATACCATAGTCCGTGAAAACACAAAGGAACAACACCATTTCATATATATTTTTCACAATTTTACATAGCCATATTTCCACAAAACTGAAAGAAAGTACAAGAGCCAGGGGCATACCCCAAGGTACAACTGAAGAAAGTAAACAACTAACTACACTACACTGTTGGAGCTGCTACTACACAGCTGGAGGTACTGACCCTGCACCGCTACGACTCGGCTCTGAACTAGACGACGGTCGAGAAACGTCCTCCTCGCTCTCACCTGTGGGGGTAGGGGTGAGCCTCGCTAGTCACTGGCTCAGTAGGGAACTCCCCCAACACCGAGCAAAATCAAACCACAGGTACGAAAGCAGTAAATAGTACCAACAATTTATAGAACAGCTAAGCAAGATATGAAAGCTGTAAAAGTACTCACCGTCTGCCGACTGCGAAAAATAACTGTAATAATTAAACGGCAAACTTAAACAGGTGTACGAGCTACAGTAGAGACCGCCACACACGAGTCATGTGAACTGGTTCGCGACACCAGAAACTGACTCGGACAAGCTAACACAGGTCTACCTCTCAGTCTCGCAGCCACGGACGAAAGGTCCAGCTGCCGCTCCACGTGAAAAGGTCAAGCAACTATGGAGACCAACTAAACACCACCACCTGTGGACCACACGGTCGCAGGCAGCCCTGCTGGCACCTCTGGAGACCCTGGCCTGGGCTCTCTAGAGTGAGGCACTGGAAAAGGACTAGCTGGGGACCAGTCGACTACTGGTGTCCGTACCCCCAACTACGAGCGCGCTACAAGTGACTAAAGACAAACACAAGTGTCACTGTCCCACTGTCGTCTTTCCCTCAGCGGACGTACAACTCAAACACAGAGTGAGGGTGTTCAGGTCAGACGACACAGACCTCGACGGTACAACACAAGTACCGGGACAAAGCCCCGAGCTAACAGCCTGGCTCAAAGAGAACCTGGGGCACCAACTGGAGAGGTAACCACGGTAGGCGTCGTACTACTCGCCACGTACAAAAACCACGTGCACATCACACACAAACCACGTGAAGTCTCACGTAAACCTGAGGTAACAACGGTCTGCTACACGTGAACCCAACTGTACTCACGTGAACAACACGTAGCCTCGAAAGTAAGTAAAGTGAGTAACTAACTGCGTGCTCAGTATGCTAAACACAGAAACCATGTGCACTCAGTGCACCACAGGTACCAACGCACCATTCATTATCGATAAATCCATAATCAGCCATTTCTACTTAATATATGTTGGCAGCAACATCGACTGCGTATGGGGTAGTAAACGGCAAGGGATATGGTCCTCTGTTCCGGCTGATGAACTTGGCGACAATCGATGTTGACGCCAAGCTCTTCAGCCTCTGTTCCTACAGAAACCCTAAATCGATTCTACAGGATCTACAACCATCAAAAAAAAGGAAACATGAGGAAAACTTTTCCAAGTCAAGCATGCATCATTTAAGATTAGAACTACATGATTAACCATCAAATTCCATCAAACCACCCTTAAAATCCGCATAAAGAACTTTACCCAAAATTGAATTAACAGGCTTCTGCATGTTTCCTATGTATGTTTTAACGATTTAGAAACTCTAATGGGATCATCCCCTACCTCTGAACACGCTTAAAAACACTTAAAGACCCCTAGTTCACGCCGAGTCCTCCGCGAGCTCCGACGACAATTACACCACGCTCCGGCGTTTCCTTGGCTAATTCGACAACGCCACACATTCCACGATCTCCCAATTATCCTTTTACAGCTCTTGGAAGCATTGGGGAAGCAAGAGACATGAAATCCAGGCAAGGGAGAGAGAGAACAGGGTGGAAAACCTGCCCTCGGGTGACCCTATAACCTGCAGATTGCACAGGTTGGCGTCAACCCTTCTGCCGCTTAGGGCAACCGCCACCACAAACGTCCATATCTTATGCCGTTAAGTTCATGCAGTCAACGACAACTTACCTGGACGCCAACAAGTCAACGGCCACACCTGGCCGCCAACTCCTAGTCAACTGCAGCAGGTCCTATTTCATTTCAGGACCCAACCTGCACCACACCTACACACACCACGCGTCTACACCACACTGGCCTCACAACGGCCTTCACAACCACAACACACACGATCCAAAAGGATCCGAAAATGCGCGACGTTACATTACTATCATCTAAAAAGAAAATTTCGACCCGAAATTTATTACACGATTCAAAGTTAAAACACTTACACATACACACTTTTACAATACTATCATCTAAAAAGAAATACAAAAACTTATTCAAACAGATAGGGATACCCTTTAGCCATCTTACGGCTAATTCCCAGGTATCCTCACCTCCCAACCTATTTTCCCATCTTACTTTAACTAGCTCGATTTCTTTATTTCTCAGCTTCTTTATCTTTCGATCGTGATCTGTACGGATACTCTGGCATAGTCATATCCGGTAGGTCACCACCTTGATATCTAATTATCTGAGCTGGATCTTCAATACACTTTCTTAACATAGAAACATGGAATATATCATGGACATCCGCAAAATCTGCTGGCAAATCCAGCTTATAAGCTGTTTCCCCAATTCTTTCAATCACCTGGAAGGTCCCACATACCTTGGACTCAACTTTCCAGTCTTACCAAACCTTATAATATTTACTCGGGGAAACCCTCAAGAAAACAAAATCTCCCACCTCAAACTGAAGTGGTCTCCTTCGATTATCTGCATAACTCTTTTGTCTGCTTTGAGCTGCCTGCAATTTTTCTTTAATGAGTTTTACTGTTTCTGTGGTTTGCTGAATCAATTCAGGACCCACTAATTGCCTTTCTCCCACTTCATGCCAGTTCAATGGGGTTTTACATGGCCTTCCATATAAAACTTCATACGGTGCCATCCCAAGACTGGTATGATAACTATTATTATAAGCAAATTCAACCATTCCCAAATGATGCTCCCAGCTACCTCCCCAAACCAAACAACAAGCTCGCAACATATCTTCATCGTCTGAATAGTCCTCTCTGTCTGACCATTTGTCTGGGGATGATAAGCGGAGCTATATCTCAGCTCAGTACCAATACTTTCTGTAGGCTTCTCCAAAACTAGAAGTAAATCTTGGATCTCTATTAGACACAATAGTCTTCGAAATACCATGCAATGGAACAATTCTTTCAACATAGACTTTTGCTAATCTATCCACTGTCCAAGACATACTTACTGCCACTAATCTGCACACCTTAGTTAATCTGTCAACAAATACCCATATTCCATTATGCCCGGAACTCGATCTTGGTAAACCTGCCACAAAGTCCATAGCAATATCATCCCATTTCCACTGTGGAATGGGCAACAGCTGCAATAAACCTCCAGGCTTCTGATGTTCTGCTTTAATCTGTTGACAGATAGCACATTTTGCAACAAACTCTGCTATTTCCTTTTTCATATGAGGCCACCAAAAATACTTTCTCAAATCATGGTACATTTTAGTACTACCCGGATAGATAGTGTACCTAGATTTATGAGCCTCTTCCAACACTCGCTGTTTTACTTCTCTTTCAGCTGGAACAAACAACCTGCCTCTGAGCCTAACCACACAATTATCATCAATGGTAACTCCTTCCATCTTTACAATCTCAGCTAAATTACATCTGCCTCTGAGCCTCAACAATCTGCCAATACAAAGATGGCTCTCTACAGCACTAGTAGCTAGTACTGCCCGTCGCTGACTACTGGGCACATATAAGGAGTTCTCTACTATCTCTTCATACAGCTTCCACTCTTTGATCATCATCAGATTTATATATGCCTTTCTGCTCAAGGCATCTGCTACAACATTGGCCTTACCGGATGGTAAGCCAAACTGAAATCATAATCTTTTAATATTCAATCCATCTGCACTGACGAAGGTTCAAATCTTTCTGCGAGAAGATATACTTAAACTTTTATGATCCGTAAAGATCTCAAATCTCTCGCCATACAAATAATGCCTCCACATCTTTAAGGCAAAAACAACTGCTGCCAACTCCAAATCATGAGTGGGGTAATTTTCTTCTGCCGGCTTTAACTGTCTGGACGCGTAAGCTATCACTTTGCCATGCTGCATAAGCACTGCGCCAAGACCTTTCCTTGAAGTATCGGTATACAACACAAAACCACCACTCCCTGCCGATAATGTCAATATAGGTGCTGATGTGAGTCTCTTCTTCAATTCCATAAAACTTCTCTGACATTCACCGGACCATACAAAAGGCACACCTTTTCTAGTCAACTTAGTCATAGGTGCCGCAATCTTAGAAAAATCTTGAATAAAATGCCTATAATAACCTGCTAATCCCAGAAAACTTCTAATCTCAGTAATTGTCTTAGGCACTTCCCATTTCATCACGCTCTACTTTACTTGGGTCTACTACTACTCCTTTAGTTGAGATAACATGACCTAGAAACTGAATTTCTTTCAACCAAAATTCACACTTACTGAATTTAGCAAACAACTGGTTATCCCTTAACAACTGCAGGGTAAACCTCAAATGAGCTGCATGCTCTTCTTCAGATGCTGAATAAATCAGGATATCATCAATAATACCATAATGAATTGGTCTAAATATGGATGAAAAATTTATTCATCAGATCCATAAAACCTACAGGAGCATTGGTAACCCAAATGGCATAACCACAAATTCATAGTGACCATATCTGGTTCTGAAGCTGTCTTATCTATATCTTCCTCTTTAATTCTCAACTGATGGTACCCGGACCTCAAATCAATTAGAAAATACTTTTGCTGATTGCAACTGATCAAACAGATCATCTATTCTCGGTAACGGGTACTTATTTTTAATGGTCACATCATTCAACTTTCTATATCAATACACATTCTAAAACTTCCATCTTTCTTTTTCACAAACAACATCGGTGCTCCCCACGGAGATGACTCGGTCTAATAAACCCTTTCTGCAACAACTCTTCTAATTGCTTTTTCAATTCTTTAAGTTCTGCTGGTGCCATCCGATATGGAGCTTTAGAAATCGGCATGGTACCTAGCAGCAACTCAATAGTAAAGTCCACCTTTCTATGTGGAGCTAAACCAGACAAATCTTTAGGAAAAACATCAGCAAATCCCTAACCACAGGAACTGCTTCAACTGACTAACTAACTTCTACCAAACTTACCGAGGCTAAATAAGCCACACATCCAGCATTTATCAACTTTCTAATTCTAATTGCAGAAATTAGAAACTTAGAGGTATAAAAGGCATACCTTGATATTCAAATACTGCACCATTAGGATGACAAAACCTGATCATTTTCTTTCTGCAATCTAGCATTGCTCCATAAGTCTCAAGCCAATCCATACCCAAAATAATATCATAATCTGACAACTGCAGGGCATATAACCGACCCAGCATTTGATTCCATTCAATCATAACAGGAGCTTCATCTATATAGCTCGAAGTGAGCAGAACTCACCCGAGGGAACTTCTACTACCAACTCACAAGACTTTTCTTCTAAAGGATGAGCCATGCAATCCAAAAATTCTTCGGAAATGAAAGAATGAGAGGCACCCGAATCAAATAAAACTCTTGCTGAGTAATCATAAAGAGGTAAAGTACCTTCTATCATATTCGATGCCTCCGCCTGGGCTCGGGTGATAGCCATACACTCGGCCCCTTCCTCGCTGCTGCGGTGCTCCTCTCTGCCACGACCTGCCTGTGGCTGCTGAAACTGCTGAGGTTGCTGCTGCTGCTGCACACCTCTTCCATACCCATACTCTCTTGGATAGGGGCAATTGCGGATCAAATGCCCTGGCTGATTACAATTATAACATCTATATCCCTAGTGAATAATGGTGTCTGCAGTACTGTGTTGCGACTCCTCCACCTCTGGCCTACCACGACCTTGCTGAAATTGCTGACGACCTCCCCATCCTCTTCCTTTACCTTTAAATGCTTGCTTCAATTTCTGGCCCCATTTACCAAAGCCTGATGAAGAAGGTCCTGCTGGTGCTTTACCCTTACTTGCACCACTGACTGCTGCGGTAGCCGAAAACTACCTGAACCTGACTCGCCCACCTGACGAGTCCGAATAGACCTCTCCAACGTAGCTGCTCTCTAGGCTGCTTCTTCCACTGTCTTACACATGAGAGGTACTATTGCATCTGCAATTCCACTCTCAAACCTCTAATGAAATACTCAACCATCATATTATTATCTGACACTACATAAGCGCATATCGGCTAAGTGCCATAAACCTCATTGGTACTCTAAAACTGAAGAGTTACCTTGCTGGAGTGTCCGAAACTGCTCCCTCTTCACTTGCTGCACTTGAATCGGGAAGAATGTATCATTAAATACATCAAGAAATTTCGACCAAGTGATAGCCTCTTCTGTCCTGCCTGCAAAGGTGGTCTGCATCTTCAGTCGCCACCATTCCAATGCAAACCCTAACTGATAAGCAGCTAACACAACTTTATCTGCTGCCGGACACCTCATGTCGCAAAGACCCTTTCAATCTCATGAACCCAGTGTTCCGCTGTATCTGGATTCGGCCCTCCTGAGTAAGTAGGCGGCTGCAATCTCAGAAATTTCTCCACTTGCATCACTGGTTCCTCTGCTAATACACTGGTGGTGGTGGTGGCAAGGGTGCTAAAAGGCACCTCTACTCCTGGCGGTGGCAATACAGGGGCCTCAGGTACACCCCTCCAACACTGAGGTACTACTGCTGGCGGCACCGGCGCCTGCTGATCCATCCTTGCCCGAATATCTGTGAGGCTTTCCCAAATCCTCTCTATCATATGCTGAGTGCTCTTCTCTGGATCATCTCCTCCACCACCCCAATCTCTTCTATTAGCCATTTCAAAAATTTCTACATAAACAAAACACCAAACAAAAATAAAACAACGAATTATCAGAAACCAGGGTCCCTACCAGCAGTGTACAAAGACCGAAATAAGGCTATGTAACCTTATAATTCCTTTATATTAACATGGACCTTGCTCTGATACCAACTGAGATGGAACACCTCGTTCAAGCCCGTTAAACTGAAAATGTACTTGATCCGAGTCCGCCTCCCGCGAACGGGCCGAAGCCTCGCAAGGGATACCATACCACAGTCCGTGTAAACACAAAGGAACACCACCATTTCATATATATTTTTCACAGTTTACATAGCCATATTTCCACAAAACTGAAAGAAAGTACAAGAGCCTGGGC
>CM024753.1:12895424-13178412 GCA_014218235.1 Colocasia esculenta | reverse complement strand
ATGATCCGAGCAGATGCTCTGGATCGGTCTCCTCCTCCCCGACCACGAACTCTGGCCCCACAACTCTACTATGTCATCATAGTAGTCACTCCTCTCCTGTCCTACTACCAGCTCTCCCTAAATCGGCTGTCCCGTCAGATATGCCACATCCTCCAACGTGGGTATCATGTGACCAGAAGGCATGATGAATGCCTTGCAGTCCTCCTCCCACGCTCCCGGAGTGCCTCCAGGTATGACACATCCACGTGGAATGGCCGCACTGCTAGGAGGTGCCCAATCCCATCCGGGCAATCCGGTCTGCTGGGCCTCCGGCAGTGCCCGGTACGAGGCCCAGCACAGGTCCCAAGTAACCCTGCTCCTCATCATGCCCTTTCCCCTGCACAGAAAACATAGGAACATTGGCGTCAGCATCGATTGATTGCCGTTACATTTTATTGGCGTCAAGGGTATGGCCGTTTAACCAGAGTTAACGGCAGGGTAAAGGGCCGTTAAGTTCAAAGGTTAACGTCCAAAGTATTGCCATCAGTTCATCTTGACGGCAAGTCCTTGGACGTCAATAGGAACCCGACATCGACGCGATGTTGACGTTAAGTTCTTGTTAAACCGAACAACCTTTCCCCTGTTTCCCCTTCTATCCCACTTTCTACAGACATACATCCACAAGGTTTTTTAAGGTTCGAGTGGCATACCTTTGGCCAGCGTTGGTGCCTCCCGGCCGCTTCCACCTCCATCTCTTCTCCCCATCCGTCGTCTCCGGCGGTTTCCTCCCCCTCCGGCACGCTATCGCCGCCGGCGCCGGCCTCCGTAGCCTCCTCCTCTTCCTCCGCCATGCTCTCCTCCCCCATCACCTCCTCTTCCTCCTCCGGTTGGTGGCGGACTCGCATTGTTTGCCTCTTCCCCCTCGCCATATCTCACAGTCCAATTGAAATGCAGAAAGAGAAAAGGGGTTTGAGGGGGTTTGAAGGATTAGAAAGAGAAATAGGTTTTAGGAAGAGTGAAGAGGTGGGTAAAGGAAGAGAGGGAAGAAGAAGAAGAGTTCTCCCGCGGTTTGAGAGTTGAAATGGCGCCGGCGACATGTCGGTTGATAAAAAGCTGAGTTTTGAAATTGACGTCAATGGGGATGTCGCCTACTTATCTTGTGACCTCACTAAGGTGGCCGTTTACTTCTATTGACGTCCACATACTGGCCGTCTATGTCTGGCCCCGAGGTACCCCTGTCAGACCTCGAAATCCGATCAACGTCCTTTATGGACGTCGAGTTTGAATTAGGCGGCCATTGATCTGGACGTCTATTTTCCGTCTGGCTGTTAGCGCAACCCGTGGCCGTTTACCATATCTTGGCGTCCATCGATGTGGACGCCAACGGCTGCGCACTCAGTTTTCACAGGACACTCCAATGAACACATTTGAGGCCAACTTGACACACATTCAAGTCTCTCAAGCAATCTAATGCCATTAAACACAATGAAAATCACTCTTTATTTCATCTAGTTTGTGTTACACTTATTGAAATGAGGAAAATACATCACTTTGCCCTCTGAGCCATATAAAAAAATCACAAGAAATAGGGAAAATAGTGTCAATGAACTCCTCATATTTCCAGATGTCCTCCCAACTCTCCTGCACAGCCTATCCCACCTTCTTGCTCGCTGTGTGCCTCTCCCAGGTCTTCCTCGCCTTCTTCATCAGCTTCTCATTTCTCCCCGGGATCATCATGTCGGTGCAGTTGGATGAAGTTGGGATGCCCCGCGGAATTCCAAGCTGACAATGGCATCGATGTGGCTGATACACCACCATCCGATCTGCCCCAATCAACCACAAGTCTCTGTCTTCCCTGGTGCAAATTATGAATTCAATTGCCCTCATGAACAACGGCCTGACTATGAAGTCCTCCACAGGGAAATAGCCCAGGTAATCTCGCCATGCATCTCTGCTCTTCAAATGTGCTGTCACACACTTGATCTCATCTTCTGGCTTGTACTATGCCCTGCTGCAGTGCACCGAACTCCGAAGGAAGATTCTGGAGGGGGTAGGTTGCTTCTCAGCAAAATCAAATTTCAAATGAGCCTCCATCCATACCTGAAGCAGGAACAAACTCCCGCACGTGCGTCCGCCTAAGCTCATTGTGGTGAGTGAGCTGTACAGGTGTGCCAGCACTACAGGGCAAGTGATTGCCCATGCCACAATAGAGATAGGATTCCCACGTGCTCATAGAGGAGGAAATCACCACTGGTAGGGAACAAAAACTCCAGCTAGGTAGAGCGTCAGTCCATGGGTCGCCCTCTCACCACCATCTCCTTCGCGTGCTGGATCAACCACCAGGCCAGCCGGTCTAGGAAGATCCCATTCTTGTTCGTCATCCTCAACACTTCTTTCTTATCCCGTACGATGTCTGCGAGGATCTCTTCCCACGGGAGGAGAGGGGTCGTCACATCGTACTCCAAACACCGCCTCCAGCCCAAGAACCATTCCACCTCGTCTAGTAGTACGCTCGCCTCAAACCCCTGGAACACGAATGTGTGCGTATACGGGTGCCACCGCTCCACCAGCGCTCCCAGGGCGTCAAAATCCCACCACATCTCCTTCATATTCTTCGCCAGCACCACCATGAAGCTCAAATTCCACATCCGGATAAAGCCTCTCATGTCCAGGGTGATGGCATTCACCAAATTCACAAGCCAAGAAAAAGCCCGCACTTGGCCCTGGCTCGGGAAGGCATGTACCTCTTGCGTATTCATGGAGCACCATAAGAGAGAAGTTGGGCGTTTTTCAGCCTAAGAAGAAGCAGAAATGAATAGTACTTACCTCCCCTTTGGCCAGTATGGTGCTCAGATGTCCCGGAACCTCGCTCAGGATCCCCGGGTTCATGCTCGTGGACTTTCCGGTGGACGAGGAGGCCATTCTTTGCTGCTTCAGTCCGTCCTTGACCTTCTGGTTCGCAGTTGGGAAAGGAGAGACCGAGGAAGAAGAAGGAAGAGTCCTTATGGACTCCCAATACCTTTTTTTTCAGCCTGATCCGCTGGCCAGTAACGTCCATATCGTTGGACGCCAGTTTTGTGTTAACGGCATCCTATATGGACGCCGACTGTTGTAGGCGGCGACAGTGGGTGACGTTAAATGAGTTGGCGGCAATCGGGGTGGACGTCTACTTCCCAGAATCTTTAATTATTTAATATGGCCATTATATTTTATCTTGTGCTTCAAGTTGTTTTGCAGATGTTTAAGCACAAGCAGTGCTTCAGATTCGGAACACTCATGCGACCGTGAGTGTTGCATAGGTATGTCTAATGTAGGACCCCACCAGAGGCGAATAACTTGGCGACCGTGAACCTCGAGTTCCCCTTTACCAAAAACAATGACAGGTTTGCGATCTCTCAGTTATTCGTATGGCCTTAGATTTTTCCTCTGGTTCTAACTTGCATTTTAGATAGGCAACCCACACCAGCATGCATTTAGGTCTTCACCGCTAACATTCTCTTGCTAACTCAAAAAAAAATGGTGATTTTCCTCGATCACTCTGTGGCTCCCCAGTTCAGGTGGCCTACCGGGTCAGCACCCTCTTTATATTTGAGCCAATTTCGGGCCTTTGTTGTCCCCCCTTCGAGAACTTGTCCCACCGTGCATATCATAAATAGTCAAGCAGTCTTATTGAGTTCATTTGAACCTTCGCCAGTCATGAGCTTAAGTCTGGACTTCAGGCTTTTCAAACATCGATTCCAGTTAGAATCTTTTGATAGTCCTTTGAGAGATAACCAACTCCTTTGTCTCCACGACCCCCTAAATCTAGACAGACATCCTAATTAGGCCAGCGAGCCCAGACGAGCTCCAGTTATGAGACTCTCTTGATTCGACCATCATATTACAACTCCTTTGACTCAGACACGCCAGAAACTAGTCAAAGTCCAACACGGCAACGCCAGGGACCCTAACATTGGGTTGAACTTGTAGTTACATGGGTAGATCACCCTCTTTCCTATCCTCATTTTTCTCTCAGACGATTCGTCAGTTGTTTCTAGCCTAAATCTTTCGTATGGCTTGCTAGAATTCCTATCTTTGGAGATGGTCCCTTTCATCAAATCTCCGCGTCCTTTGTTTACCGAGACACCAACCTTTCAGTTCACTTTGCGCCCTTGCAAGATCGGATGTCTCGGAGGGCATTTGTAGGCGTGAGATTTTGGCCCATCTCCGCGTGGTTCATGGCTCAATAAGGCTTGTTTGACCGTTTGTTGACTTGCCTGGGATCCATGTAGACGACAACATCGACTGCCGCTGACTTCATGTAGGCGGCAAGGTCAGTGGACGTTGACTATAGTCGGCGTCCACCCATGTGGAGGTCTGCATGGTTTGGCGACGACATCGTTGGACGTCAACCTGGTTTACTTGGTTTGCGCAACTACCCCGAGATTCCAGCCCACTTGCACCATTCTCTCGGCCATGCAACTCATGTAGCCGTTCCCAACGGGCATATGGGCCACCTTGGCACCCCCTTGACCCAGTAAAAATCCTACTTGGCCTCTCCTCATTGGTTGGAGCTTTAGTACATGGATTGCCACTTGTGCAAGTATGTTTCTTCACACTTGGGTATCTAAAGCTTCTGAACTCCGACCCTACTGTCTATATAACTCACCCTTAGGCCTTCTAAGTGAGAGGGAGGAGAGGCTGGACGTCCACATGCTGTTGCCTTGAAAGAAGAGAGAGAAAAGTACACTTATCCTTTGATCCTTCCTCTTTCTCTCCTTCTCATCATTCGGGACGTGTAGGAGGCTTCATCCCGAGCTGGAGGAGCACACCAGGGAGTCAGCAACGCCACAGCAACGAGGATCACCCCCTCCTCTTTCTCTCTTTCCCTTCCTTTTTCTCTTTAGTTTTGCATGTTACACATACACTCTCACACGCCCTAGGCA
The DNA here is from genome assembly GCA_014218235.1 of Colocasia esculenta. Taxonomy (NCBI): domain Eukaryota; kingdom Viridiplantae; phylum Streptophyta; class Magnoliopsida; order Alismatales; family Araceae; genus Colocasia; species Colocasia esculenta. Next base: position 13,173,508 of record CM024753.1, on the reverse strand, counting down.
CATAGGACACCTGCCTACACACCTATAAAGGGGTTTCCCAACCAAAATGGAGGGAAGAAGGGTGGTCATAGCACTTGGCCACCCCTCTTCTCAAGTCCACAATCGTACGAGACTCTCCTTTTAGGATTGTTTCCTTTCTGTTTAGGACGCTTTCTACACTTCATTTAAGTCTAATAGAGTCTCTTTTGTGGCAGGAACGAATCGTAGAAGACCGTGGACCTCTCTTTCTTTGGTCGGCCGAAGAAGGAGAAGTTGAGGCCCCATCTCCGTCCGCTACGTGAGGCAGCATCACCAGCGTGGTCACAACACCTCCTTGGGCACAGGTAAGGCCCTGGCGATCACAAAATCTCCCTTTCATTTGTGGTTTTCTTTGTTTTCTCCTCAGTCAACTTGGTCAACCGGGATTCAACGAGGTCACCAGCGACCCTTCAGCGCCAACGAGGGAGAAGCGACATTCGTGAACCACTGGAGGATCCTACAGTCACCGGGGTACTGGAAACGGATCGTCCACAATACCCCGAGGGAGCACAAGCTCACGCAACACAACTAACACTACTGCTGGTAGTACAAGTCTGCCACAACGCCTTTGCATGCCATACCAACGGTATGCCCTGAAAAGAACTGTAGAGGAGTGAGCCTCAACAAATCACAGGCTCAGTAGGGACCACCCAAAAACCACACACGAAACTGAGGAGACCTCAACTCCAGAGGGTCTCACTGGCAACACCGATAGCCAAACCATATCATGCTCATAACAATATATGATTAACAACAAATAAATATAATCATATCCATAAACATAAAGTCCTCGGAAAGTAAGAGGAACCATAGGACTAGCACAACACCACTAGCCAGCCCAACAATAGCAATGCCTAGGCCATAAGCCTCATAGGCACATTACCACAACAACTGGTCGCTTAAGCTACAACCACACAGGCAGACCATTGCCTAGGCTACAAGCTTTATAGGCGAACCTCAAACACGTGGGTAGTAGGACTGCTAACCCAGAGCTTGTCCATTATACCCCAAACCACGATATGTCGAAAGCCACACACATGGTAGTAGAACTGGCTACAACCGGCCAATCCATCACACACTAAAACTATAATCGGAAGCTTACCCGAGGAAGGGTAAAACACAACGAGTGGAAGGTCTCATCACACGACCTCCACGGAGCACAGCTCCCCACACCACCTGAAAAGGCTAGTACACAGCGTACCACGAGAAATTGGTACCCACAAAGGGTACAGGTACCTGCCACCATGAGATACCACCACAAAGCCTCAGCACAACTGAGCCTCCTACCAGGCACACCACAATGGGTCAGACCACAACCCACGAGTCACTACACACAAACCACAACCAGTGACAAAGCAAGAGTCAGAAAGGAATGACGCCACAACACGAGAACGGACTACTGGTTCATGATGTCAGTATCCACCCCAGACAACACAACACAATAACTACCTCTCAGTCTTGCAGTCACAGACGAAAGGTCCAACTACCGCTCCACAAGCACAAGCCAAAGAACAGTGGAGACATACCAACACAACACCTGCAGACCACACTGTTGCAGGCCCATGCCTAGCACCTTTAGGGACTCTGGCCTAAGCTCCCTAAAGTGAGGCACTGGAAAACAGGACTAGTTGGGGACCAGTGTCAACTACTGGTGTTCGTACCCCCAACCACGAGCGCGCTACAAGCGACCGCACACCCACAAACACAAGTCACTGCCCTCTGTGGTCTTTCCCTCAGCTGGACGTACAACTCAAACACAGGAGTGAGGGTGTCCAAGACAGACGACACAGACATCGACGGTACACACAGTACCGGGACAAACCCCGAGCACAACAAACACACGTGCCTGGCTCACACAGAACCTGGGGTACCCGACTAGAGAGGTATTCCGAAATAGGCGCCGGACCACCACACTCGGCAACGCACAAACCACGATACTTACACATATTATCTTTATTACAAACTACGATATACATGTGAGGAATAGCTTTTCTCGGTCACTCTGTGACCCACAAGCTAGGCTACACAAACACATACACAATTTACATTAAATAATAATAACTTGGCCTATCATTGGTCACGAGGTGACCTCCATTGCCGCATTGAACTCATTACACGATAACCACTTAATAACCATACTTATGCTTTACTAATTAACCATCTTAAATAACCTACAACAGACATTAAAGGACCAAGGCTAGGTTCACACCAGAACCTCACTGCCCAGTCACCACAAACCGACCATATCACCGCTCAATCATACAACCGTATGTCAACCACGTAAACACACGTCCACCACATGGACAACACGCTCAACGAGCACTACAGGTGCCAATGCACCACTCACCCAACCATGCACATAAGACATCATAGTCGAATAATCGTACCGTTTAAAACATGTACCACAGGACCTCTCGACTGAGGTCGCGACGTGGGGTAATGTCGTCTTCAGAACGCGACACACCGATATGTCGTATTCAAGAACCTGAACGCGACGGGTCGGCCTGTCGTGTTCAGAACGCGACAGGGGGCTCCGTCGCCTTCACAGGCAGGAGCCCTAATCCGGGATCCTCTCCCCAGATTACCCCCAAAACCCATGCAAAACCATGCTTAATTTCCATTTTTATGCTTTAGTGAATACCCTAGCATGGTATCTATGGTTTATAAAGCAAATAACACGTTAAACATGTCACACACACAATCCATGCATCAAATGAGGTGGATTCCTCCCTACCTTTGCGAAGAACATGCAAACCACCTACGGCACGGCATCTCCCCCGCTCCATGCGATGTCCTCGCGGTGAGAGCGCACCAAAAACCACTCCAAAATGCCGAGTCGCCCAAAATCCCCGCAGCAGCTCCTCCCCTTGGCCAAACAAAGCGTGCTTAGCTCTGTCTGGCCGACCTGCATAAAATGCACTGCAGTTGGGAATGCGACGTAGCTCTGCGTCACGACCTGAATGCGACGTAGGTGGCTATTGCCTTCCCAAGGCCGTCTGCATGCCGCCTAGTGCGCGACACGTGGCGTGCATGCTGATGAAGACCGCTACAAGGCAGCAACCTGAATACGACACCCAGAGCCGTCGCGTTATGAACGCGACGTCCCTCACTGTCGCGTTCACAGACAGTGAACTTGTGGGCTGTTTGGGCTAAAACTTCCGACCCACAACACCCACACAACGCACGAGAACCGCGACCAAGGCTCTAATGACCCCACATTGGTCATGGACCCCATACCAGAACCAACAAACACAGATCCGAACGACCACTAGACGAGGATCCACGAGGATCCGAAAATGCATGACGTTACAATGTCTCCTTCATATTGAGTGTATGATCCTCAATACGTAGGACACCATCATAATAACACATTAAAGAACATTTGAACTAGTCATATCTGTCATTTATAAGATAAATAAGTCATAGTTGTCAAACAAGAATATTTAATATCAAATTTATAATTAATATTGACAAAAAATAACATCAAATGATATTATATAACATTAATAAAAAAAGATACATACTTGTAAGCTTGGAGAGGAGGGTGGGTCGCAACAATACCTTGAGTTAGGGGGAGGATGAGGGTGTCGGGGGGAGGATAGGGCCGGGTAGGAGGGGAGGAGCATGAGGCGTCCGCTGGTGGGGTGTTGGGGGGAGGGATAGGAGGGAGGAGGAGGTGCGTCGGGGGTTGGAGGGGGGGGGGTGGGAGAGGAGGAGGAGACATCCAGACTCTTTGCGGCTGAAGGGCGATGTCTTCATAAGACTGCGGCAGGGGTGGGGAGAGGGGGACTCACGCGGCGAAGATGTGTGTCCTTAAAAGGGTGCGGCGTCGGGATTGCTAATGCCGACTCCTCGGTGTCAGTCTTTACGATACTGATATCTCTGTCGGCATTGCCAAAGCCGACTCGTTTGCGAGCTGGTCACTAAGTTGTCAGACTATTTTGTGAAATGTTTTTAAAATATGATTATTTAAATAATTAAATAATAAAATATGATTATTTTAATAAAAAACCCTTAAAATGTCAACTACAAATGGACTTTTATACTTACATTTCACTGTGTAAAAATATTTTTATAATCATTTTAAGAGATTTTAATTATAAAACAAAAAAAAATATTAATTAAATAATCATAATTTAAAAATAATTATAAAAATAGTCACCAACCACCACGTAGGCAATTTGGTGACTGAGACAAAAGGTTTATGGGCGCGTCTATATTGAAAATACAAACTAATTTTTATGTTGCCAATACAGATACTAATATTTATATTTCTAACGTACATAAAAATATTTACGTCCACAAAGTAGACATCAATATCTACGTTGCCAATGTAGACATTGCTCCTTCCCCACCGTCTAAGCTCCGATCCTTCATTCCAGTGAATGGAATGCACCCCTTAGCTCATCTTACCTTTTTAAAAATAGATCCCTGCTACATCAGGAATGTTCACGTCTCGTTGCAAGGCTAATTTTCTTTCATAATTGAGAGCTCTTGAGTTGGAGGAGAATTGAGACTTTGAAAGCTAGGATTGAATAATGTGTTCGGAGAAATGAGTCAGGTGTGTAGTCACACAGTGTTATTATTATTCATGTAAGAAGCCAAAATTTATTTGCAACTAGGAAAGAGTAATGCCTGCTTAGCCATTTGATTAGTTTGTCACCCACAGAAGAATATTTCTACAAATGAGATAGTGTTGGGCTCATGCTATTTTAATATGATCATTTTTGTTGTATGAAAGGTACTGTCATCCTATGTGAATGAATTACATAAAAATAAACAAAAACTACTATTACATACCATAGGGTACTACAAGAATTACTTCATTAGAATTCCGTCATAAATGTCATACTTATTCTAAATTATGTCCCCTAAACTCCATCTAGCCATAAATGTGATTCTACAATCTGTCAGATTTATTACCACACAATAACTTATGTCGTTTGTACATGTTAACTGTTAAGTATACGCAACATGTTTAAATTTATTCTACAAACTCCATCCAACCGGAAAAAAAAATATTGTTTCCACATTTACATAATCTCTCCTTTCCTCTCTTTTTGTAGGAGCCTTAGAATAAAACATGATGATAGGTGCTAATATGGTGACAAGTGTTTTACATTATACATTGTTTCGTGCATTCATCCATTGTTATGTAAATTATATTCAAAGCAAAAAGGAAATGACAAAGTGCATAATCAAAATTTTTTGTAGAAACCATCTCTTCTTTTTTCCTCTTTTAACTCCTTTGTCAGGAGGTCGTCTACAAACACGGTGATGCTGACTCTCTGTCTATATACCAACTTATGTCTCTTACACTAAAATATCATCAACTGAAGAAGGATCTGTATATGTAATTTGTGAATCTAGATCCACTTGTAACATGTTAAATAGTGTTTGTCATAATCCATGAGTCCTCAAATGTGGCCTCTACCTGTATGTGTGATGGTGCTATCTCATATGAAGGAGGTTGAGAAATTGTTATCTCATAAAAAATTGGCTCTGGCTGTGACCATATATCATGGATGTATGCATAAGACTGTGTATCATATATGTATGCATGTGAGAGTCCTATTATTAGCTCTGGCTTTGACTGTGTATCATATGTATACAACTATGACAATTCTACTTATAAAACCTAAGATAATACTCCCTCAATATATCTTTGCATATCTATGTATCTAGAGTATGTAGACTTTGACAACATATCATCCGCAAGTTCTTTCGAAACCATTATATGCAAATGTCTCATACCATCTACCAATGTTCTCTTAGTATGGCCACGAGTCTCATATCGCATGTTATATCGTAACTGTGGCCGACCTATAAATCATTGATGCGGTAATACCGAGCAATATACTCATCAAGATGTGACTGAGGTGGATCCTTAGTCAGTGGTGTGATAATATGAGATCTCCGATCATGATCCTATGCATGTAGAAAAATCGCAAAATGAGTACTTCAATCCTTATAAAGACGACCCTGACATGTGATACTACTTACTCTCTCGACTGGGACATAGATATGTTGTACTCTACCAAACTATCTTAACACTAGGGTTGTAAATAAATCAATACACTCGACAAGTAACTCGAAACTCAGCTCTATAAAAACTCGACTCGGCTCATTTATTAGATAAACGAGCCGAGCTTGAACAAAAATATAAGTTCGATTCATAAACGAGTCGAGCTTGAACAGAGATATGCTCGACTCGAATACGTTCGCAAACAACTCGTTAAGATACTTGATAATATGCTCGTTAAAATACTCGATTAGTTACTCATTAATATACTCGAATTATATTAATTTCTTATTATAAATATGAAAATATTAATATTTATTTATTTTTTATTTTTTTGTTAAGGTACGAAATACTTATGAATACTAAAATGTAAAAGATTAAATATGAGGGTGTAAATACACAAATTATGAAAGGAAGGGCTGTAAACGAATTAATACACTCGACAAGTAGCTCAAATTTGACTCGAATGTTACTCGAATTCGACTCATTTAATAAGATAAATGAGTCAAGCTCAAACAAAAATTTAAGCTCGTTTCATAAATGAGCCGAATATAAGCAAATGTTTACTCGGCTCTTTTAAGTTCGTAAACAAGTTCATTTAATTTTTTAATTATAAAAATTATAAATATAGTTGTTAAATATTTTAAACATTATACTAAAATAATTAAACAAGTACTTATGAAGGATCTTGGGGTATGACTTTGAAATAAGATAAATTTTAATTTTTTACTTGTAAATTGAATTGGGTATATATATATATATGTATATATATATATAATTCAATTGGACTCATTAAGATACTCGTTAAGGGCTCGAACTCGAGAGTATTTAAACGAACCAAGTTTGAACAACCATTTTCAATACTCGAAAAAACTCGAACTCGATTAAAAATTAACGAACAGAACTTGAGCAGTATAATACTCTGCTCGACTCGACTCGTTTACACCCCTACTTAACACTCTATCTAGAATATGTATCTCAACCATGGCAAAGCATAAAAGTTGCACTCAACATAACCATAGATCAGACCCCTCTCTAGATGAATCAAGTAACATTAACAAAATGTCTACAATATATAGCTCCCATCTAATCTGTAACTCAAACATGGTTCATCATAAATCATGTTAACAAAATAATGGCAACCTATTAAAAAATTTATTGTTCTTACCTAATACTTTGTCTAATAATCAAAATCTGACCTATAAAATCTAAGAACATGACTATGATTATCTTTTTTCTCCCTCTCCATTTTCCACATGCAATAAACTTGTAAGAGAATTATGTTGAAAAAAAAAAGAACTATATTACTAAGAGGCACAATAAGTACCTGTGGCCCAATGACATTTCTTGTATCCGTGGCTGGGTAGCAATATCTGAATGGCCTATGTGTAGACACTTTCAAGATCACAACTAAAATTCAAAAAATAATTATAATGGTAAGAATATATAATTTAAAATAAATATTTATATAAATATTTACATTAATACCTGAAGAAGTGTAAGCGATCCATAAATAACTTTAGTCTTAGATTTGCTTGCAAGACATTGATGTCTACGTCATGGGGGCGGCAAAACATGGAAAAATGTCTGTGTCACCATCGTTGACATCAATGTCTGTGTTGCCAACATCGAAATTGGTTCATATGCTCCCATAATTTTTTTTTGTGTCGGTAATCAAATTGCCTACATGCGGTTTGGTGACTACTTCTATAATTTATTTTTAAATTATGAATATTTAATTAATATTTTTAATTTTATTTTTAATAAAAATATCTTATTTTAATTTAAAAGTAATTTTAAAAATTTTAGAGTAAAATGGTGTAAACAACATTAGGTTGACCCGTGTGATATTAGAAGTGTTTTTCATTTTAGGGTTTGATCCATATTCAAGGAAAAATCAAACCTAGAGATAAATGCCTTGAAACTAAATAAACTAATTGAATATATTATTTTATTATTTCATAGTCACCAAAAAAGAAGGGAAATTTAGTAAAGTAATAATAAATATTAAAATATTAAATAAATAATCATATTTTAAAAATAATTACAGAAGTAATCATGAATGACTGACTTGGCCCACAACTCCAATTTTGTGACGAGTTATAGTAATATCAGCGTTGTCAATGCCAACATTAGTTGGAGACGAAAAAATTAAGTGATCATCACCCAATGTCTGTGCCCAAGACAAGCTAATGTCGACGTTGACAACACTGATATTATTTCACAAAACTATGGCAGCGAGCCAACCTGATCATTCGTGATTACTTCTACAATTATTTTTAAAATGTGATTACTTATTTAATATTTTATTTTATTTTTGATTATTTTGATAAATTTCTCAAAATAGAAATAGTTGTAAAATTCATGAATATGAAATATAAAAAAAGAGTAAATTTCACATATCATTGTAAGGTGACCCACTAGTATCTTACACACATTATTATGAGAAGATTTTCTGTGCTGCATGAAATACTTTAGCGGACCAATCACAAGAGCAGTATATGGTAATAATACTAAGTACAGATTTCTGCACCTGCACCATTGGTCCATTGCATCGCATATCATAGATACAATATCATAGTCTGTTCATTAGTTACATGCCAGACATAACTGAGTACAAAAGGTGGCACAACCATGAATTAATCACAGTTTTATCCTTTAAGATCACCCAACCTGAAATATTTACATAGCAAATGAAGTTGGCTTGATGATAGAGAACCTTGTCAGGATGAAGAATCTGAAATGAGTTCAAACAAAGACACGAGTACTAAAGGAATTAAGGCTTAGAGTTTTGAGGCCCAAATGCTGGATGTCAACAACTGGGCCGTGTATTAGCCCATATGACTCACTTGGTTATAGGGCTGTCAATAGGTCGGGCTGGCCCGACAGACTCGTGGGCTTGGCCCGATTTTGGATTGGGTCGCAAGACTCTTTTCGGCCCATGAATAGTTAATAGGGCCTAAAAGTCCAGTTTGACTAGACCCATGGGCTGGTCTCGGGCTTTGAGTTCGACCCAATGGGCCGGCCCGACCCATTCTCTTTTCTTTTTTTTTTCTTTACAAAATCTTCAATTTTACTTAGTTAAAATTATATATTTTACTTATTTAAAAATAAAAACTCTCTTTTCAAACAAATTAAATAAGTAACATCAAAACTCTACTTAATTGAGTGAGATTATAAATTTTATATTATTAAATATGTTATTTTATTATTAATTTAATTTTTATTTAAATATTCAGATCAAACTAGATTTTAGTTAGATTTTATAATTTTATAAAATATTAGATCCGACCCAACCCAACCGGATATTACTCAGATTTGGGCTGAATAGATTTACGTATCGATGAGTTGGACTTAAATCAGATTCATATAAGCCCACTAGCCCAACCTATTGACGACTCTACTTAGTTAATAAAGCCCACCGCCAGCGTCATGAGCCGCTCGATCAACCCAGAAATCGACGCATCCTCGGTTGGTACGACAGTGCAAGAAAAACCCTACGATTAATAGTCCAGCACCGAAAAAGTTCGGCAAAATCTTCGAGGTGTTGTAATTAATAAGATGGGGAGTTCGGATAAGCTCTTGTCTATGTAGACGAACCTTACGCTAGTTTCATACCCGGAATAAGAAACTTGAGCTTAAATCGGATCTGTCTACCGGCCGGTTAAGTAATCCAAGTCGCTCGGATTGAGGGAGGAGGGCATGGGATCATCCACGTACATGTACATAATTATTACAATTTTTGTGGGCATTTCAGATGCCTCAAATCCTTTGCCCACAGTCTATCCAAGTTAAATTTTTATGTTAAAGTGGAACACTAGTTGGAAAAGAAATACTTTAGGTATGTATATTAAAGTTGGCACATTCAATAAAATTGTGCCACACTTCAATTTTAGATATTTAATATATATTTTTCATCACTATTTTTTTAAACCCTAAGAATGATGTGGTACACCTCCATTGGATGCGCCCATCTTAATTAGTATTTCTCCAGTTGGAAATTAAAGGAGAAATGCTATGGCCAAATAATTAAGTTGATGTGGACGGATCTCATTGGTTCAAGTTAGTGCAGATGGTATATTGGAGAGCAGCACTAGAAGGTGCATCTAGCGACGGTGCAACTACAACTACCAATGGATATATGATTTTTCGACCCTATTTTTTACTTTTTATTTATTTGGATCTACTTTTTATTTTTTTTATATAAAATATGTATTCGATTATTTATTTATTTATAAAATCTGTATTCATACTTATATATTTCTTCACAGTGAGAAGCTTTACATTGAGTTCTTTGACTTCTTTTCAACATGCAAATAGAATCTCTCTCACTTACTTATCTCTTAGTACCAATTGCATCCATCGCTATCCAAACCATCTCTTTTATGCAATCGACGTTTTATTTTTTTATTGTTATTTTTTATTTTCTCATAAGAAATAGATGCAAAAATGTCATTTTACTTCCAACTCCAACCTATTAACCCTACCAACAACAACTAGACGTCCTTGATCCTGCAAGCACACTAGACATGCATAGGTTTGATCCTGCGGCGGTTTTGCTCAGACAATTTTTTAGGATTTATAAGTTGTTTCTCTCATGATTTAAAAAGTCAGAGACGCAAGGAGGGTGGGTGGGGTCCCAGATTTCGAACTCGAGACAAATCCAGGATAAATTGTTGTTTGCCCAATTGCTTAGCCACTGAGCTATCTCTAACAAAAAAAAAAAACTTAATATCTGGCCAACTAGATAATAAGAATTTCTTTTGAAAATGTGGTTGGAACACAAGGTTAAAATATCTCTATTTATTGAATTAGGAAAGAAAACTTTCCTTTATCTTACAAGATATCTTTCTTGACTTTTCTAATCCTCTCCTCTTCTCAAGTACATAGATTTTATGTGGTAGATTTTAGATAGACTTTTTTTGGTTGAATAGCCACTGCGCACCTGAAAACCCCGTCTCGAGATTGAAACCGCGCGATCCTGAGGCCCCTCCCAAAGCCTCCCGATGTCCACTACGGCACTGTTGCGAGACTGTAGATTTAGATAGACTTGAATACGCTATGCTATGTTCTTTGTCATAACAAATGGAACAAAAAAGGGCAAGAGTAGGTGAAATAGTTTTGTACTATAGTAAATTATGGCTCTAGTCTGTCAATTAATTTATTGTGAAAGATGCATAACTCACATATCATACTATATGCTCCAAAGTGATTACCCACTATAATTACCCCACTAAATTATAAAATTTATTAATTTATTATTAATTATCTCTCTCTATATATATTTTTAAAAAAGTGACCCCACCCACTGAACCAAAAACATAAATCTATACGTGCATCTTATCTTAGGAGGTGATCTCACTAAATAAATTTTTACATCCGTCATTATTACAAGAGTGTGACAATCAAATTATATATATATATATATATATATATATATTATATATATATATTATATATATAGAGAGAGAGAGAGAGAGAGAGAGAGAGAGAGAGAGAGAGAGAGAGAGAGAGAGAGAGAGAGAAAGAGAGGAGTCACTTGTCATCTTTTTTTTCCGTTTGAGTGAATGCCCCTCCTACCTCCACTTGAATAGCATGCAGGCTCACCAATGATTCACTGGTGAGACCCTCAAGGCAGAATATCCCTGGATGAGGAAATAGTTCCACCCCCACAACATGGCACAACTTTCTTTGGCTAGCTCATCCTCTTCACACACACATAACACAATAAAACAAAAACTAGGGGACCCATAGGTTCTCATCTGAGGTAGCCAGCTGGTAGCTAGGGTTGTGGGTTTGGAGGATCCTTCTCCCTTTGGCCTCCATGCATAGAACTTGACAGTGAAGTCTATGTTGCCTAGCAAACATCAGTGTACAGTCTTCTAGGATTCCACAAAGGAGAGAGAGAGGGGAACCCAACCTTGTGAAAGAATTGGAATAGGGTGCTTCTAGAGAGCTTTAAGGATATCTTAGTGGGCTGTTCTTGACCTTTGCTGGGGTACGGTTCACCCACAGTTTGAGGTTTGTCCTTATTCCCCCCCAACATCAACTTTTCTATAGCCACACATGTAGGTGATGCGTCTAGGTTCTCATTTCCACCCAGCTGCAACAACTACCCTTCATGATTGAAATGTTGACTCTTTTTAAATTATTTATCTTCTCTCCCTCCCCCCCCCCCCCTCTTTGTAGTTACATCGATACCATAATTATAATATTTCATATAAGCCTCCAAAGTAGTCTCATTTTTTCATGAGTAGAGCTAAACTCATTTTATCTGCAACTTCCAACTACTTGTTCATCATTTGGTTACTGTCTTACAAGTGATCTCACCTTTTTTTGATAGGTTAGTTTTCTGAATGTACACGTGTCCATATATAGTGTAAACATTTTCGCATCATATATTCATATCAACATTTGCAATTAATTTCTAACGTGTCAAATTAGTGACACGTGCACGGGTCCATCTACTTGTCCTCATTCTACTGAAAGGGAACACAAGGGGGGACAAGAGAGACATGGGTAGGTCCAAAACCTATGGCTTGTGGCGTCCCTTTATTGGCTGCCAAGGGCCATGACCCCATCCTCTCCTTCCTCTTCAACTGTTTTTTTTCTCTCCATTTCTTCCCTCCCACGTACGCCACCACCTAAAGTTTTTTTTTTTTTAATCTTTCTTCTGTTTCTTCTTCTCAACCTCATCTCTCTCTCTCCCCCTTCAGTCTAAAAACCGAGCAGATCCAGAGCCCCCCCCCCCCCCCCCCCCCCCCCCCCCCCCCCCCCCCACATCGATCTGCATCAACACCGACGTCGTTGTACTTGCAACCCCCCCTCATCCACAGCCTCGCCATATCGTATCCACCTGGTACTCAGCATCATCGAGACATTTCTTTATAAGTCATGTTTGACATGAAATAAATTGAGAATAATTTTTTTAAAAAATTAATTTATTTTTTAAAATTTGTGAGGACCCGTCAACCTGCCATTCCCTCACCCATCCCCATTGTCTGTTGTCCCCATTTGTACTTTTCTTTCCTCTCTTGCAGCTCCCTGGGGGGTGGGGGGGGGGTTCTAGTGTTCTACGCCTTGGTATGGAGGTAATTTTTTAGAGAAGTTTACAGATACCAAATATATCCGCCCTTTGATATAAGGAAGGAGAAAGATTTATTGCACTTTTCATATTGCACTTAGTGTAATATGACTAGGCAACAACTCATGTGGCATCTAACATTAGATTGTCATTTATCACTCCTCATGTGAGGAATGTCATATGAATTATTACTTAGTCATATTACACTTAAAATGTATAATATACAATGTAATAAATTTTTCTCACAGGAAGTAGTGGGCAGATATGTTTGATACTTAATTATACTACGGATATCAAATATTTCCCTTCACAGACACACTTGTATTTACTTGGTGTTTGTACGTTGTGTCCGTTGACATATGTTGATGTGAGTCTCGTTATCATATTAGCAATAGTCTGTCTCACTCATTTATGTTTGTGATCAGACATGTGATATTTTTCATGACCGGATGTAAAGTGTGTTGTTAAAACAGTGGGATAATGGCATAATGCATGGCGATTCATCAACATATAAATCAGTGCAAACCACATGGTAAACACAATAAAAAGTAACATGTACACAGGCGCATCCCACAAACAGAAATATAACATGAGATTACAGATAATAAACATAGCGATTACAGGAAAATGAAAGCGCGAAAGACGACTGTGGAGGCGTTCCATAATGGAACTTGCCTTAGAGAAAGTATCGCCCCCACTATACGGTGCGATGGGGTCCGGAGACCTTCTCCCAGGGTACAACCACGAGACACGGAATCGGTCTCGCACAAGATCGATTTTGTAAAGCGAAAGCTATATGGAAACCAAATCCTCTACTACGAAAAAGCTAGGGCAGGAAGCATGCACCGAACACTGGAGAGAGCGTCCGACAATGACCGCGGCGGCCTGAACACCGGAGAGCGACGGCGAAGACGCACCCGGATGGGAAGGCGACGACGGAGCGTGGAGTCCTCGCCGATACGGGAAGGGGCGAGAGAGAGAGCAGCAGGGTCGCGAGCGGTTCCTCCAGACGAAGAGTCAACAGGCGTTTCAGATTTTCGGTAAACACGATTAGGGAGACCCTAATCACTATATGAGACGCCTCACGCCCGCAGAACCCAAGACAATGGGCCGGTTCAGGGAACCGGTCTAAACAGGCCCAATCTCTCCAAGAAAAGGGGGAAAACACAAAAATAAGAAGCAAAAAGGTACCAAGGCAAGCCGGCTGGACCGCGTCATCACACGCACGCGCCCGCCCAGCCCGGCGGCGCGTGTGTGTGATATGGTCTAGCATAACTCCACCCTTGTCTATAAGACATAGTCCCATGGACATTAGGGGTTATGAAGCCCTTAACTCCTTAGGGGTATCCCATGTGGGACTAAAGACCCCTCACATAAGACAAAATAACACAACTTTTGAGGTACCTTTTACTTTATCAAACTTTTGTGTTTCTCTTCTCCCATTCTTATAATTGCCCCTCCTAAAGCCACTTTTTACCCAACATTCCCCCACAAGGGGAATAAACAAGAGGATAAACATACCATGCTTTCAGTAAAGGTACCTTTCGGGTTTGAACCTTTACCTAAGTATTCAAATCTGACTCCCACAGAATCGAAGTGAACTAAGTCTTGAACTTGATTCTTTAGGGTGAGAGTTGTCAAAGGAAACAACATGATATAGGTTAAGATAGCAATCGTAAAGGTGGCGCATTATGGCCATACGCCCTTTCCTGTATCATAAGTACATTCAGGAATAACCCAATTCTTAACTGCGGCCTCACAGTAGTACTTATTTAGGTGGGCTTCTCCAAGGATGCACTGCTTACATCCTGCCTTACCAGGCTTGAACCCATTAAGAGTATACAACTCAACCTAATCTTGCAGTTATAGGCACTAGCTTTAGGATTCAGGGGAGGAACTCAGATATGAGATATCTAATAATTGAGTGCCTACCAGTTCTCTCAATCAGCTTGTTATTACCACATTGAACCTTCTTTGTAGGATCTCTACTCAGATAGGTTGGGTTGCTACTGAAGGAGAACATCTGATGGGTTTCAGTCCCATCCCCATCCTAAATTTCTGGACTTGAATTTTATTCAGTCCCTTAGTCAGAGGATCAGCTGTGTTGTCCTTGGTACCAACAAAATCCACAGCCATCACTCCCTGAGACACTAACTCCTTACAGATTTCAATCTGAGTTGGATGTGTCTCCTTTCTTTCTGATTATACTTTGAACTTTTGATCTTGGCAATTGTAGTCATATTATCACAATGCACAGAGATCGCAGGTATAGGCTTACTCATCAAGGGAAGTTCAGAAAGAAGACCCCTGATCCATTCAGCCTCCATACCAGTAGTGTCCAAAGCACACAGCTCAGCCTCAAAAGTAGACCGAGACAAGATGGTTTGCTTAGTCGACCTCCAGGCGACAGCACCACCTCCCAGGGTAAAGACATACCCTGTGACACCATTGCTCCCTGAGTTTTCAGCTATCCAGCTTGCATCACTATATCCTTCAAGGACAGCAGAGAATTTCCCAAAATGCAAGCCTAGAGTCATAGTACCTTTCAGGTACCTTAGCACTCTATCCAAGCCTTCCCAGTGAGTATGGTCAGGACAGCTAGTGTATCTACTGAGTTTAGACACTGCATATGAAATGTCAGGTCTAGTACAGTTTGCAAGATACATTAAGCTTCCTATTACTTGGGAATACCGCAATTGAGACACAGGAATCCCATTCTTATTCTTGCAGAAAACTCTAGAAGGATCATAGGGTGTAGAGACAGCTTTGCAATTCTGATAGCCAAATTTCTCTAACACTTTCTCAATATAATGAGACTGAGAAATAGCTATCCCTTCAGCTGATCTGGTCAGCTTTAGTCCCAGAATTACACTAGCTTCACCCATATCCTTCATCTCAAAGTTTCTACTCAAGAATGATTTAGTCTCAAGTATCATTCCCAAATTGTTGCCAAACAACAAAATATCATCTACATACAGACATAGGACAACACAATCATCACCATTTATCTTGTAGTAAACACATTTATCAGACTCATTGACTTTAAAGCCAAATGACATGATAGTCATGTCAAATTTTTCATGCCATTGCTTAGGGGCTTGTTTCAATCCATATAAGGATTTAACAAGTCTACAAACTTTGTTCCCACTACCAGGTGCTGTAAACCCTTCAGGCTGATCCATATAGATCTCTTCATCAAGATCACCATTAAGGAAGGCAGTCTTCACATCCATTTGATGGATGGTCAGATCATATATGGAAGCCAAAGCAATCAGTACCCGAATTGTGGTAATTCTGGTTACAGGGGAATAGGTATCAAAATAGTCTATCCCCTCCATCTGTTTGAACCCCTTAGCAACTAACCTAGCTTTAAACTTGTCAATGGTCCCATCAGGATTTAACTTCTTCTTAAAGACCCATTTGCATCCAATGGTCTTAGAACCAGGAGGAGGATCGACCAACTCCCAAGTGCCATTAGCGATTATGGAATCCATTTCGCTCTTTATGGCTTCCTTCCAATGTCGTGCCTCAGGAGAGGCCATGGCATCCTTGAAGGTAGGAGGATCACCCTCGATTTGGAAAGCAATAAAATCACTTCCAAAATCCTTGGCAATCTTTTGTCTTTTACTCCTTCTAGGTTCTACTTCCTCTTCCTGACTATCAGAATCAGGATGAGAGTTGGATGCACTTCCCCCACATTTGTCATCCTTTCCACATGATCTGGAATGGATGAAGATGTGGATGGCCCAGTCTCAGAAGACACAGATTGAGGTAAACCAGTCTTCATGGGAAACACATTCTCAAAGAATGTAGCATCACGAAACTCAACTATGGTGTTGACATCTATGCCAGGAATCTCAGACTTAATCACTAGAAACCTGTATGCATAGCTGTTTTCAGCATAGCCTAGAAAGACCGTGTCAACTGTTTTAGGTCCTAGCTTTTTCCTCTTGTGTTCAGGGACAAGTGCCTTAGCTAGGCACCCCCACACTTTAAGGTATTTCAAGCTAGACTTTTTATTTCTCCAAAGTTCATATGGACTACTATCTTTATGTTTCAGGGGAACATAATTCAGAATACGGCAAGCCGTATTCAATGCTTCCCCCCACATATAGTTAGGTAGTCCTGAACTCTGCAGGAGAGAGTTGACCATGTCTATGAATACACGATTCTTTCGTTCAGCTATCCCATTAGACTGTGGTGAATAGGGGGCAGTTGTCTCATGAACAATGCCATTATCTTGGCAATATTCACTAAACTGGTTGGAGGTATATTCTCCACCCCTATCAGACCTCAACCTCTTAAGCACCCGACCTGTTTGTGTTTCTGCTTCTTTCTTAAAGATGATAAACTTCTGTAAAGCCTCATCCTTAGACTTAAGCAAATACACATAACAATATCTACTACAGTCATCTATAAAGGTAATGAAATACTTTCTATGATCCCTAGTCAATATGCCATTAAATTCACAGATATCAGAATGCACAAGATCCGGAATTTCTGAATCTCTCACTACAGACTTAAATGGCTTTTTGGGCTGTTTAGCCTGTACACAGATATCACACCTTTTAGAATTATCAATAGCATAATTAGGAATCAATTTCAGGTTCATCATTCGTTTCAAAGAATTGAAATTAATATGTCCTAAACGTCCATGCCATAAATTAGATGAATCAACGACATTATATGCCACAGAAATAGATGTAGAAACAACATCAACATCTAAATTTTTATTCATCACATGGTTCACATACACTTTAAACAACCCATCAGATAAATAATCTTTACCAATAAAAGTTTTCTGACACAAAATAACAACTTTATTACATTTAAAGTTCAACTCATAACCCTCTCTAACCAACCTAGAACCTGATAAAATATTCCTCCTAACACTAGGAACATGGTGCACACTGTGAAGAGACAGCACACGTCCTGAAGTAAACTTCAGATCCACGCGTCCAATTCCCATCACTGTAGCAGTGCTGCCATTACCCATCGTCACGGAACAATCACTGGTGGCCTGATAAGACACAAAGTTAGCCCTGTCAGCACATAAATGTACATTGGCTCCAGTGTCTACTAACCACTCATTAGGTTCATAAATAGTAAATAGCTGAGGGTTTAGAGAAACATACGTGTCACCAGAAGAGTCTCCACCGGTCACTACATTGACCTGAGCTGGATTCTCAGCAGTCTTATGGGTCAACTTTTCTTTCCGTTTAGGGCAATCCCCACGAAAATGACCCTTTTGACCACACACCCAGCATTCTCCAGACTTCTTCTTCTTCTGAATTTTTCCTTTGGGTTTCATTTGTGTAGTTGAACCTGTCTTGGGTTTGCCTTTGACATCTTTATTCTTATATTTTACCATAAGATTTGCACTAGCCTCCACAGGCATCCCTGGTTTCTCCTTTCTATGTTCCTCTTCAATGGCAATGGCTCTCATCAAGTCATCAAGAGAAATAGATCCCTTTCTATGTTTGAGAGCCATTCCAAAGTCCTGCCAGGTCTTTGGAAATTTCTCAATTATGCACATGACTTGAAATTTTTCAGGGAGTTTCATATCACCCTCTGCCAAGCCGTGGATCATAAGGAGAAACTCATGTGCCTGTTCGGCTACAGATCTATCCTCCAACATGTGAAACTTGAGGAACTTGCCGACGGAATACTTTTCCAGACCTTGGTCCTCAGTATTGTATTTCCGGTCAAGTTCATCCCACAGTGCCTTCGAGGTTAGAAATGTAGAAGAACTATAGACATCAAAAAGGACATCTGACAGTGCAGTCAGTATGCACCCATGTCCAAGTCTATCTTTCTCCTTCCATTCCTCAGCCTTTGTTACACTTGCAGAATCACCCTCAATCACTTTAGGGGGATCAGACTCTATAACCGAGATCAACCCGATCATTGTGAACCATATCTTCATCCGTTGTTGCCAACGTTTGAAGTGTTGCCCTGCAAATTTTGCAGGCATACCAGACATGTCCACTTTCGGGCTAAATGATGAGGATGAAGCCATGATCGATACTTTATCTAAGACTGTTGTTAAAACAGTGGGATAATGGCATAATGCATGGCGATTCATCAACATGTAAATCAGTGCAAACCACATGGTAAACACAATAAAAAGTAACATGTACACAGGCGCATCCCACAAACAGAAATATAACATGAGATTACAGATAATAAACATAGCGATTACAGGAAAATGAAAGCGCGAAAGACAACTGTGGAGGCGTTCCATAATGGAACTTGCCTTAGAGAAAGTATCGCCCCCACTAGACGGTGCGATGGGGTCCGGCGACCTTCTCCTAGGGTACAACCACGAGACACGGAATCGGTCTCGCACAAGATTGATTCTGTAAAGCGAAAGCTATATGGAAACCAAATCCTCTACTACGAAAAAGCTAGGGCAGGAAGCATGCACCGAACACCGGAGAGAGCGTCCGACAATGACCGCGGCGGCCTGAACACCGGAGAGCGACGGCGAAGACGCACCCGGACGGGAAGGCGACGACGGAGCGCGGAGTCCTCGCCGATACGGGAAGGGGCGAGAGAGAGAGCAGCAGGGTCGCGAGCGGTTCCTCCAGACGAAGAGTCAACAGGCGTTTCAGATTTTCGGTAAACACGATTAGGGAGACCCTAATCACTATATGAGACGCCTCACGCCCGCAGAACCCAAGACAATGGGCCGGTTCAAGGAACCGGTCTAAACAGGCCCAATCTCTCCAAGAAAAGGGGGAAAACACAAAAATAAGAAGCAAAAAGGTACCAAGGCAAGCCGGCTGGACCGCGTCATCACACGCGCGCGCGCGCCCAGCCCAGTCCGGCGGCGCGCGTGCGTGATATGGTCTAGCATAACTCCACCATTGTCTATAAGACATAGTCCCATGGACATTAGGGGTTATGAAGCCCTTAACTCCTTAGGGATATCCCATGTGGGACTAAAGACCCCTCACATAAGGACAAAATAACACAACTTTTGAGGTACCTTTTACTTTATCAAACTTTTGTGTTTCTCTTCTCCCATTCTTATAATTGCCCCTCCTAAAGCCACTTTTTACCCAACAAAGTGTTTCTCAAACTTTGAACCCCTCTCCAAATGGTTTGAAATTTTTTTATTTTGTTTGACAAGGTCTCATTGAGTTGTTTTGTTCATTTGGTATGCCGTTGAATGCTTTGTACCGTAGAGCGTCATATAGCCGGATAGCTCATTACAAATTTCTCTAGGGAGAGCGTTGTGAGGTGTCACCCTAACGATTAGCGGTTCTTTTAGGGACCGTTTGATGTTTGATATTGGGATAGATAAAAATAAATTGAGATTATCTTAAAAAATTTTAAAGATATTTTTAAAATTTAAATATATTTTACTCTATTTTCGATCTATCTCGATATCAAACATGACTTAAATATTTAAGTCCAATCGTTTTTAAAAAATACACAAAAAATTCTGACTTGGAATTAAATATTCTTAATACCCCTCCTAAAATTTATGAATTGATTGTCGGAAACTCGGAACAGAGTAAAAATGTTTGCCAAACTCGAATGAGTCAACTCAGTCACCTTTGACCCCCGTCAGGCCGTCAATATATATATATATATATATATATATATATATATATATATATATATATATATAATTCTTTATGCGTCCTCATTGTGCACTAAAAAATGACCTTTCTTCCTCTAATACCTAGATTTATAAACAAAACATCCTTGCAAAACGTTGTGTCATTTGAATACTCCCTGAGCAAGAGAAGTATGAAAATAGTCACACACCATCAGATGATACGAAAAGTAGAATTCTTGTAACATTTTATTATGAAGTGTCACAGCGCGATCCAACTTTTATAAGGCAAGTTCTCACGATTTTATCTCTGCATAGTTTTCTCTCCAAAAGACATCTTATACGTTACGGATCATAACTCTATATATATAATTTAATAATATATATTTTTTAATTTTTAATGTAAAATATTTTAATTCATTTCAATTCCAACCCCCGTATACAGTGACAGTCTATTTTGTTGGTGACTCCATATAGTCCTTTCTCAATAAATGGGTAACTCTTTTCTCTTGAACGTACAACTTGTGACTAGTCCACCAACTTTTACTTAATATCATAATGTCATATATATTGATTCAACCTTTGTGATGGACTGCCCACTCCTGCACTGTTTTGTCTTCAAAAAATATCTCTAAATTATAGATCACAACCTCACATGTATAGTTTAATAATATTTTTTAATTTTCGATACGAGATAATTCAATTTTTTTTCTACTCGACCCTATACACAGTTGTAGCTCTACTCTTTTAGCGGCTCTACGTTGGCCTTCTTATTAGGTAATTTTTTCTGAATAAATAGACAGTAACTCTATCCTTTTGCATGGCTCGAGACTGATTGAAGAGCATTCATAATGTCTAGTTTAAAACATACTTTTGTACCAATAACATTTTATCAGGAGGATTCATACAACAATGTCTTGTTCTATGGTCTACCATGTTCAACCTTATCCCCTCAAGATGGCACTTATCCCTCTTCTATTCGTTCTAAGGTCCAAAATCTTTGCTCAATTTGATAGCCAATAGGGTTGGATAAATAATCTTGAGATTGCTTAACTCGAATTTACCACGATTTGAGTAGGTCAAGTAGCTAATAGGGGTTAACAGGCAGGATAGTGAAATCCACCTCTTCCTCGTTTCGACTTTCTTAACTGCGGAGTAAGGAAGTTATTAAGGGTTAAAGGCTAATAATTAATATGGGTAATCAAATCAAGGAAAAGTCTTACCATCCCTGTTAATTAACCACTCCTTACTTGAACCCATCAGACTATCAAATTGGACCAAAAAAGTAATTAGGTGGCCATCCCCATCCATTTCCCCATGGGAAAGTAATTAGGCACTAAACGAAGCTATCAAATTAAGAGGGTGTTTGATAATATTTAATAGATGTCTAATGTTTAAAATGATAAGATATTATATTTTCAGACTGTTTGATAAAACGTCTATAGTTATATTTAAATGAACATCTATTCTCATAATTTTTCTCTTAAAAAAAATGAAAGATGTCACTTTTTTTTTCAGACATGTAATATTTTCAGCTATCGATGTTCGGCGATTAGCACTTAGCGTCCGGAGGTCGATGGTTGACACTTGACGATCGGCATTCGACGTCCAACGACTGACAACCGACAGTTGGTACCCGACGATCGGTGCCCGACGCTTGACAACTGGCGCCCGACATCTGGCTCTCAACGACTGACGCCTGACTGCCGAATGTCCCTGGCAGTCGACACCAGGCGCCAATCGTTGGATATCGACCCGCGTCGACTGTCGGAATTAATCTCATTGTCATTAAATATTATTTAAATTAGTTTTCAAATAATTATTTTTTTCATATCTTAATATGTTTAAGTATTTTTTAAATTTCAAATTTAAAGATTAGACAATAAATTAAATTTTAAATATTTTAAATAACTATTATCAAACGCCACCTAAAACTACGACCAATTGCTAGTAGTAAAAGGAAAGGCCCGTTGCGCTGGCAAATAAAAACACTTTTTTTACGGCCTTTCTCCACTTGATCACCTATCAAAACAAATCTAACGTTTATCCCTTTGCAAAGATAATAGAGAAGAACCATTCTGCATAGAGGAGTTGGTAAACTATGAATATTACTTATAGCATATTATATATTCAATAAATGTTAACGTGATAAATATATTTTGTGTGATTAACTCATATGTGTGAGACAAGACACGAGATAAAGAAGTAAGATAACCGATTAGAAAATCTAAAATTGATTATAAATTTATGATTTTTCATGAATCAAATTGATAATATTAAAATTTTAACGTGATGGTGAAATATTAAGCTGTTTTTGTAGAAAATTGATGTTGAAGAAGGGAAAAAAGAGAAGAAATCAAGACAAAGAACATACAGAGCAGGTGGTGTGAGAACTAAAGATCCTTGGAGAAGATATTTTCAGTGTTCGACAAGAGGGAGGAAAAGCTCCTTTTTTTTTCCCATTGTCAAAAAAAGAAGAAGCACCATTTTTTATACACAGGGAAACAAGAATGAGTGGTCCAACAAATCATATCATCTTTCACAAATGGATGTGACAATTCACATCCCCATGTGAGACCGAAGTGCAGTGTACTTCCACTAGTTATAAAATAAGTAAGATATTTAATAAAACTATATTTGTAGGAGGAATATTACAGAACACTCAGGCTACTTAATTATATATAGGGGATAACGGGGATAAAAAGGTGGTTAAAAATTATTTTATTTTGGGTAAGATGTATAGACTATTCATAGATATTAAAAATTATCAAGTTATCTATGGATAAATGTAGATAATTCTGCGCCTCTTATTTTATGGATAATATATACAAGGATAGTTTATAATTTTTAAGAGTCTTTTGATATTAAGATAGATTGAAAATAAATTAAGAATATCTATAAAATTTTGAATATATTCTCGTTCTATTTTTAATCTATCTCGATATCAAATAAGATCGATCTATGTACGAACTTAAGCAATATCATTATCACCTTTCAATTTGAGATATCTATTAATCCCCCTCGTAGGAGGGATAGAGTTATCACTTTGTATTTATGGATAACTTTAGTTACCCATGATTAGTCTATACAATCTATGCAAAGTAAATTAACCTTTAACCATAAGTTTATCCTCTCTTATCCACCCCCTCCTTATCACCCCCCCTAAAGTGGCTATCTCACCCATGAAAGGAGAAACTAGATAACTCTATCAAAATGGAGTTGTTTATGTCACACCCTTGCCCCCGGTATGACTCGAATGGGCCTGTCTGTGGTCGAGATGGGGACGAATATACAAAAACACAAGCTTACAAATATCATGAGATGGAGAGTATCACATGTCACTAAGACAAAACCATCATGATAGTGGGGTCTACACTCCAACTCTCGTTATGACAACAGAGTTCACACCTACTTGTGAGAGCAGGTAATGCTCTACTGAACATTTTAGCTGAGCATTAACTCTTTCTCATATTGTAGAAGAAAAGTAAAACCTACTCTATCTATACAGCACAAAGAACCAAACTCCGTGGATCCTACTCCAATTCTCTTTCTATTGGAGTTTAAAAGAAATCTCTGTCTTTTCTAAGAGGTCCTAAAAAATATATGTTAAGAGACATGTGAGTCTTAAGACTCTAAAGGCATAATCAAAATTGTGACGGCCCTCGTTGTTGACCTGTTAACCCAATAACGTGCCTAATATGAGTCCGCCTCCCGCGACTGGGCCGAAGTCTCGCAAGGGATATCAAACTACTAGTCTGTAGGAATATGAAGGAACCAGCTCAAATATATATAAGATTTGCCAATCTCACAAATATTTATTAGAAATGTACATAGCCATAGCACAACTATAACCAAACTACAACAACAACCTGGGGCATACCCTGAGGTGTATAACAGAAAAGTAAATTACACTGCCAGTGGTGCAGACCCTCCGCTACGATGCGGCTCAGAACTAGACGACGGGTGTGAGGTCTCCTGCTCTCCCTCACTTGAAAGAGTGGGGGGGGGGGGGGGTGAGCCTCTCGAGTCACTGGCTCAGTAGGGAAACTCCCTAGAAACTGAGCAAACCAACACAAATAGTAAAGCAGGAGATTACACTAACAATTCATGGAACTATATAGCAGGATATAAAATTGTAAATATCACTTACCACTTGCCGCTTAACAGAAACTAATAATGATAAATAAACGGCAAACCCAAATAAGTGTACGAGCTACAGTAGGAAAACGCCTCACTCGGGCCACGTGGACTGGCTCGCGACACCAACTACTGACCCGGACAAACAACACAGAACTACCTCTCAGTCTCGCAGCCACGGACGGAAGGTCCAGCTGCCGCTCCACTAAACCAGTACAAAGAACTGTGGAGTCCAACTAAACCACCACAACCTGCAAGTCACACACCCCGCAGGCCCATGCCTGGCACCTTTAGGGACTCTGGCCCGAGCTCCCTAAAGTGAGGCACTGGAAAAAAGGATTAGCTGGGGCCCAGTACGTCTACTGGTGTCCGTCTCCCCTAACTACG
The DNA here is from genome assembly GCA_014218235.1 of Colocasia esculenta. Lineage (NCBI taxonomy): Eukaryota > Viridiplantae > Streptophyta > Magnoliopsida > Alismatales > Araceae > Colocasia > Colocasia esculenta. The sequence continues at coordinate 13,148,293 of CM024753.1, read as the reverse complement.
AGCACGCTACAAGCGACAACACAACAAACTCTCTCTAGTCGCTGTCCCACTGCCGTCTTTCCCTCAGCCGGATGTACTACTCAACACAAGAGTGAGGGTGTTAAGGAAGACGACAAAACCTCGACGGTACTCGGTACCGGGACAAGCCCCGAGCACACACGTACCTGGCTCACACAAAGCCTGGGGCTCCCAACTGAAGAGGTATCCACGGTAGGCGTCAAACTACATGCCACGTAGACGGAAACCACGTGCACAATGCACAAGCCATGTGAAACCTCCACGTAAACCACGTGAACACCACGCCAACCACACACCACACGCTCCCCGAGCATTGAGAGTGCCAATGCACCTCTTACCATTACCACACAATACACACACGATAATCCGATAATATCACATTAATATACCCATGCATAGAACAAGCCTCGGCTGTGATCGCGACGTTGTTTAGTGTCGCCTTCAGAATGCGACAGCTCGATATGTCGCCTTTAAAAACAAGAACGCGACGTATCATTCTGTCGCGACATTATCGCGACGCCCAGGTTTGTCGCCTTCACAGGCGCAAACCCTAATGCGGAGTCCATCATCCAGATCACCCCCAAAACCCCTATAATCTATGGTTTCCATTCCATTTACATGCTTTAATGTGTTCCTACACATGCTATCTACTGTTTAGAGAGCTAGAAACACATCATTCACAACACACGAGCAATCCACGGATCAAACACGGGAAATCTCCCTACCTTCGTGAAGCAGGCGAAGTACGAAGCCCACATGACGTTTCCCCCACTCCACACAGCGTCCTTGCGGTGAGAACACGTCAAACTAAGTCCCAACAAGTCGAGTCGCCCAGAAATCCTCCAGCATAACCCCCTGGCCGAGCAGAGCTCATGTGAGCTCTGTTCTGCCGGGGTTTAATAAAAACACTTCACAGTTAAGAACGCGACGCCACACTGTGTCGCGACCTGAACGCGACACACACTAGTCTGTCGCCTTCAATAAGTCGACGTCAGTAAGCTCGCCCTATGCGCAACACGTGGCGTGCATGCAGACGAAGACCAAAAACAGCGGTTTCATGAACGCGACGCTCTGGGATGTCGCATTCAAAATGCGACGCCCTTCACTGTCACGTTCACAGACAATGAATCAGTGAGCACTTTGGGCCCAAATCTCCGGCCCACAGAGCCTTACCACCTGCGGAAAACACCTGCTACACATGTTATTGGCCACACACTGGCCTCCATACACACAGGAAGACGATCCGAACGGCCGGAATGTCACATTACTATCACCTAAAAGGAAATTTCGTCATCGAAATTTAAAACAAAAAGTTGAATACCGAAAACTTTTTAATTCAATCTATATAACACTATCACCTAAAAGAATTAAAACTTACTCAAACAAGTATGGATACGCTTTCATCATTTCTTCTGCCAATTCCCATGTATCTTCTCCACCTTGTCTGTTTTCCCATCTGACTTTCACTAATTCAATCTCTTTATTCCTAAGCTTCTGAGTTCTGTGGCCTGTAATCTGCACTGGATATTCTGGCGTTGTCATGTCGGGCTTCAGATCATCTTTTTGATAACTGACAACTTGGGACGGATCTCTGATATATTTTCTCAACATTGAGACATGAAACACATCATGTGCATCAGTGAAATCTGCTGGCAAATCTAACTTGTAAGCTGCTTCACCCATTCTTTCTTTTATCTGGAATGGCCCGACATATCTTGGGCTCAACTTGCCTTTCTTACTGAACCTTAGCACGCTTTTAGTAGGAGAAACCTTTAGAAATACATAATCATCAACTTCAAATTGCAAAGGTCTACGTTTGACGTCTGCATAGCTTTTCTGACGGCTCTGGGCTGTTTTTAATTTTTCTTGAATAAATTTTACTGTCTCTGCACATTGTCGAACTAACTCTGGACCCAAAACTTGCCTTTCTCCTACTTCATGCGAGTTTAATGGTGATCTACACGGTCTACCATATAAGGCTTCATATGGTGTCATCTTAATACTTGCATGGTAACTATTATTATAAGCAAACTCAACCAATCCCAAGTGGCGCTCCCAAATACCTCCCCACACCAAACAACAAGCTCTTAGCATGTCTTCAAGTGTTTGGATTGTCCTCTCTGTCTGCCCATCTATTTGTGGATGATATGCTGAACTGTATCTTAACTGTGTGCCGACGACTCTCTGCAAACTCCTCCAAAAACCTGAAGTAAAACGAGGATCTCGATCTGAAACAATGGTGATTGGAATACCATGTAAAGGCACAATTCTTTCTACATACAACTTAGCTAATTTGTCCACTGACCATGTCATACTGATCGGCAACAACCTACAAACCTTAGTTAATCTGTCCACAAATACCCAAATTGCATTGTGACCTGATGATCTGGGCAAACCAACAATAAAATCCATCGCTATATCATCCCACTTCCATTGTGGAATGGGTAGTGGCTGCAATAATCCTTCTGGCTTCTGGTGTTCTGCTTTAATTTGCTGGCATACTGCACATTTTGCAATAAACTCTGCAATTTCTCTCTTCATATTCGGCCACCAAAAATGTTTCTTCATATCTTGATACATCTTTGTGCTGCCTGGGTGGATGGTATACCTTGATCTGTGAGCCTCTTCTAAAACTCTTTGTTTGATTTCTGCATCTGCTGAAACATATAGTCGATCTTTGAGTCTAATCACACTGTCGTTCCCAAAAGTCACTTCTTCCATTCTTATAATATCTGCTAAACTATTATCTGCTCTCTGCGCCTCCACTATTTGCTAGTATAAAGATAGCTCCACTGCACTGGTTGCTAATATTGCTCTGCGCTGACTACTCGGCACATATAAGGAATTTTCCGCTACATTTTCATACAATTTCCATTCTCTGATCATAAGTTGATTCATAACTGCTTTTCTACTTAGTGCATCTGCTACTACATTAGCTCTACCTGGATGATATGCCAAACTAAAGTCATAATCTTTTAAATATTCCATCCATCGGCACTGCCTTAACTTTAAATCCTTCTGAGAGAAAATATACTTTAAACTCTTATGATCAGTAAATATTTCAAATCTTTCACCATACAAATAATGTCGCCAAATCTTCAATGCAAAGACAACCGCTGCCAGCTCTAAATCATGGGTGGGATAATTCTCTTCATGTTTCTTTAATTGCCTGGAGGCGTAAGCTACCACCTTACTATGCTGCATCAAAACTGCACCCAACCCTCTCTTGGATGCATCTGTAAACAAAACAAATCCGCCACTTCCTGACGGTATTTCTAACACTGGTGTTGATGTCAACCTTTTCTTTAATTCTGCAAAACTGTGTCTGCATTCTGAGGACCACACAAAAGGAACCCCTTTTCTTGTCAACCTAGTCATAGGGGCTGCTATCTTGGAAAAATCTTGAATAAATCTTCTGTAATAACCTGCAAGACCCAGAAAACTCCTGATCTCAGACACTGTCCTTGGTTCTTCCCATTTCATTACTGCCTCAACTTTAGCGGGATCCACTGCAATACCTTCACCTGATATTATATGACCCAGAAACTGAATTTTTTTCAACCAAAATTCACATTAACTGAATTGGCAAATAGCTGGTGATCCCTCAATATCTGCAAAGTAACCCGCAAGTGCGCTGCATGCTCCTCTTCTGATGCTGAGTAAACCAGTATATCATCAATAAATACCACTATGAACTGATCCAAATACGGATGAAATATTCGGTTCATCAAATTCATAAAAGCTGCTGGTGCATTAGTTAACCCAAATGGCATCACAACAAACTCATAATGCCCATATCTGGTGCGAAAAGCGGTCTTCTCAATGTCTTCTTCTCTAATTCGCAATTGATGATATCCTGACCTCAAATCTATCTTAGAAAATACATTGGCTGATTGCAACTGATCAAACAGATCATCAATTCTAGGAAGAGGATACTTGTTCTTAATTGTAACTTTATCCAACTGTCTGTAATCTATACACATCCTTAAGCTGCCATCTTTCTTTCTAACAAATAATACTGGCGCTCCCCACAGTGACTGACTGGGCCTGATAAAACCTTTTTCTATCAGCTCTTGCAATTGCTTCTTTAATTCTTTCAACTCTACTGGTGCCATTCTATAAGGTGCTTTAGAGATTGGTAAACTGCTTGGTTGCAATTCTATAGTAAAATCTACTTCTCTGTGCGGAGCTAGCCATGGCAACTCTTCTGGAAATACATCTGCAAATTCTCTGACCACTGGCACTGAATCTACAGACTTACTAGACTCAACTAGACTAGCTGACGCAAGGTAAGCTACACATCCCGCATTAATCAACTTTTTAGCTCTAAATGCAGAAATAATAAATTTGGGAGTGTAAAAAAGCATACCTTGGAATTCAAACACTTCACCACTGAGTCTGCAAAACCTGACTCTCTTTTTCCTGCAATCAATCATGGCCCCATAGGCTTCTAACCAATCCATACCCAGTATCACATCATAATCTTTCAATGTCAAAACATATAACCTTACTGGCATCTGATTTCCATGAATAACTAACGAAACCTCTTCTAGAAAACTGGAAGTAAGCATATATCCTCTTGAAGGAATCTCTACCACTAATTCACAGGACCTTTCTTCTAAAGGATGTACTATACTATCCAGAAAATCTTCGGAAATAAACGAATGCGAAGCACCCAGGTCAATTAACACTCTAGCAGTAAAATCAAAGAAAGGTAATATACCTTCAATGAGATTGGATGCCTCCGCCTGTCCTCGGGTGATTGCCATCACTCGGCCCCGTCCTCCTCTCTGGTATGGTACACCTCTACCCTGCTCTGCTGACTGCTGAGAGGGCTGTTGCTGCTGTATCCCTCTACCATAAGTCTGCTCTCGAGTATATGGATAGTTCCTTGCTAAATGTCCTGGCTGCCCACAATTATAACATCTGAAAGTTGGGTATGTCGTAGGCTGCCCTGCCATACTTTGCTGAGATTCCTCTAGAACTGGTGGCCTGTAGCCACGACCCTGCTGGAAACCTCCCTGCTGAAAGCCCTGCTGAAAGCCCTACTGCCTGCCTCTACCATGGCCTCCTTGGAAGAATTTCTTGATCTGCTTGCCCCACTTTGCTATTCCAGATGACGAAGAAGCTCTGGAAGGTGCTTTCCCCTTACTGATTCCTCCTGACAGTTGTGGATGCCGAAAGTTGCCTGAGCCTAAACCACTTGTCTGAGACTGCCCCTGCCTGGACCTAACAGTCCTCTCAAGTATTGCTGCTCGCTGTGCTACCTCTTCCACTATTTTACACATTAATGGAATCACCGCATCCTGTAATTCTTTCCTTAGACCTCGGATGAAGTACTCCACCATCATGGTATTATCAGTTACCACATATGGGGCGTACCTACTCAAGGCCATAAACCTCATTTGATATTCAAGCACTGAGAGATTCCCTTGCTGGAGTGTCCTGAACTGCTCCCTCTTCATCTGCTGGATCTGTATTGGGAAGAAAGAATCATTAAAAACTGACAAAAATTCTGACCATGTGATAGTGTCCTCCGTTCTGCCTGTAAAAATTGTTTGCATCTTTAGCCGCCACCATTCTTGCGCAAATCCTCGTAGCTGATATGCTGCAAGAATCACTCTATCTTCCTGGGGACACCTCATTATCGCAAATACCCTATCAATCTCATATATCCAATGCTCTGTTGTATCCAGGTTGGGGCCTCCTGAGTATGTAGGGGGCTGCAACCTCAAAAACCGCTCCACAAGTACTGTAGTCTCCTCTCCGATAACTGACCTCGCTGGAACTACCGGGTGTATAGGTACTACAGAAGGTATCTCTACTCCGGATGATGGTGGAACTGGGGCTATTAGCACTGCCTCCTCTGGAAGTGGTGGTACTACTGCCGCTGGCTGCACCGGTGGCTGCTGGTCTAGTCTCATCCTTATATCTGTCAGGCTTTCCCAAATTCTCTCTATCATTCTCTGTGTAGGGTCCTCTCCTGACCCCTCTCCTCCACCTCCCCAATCTCTCCTTTCTGCCATTCCTAACTCTGCACAAACATCATTTTATTGACACAACATATGATAAATTAATACAAAACCAAGGTCGCTACCAGCAGTGGGTTACAATAGAGACATGGGTATGCAATTTCCAATTCCTTTATATCCATATGGACCTTGCTCTGATACCAACTGTGACAGCCCTCGTTGTTCAGACCCGTTAACCCAATAACGTGCCTAACATGAGTCCGCCTCCCGCGACCGGGCCGAAGCCTCGCAAGGGATATCAAACTACTAGTCCACAGGAATATGAAGGAACCAGCTCAAATATATATAAGATTTGCCAATCTCACAAATATTTATTAGAAATGTACATAGCCATAGCAAAACTGAAACCAAACTACAACAACAACCTGGGGCATACCCCGAGGTGTATAACAGAAAAGTAAATTACACTGCCAGTGGTGCAAACCCTCCGCTACGATGCGGCTCAGAACTAGACGACGGGTGTGAGGTCTCCTGCTCTCCCTCACCTGAAAGAGTAGGGGGGGGGGGTGAGCCTCTCGAGTCACTGGCTCAGTAGGGAAACTCCCTAGAATCCGAGCAAACCAACACAAATAGTAAAGCAGGAGATTACACTAACAATTCATAGAACTATATAGCAGGATATAAAACTGTAAATATCACTTACCACTTGCCGCTTAACAGAAACCAATAATGATAAATAAACGGAAAACCCAAACAAGTGTACGAGCTATAGTAGGAAAACGCCTCGCTCGGGCCACGTGGACTGGCTCGCGACACCAGCTACTGACCCGGACAAACAACACAGGACTACCTCTCAGTCTCGCAGCCACAGACGGAAGGTCCAGCCGCCGCTCCACTAAACCAGTACAAAGAACTGTGGAGTCCAACTAAACCACCACAACCTGCAGGTCACACACCCCGCAGGCCCATGCCTGGCACCTTTAGGGACTCTGGCCCGAGCTCCCTAAAGTGAGGCATTGGAAAACAGGACTAGCTGGAGCCCAGTACGTCTACTGGTGTCCGTCTCCCCCAAATACGAGCGCGCTACAAGCGACAACACAACAAACTCTCTCTAGTCGCTGTCCCACTGCCGTCTTTCCCTCAGCCGGACGTACTACTCAACACAAGAGTGAGGGTGTCCAGGAAGACGACAAAACCTCGACGGTACTCGGTACCGGGACAAGCCCCGAGCACATACATGCCTGGCTCACACAAAACCTGGGGCTCCCAACTGAAGAGGTATCCACGGTAGGCGTCAAACTACACGCCACGTACACGGAAACCACGTGCACAACGCACAAGCCACATGAAACCTCTACGTAAACCACGTGAACACCACGCCAACCACACATCACACGCTCCCCGAGCGTTGAGAGTGCCAATGCACCTCTTACCATTACCACACAATACACACATGATAATCCGATAATATCACACTAACATACCCATGCACAGAACAAGCCTCGGCTGTGATCGCGACGGGGTTTAGTGTCGCCTTCAGAACGCGACAGCTCGATATGTCGCCTTTAAAAACAAGAACGCGACGTATCGTTCTGTCGCGACATTATCGCGACGCCCAGGTTTGTCGCCTTCATAGGCGCAAACCCTAATGCGGAGTCCATCATCCAGATCACCCCCAAAACCCCTATAATCTATGGTTTCCATTCCATTTACATGCTTTAATGTGTTCCTACACATGCTATCTACTGTTTAGAGAGCTAGAAACACATCATTCACAACACACGAGCAATCCACGGATCAAACACGGGAAATCTCCCTACCTTCACGAAGCAGGCAAAGTATGGAGCCCACACAACGTTTCCTCCGCTCCACACAGCATCCTTGCGGCGAGAACACGTCAAACTAAGTCCCAACAAGTCGAGTCGACCAGAAATCCTCCAGTATAACCCCCTGGCCGAGCAGAGCTCATATGAGCTCTGTTCTGCCGGGGTTTAATAAAAACACTTCATAGTTAAGAACGCGATGCCGCACTATGTCGCGACCTGAACGTGACACACTAGTCCGTCGCCTTCAATAAGTCGACATCAGCAAGCTCGCCCTATGCGCAACACGTGGCGCGCATGAAGACGAAGACCAAAAACAGCGGTTTCATGAACGCGATGCCCTGGGATGTCGCGTTCAAAACGCGACGCCCTTCACTGTCGCGTTCACAGACAATGAATCAGTGAGCACTTTGGGCCCAAATCTCCGGCCCACAGAGCCTCACCACCTGCGGAAAACACCTGCTACACACGTCATTGGCCACACACTGGCCTCCATGCACACAGGAAGACGATCCGAACGGCCGAAACGTCACAAAAATCAATCACATATTTAACATATAATAATTGGTCAAATCAAATGATAACTTACAAACTTAATATATATGCATATTTTAAATCGTATAACATATGTAAGGAAATATAACTAAAGTAGATGTAAATGTTGAATATATTTATACTTGTCAGATTATTGATTTTAATTTTTTTAATTGATAATATTCAAATTTCATAATTGACTTAACAATCAGAACAAATCAAATATGATCTTAACATATTGAATCATATTCCAAATCAGATCATAAAATATATTCATATGCTAATTCACATATTCAGGCCAAGTACTTAATTAATTATAACAAAATAATTTATTTAAAGATATATCAGGCATATATCGAAACTACCACATAAAGGGTTAGCACACATGCACTCAAACACCTAGATGAATAGCACCCAAGTCTTATTTAATTGGACTAGAATGGAAGCTAATATCTCATCGTACCCACTAGACTGAAATCCAACTTTCAGATTTAACAAATGGTTCCTCGAACACAGATGACTTTTCATACCGGACATTAAATACAAAGTTGGTCTACAACCCTCTTAGATGACACTGTCCATATGCTTCCTCTTATTTTCATTTTCAATTACATAATACATAAATCTATTACAAAATAAATAATTTCAAACATGCTCAATAATATTTATGGTGACATGGTATGCAACATACACATGATTACCATAACCGATTACAAAAGATTCACTAGTAGAAAAACAATAATAGAAGGCAATTTTTTTTTGCCTTTTAAAGTGTCAATATCTGCCTTCTATTCTATCAGAAGGCAAAATTAAGGTGGATTTTAGTTTGTCTTCTTTTGGACCGTCTTCTATTCAAATAGAAGGCGGAAAATATATTTTAGAAGATGCAAAATTTAAAAGGCAGAAATGATAGTTATATAAGGTAAAAATTTTACGCCATATAAACTCGTGATAGAAGGCAGTTACAGAACCTATTAGATGACGGAAGTTTGCGTCGTCTATTTTTTTAGAAGGCTATAATTTCTGTCTTTTAAGATCTACGTAGAAGGCAAATATTTTTGTCATCTATTCCTTTTAGATGGTAGAAGGTTTTGTCTTCTAAGTTGTCAAAATAGATTACATTTTTACCTTCTATACCAACATTATATACAAACTATTATCTTTTAAAATGATTCTTATTCACTGTATAACCTGTTAAAAATTTAATGGCAAATCTTCTTAAAGACTTTTCTCAAAAATAAATTTTAATGACAAACACAAATTTATGTTAAATATACAATGAAAATATTTTTTGACAGTAGAAGATTACAAATATATGATATCAAATGACAAAAAGATACAAAGTCATAATTCAAAGTATAACATCCATATTGTTATGATAATATGCACTCAAAGTGCATTTGAGATACACAACTCTATTTAGAAATGTAAAAAGAAAAAGACTATCCACAACTATCCAAATATGAGAACCACATGATCTTCATAACTTTATAAGCATCCATCATCATCTTCTCTTGAAAGTACCTACACAAAGATTAACCAAATTTTGTTAAAAAATTAAGGAAGCACAAAACTTACTAGGAAATAAAATTATTTCATAAAAATTATAAAATACTTACAATGGCATAAGAGATCGTGTAATTATACCAACATATATATCTTTATTTAACATTCCTTTCGAACAGCTGAAATAAAATTTCATTGTGACAAAATGATAAAAGGAAACAAAGAAATTGAGAACTTACAAGATTTTTTATCCGTGGAATAGACATTCCTTCACATTGTCTCAATATTTTTCGCAAGTTTGATATCAATCTCATATTAGGATGTAAGACTTTAATCGCATAAACTTCATAATATTCATCACCTAAAGGTTGTCCATCCACTTCTTTTTTGGATCCTTGCTAATTATTTTTTCTTCAGCCACACAATCAAAAGTAAATCCAAGTAGATAGCATGTGTTCTTTTCCTAAAAGATATAAAGAATTAAATAATCAAAAACATATTTATTTGAACATAGATTCTAAAAAGTATATACAACACATCCATTCATCTTGTGCAATATTATTGATGTCATTTGATTGACTAGACTGCAAATATAAAAAGATCATCATTTACTCAAGTTGAAACCAACTCAATATAATTAATATATAATATCAACTTAAGTCATATTTCATAATTTTAAAATATACTTACCGATAAAGGAACCACATAACTGTCAGTCGAAGAGTCAATTGTTGTAGGATGATTGACATAATTTTCTCTATTGGATCTTCCATTTAAGGCATCATTGTTTCCAACAACAACCTACGGCTTGATAGATATATTTTTTTGTAATTTAATATAACATCAAAATGCAAAGAGAATAAATTTATGAAAATATTATAAAATATATATACAAAAATACATACATGTTCATTTCTTCCATTGATCACAATTTGTAACTGTTCCTGTAAACCATCCATTTTGTTCCTTGCCAAAACAACATATAATTATTTTCACTTGTATCTATTTTTTCATAATCAAGTCCAAGATCTCTTATCATCTTCCTTGTTTGATAGAAAGTCTCAGGTAATTTATTAGGCTTTGGAATTGCATCTCTTAATAACTCAAGCAGTGCACTAACAGATGTATCAGACCACCCATAAAGAGATTTTATATTAAACAACTTAACCAGAAATGAGAGTTTGCTATATTTCTTACATCTTGGGTATAACTCTTTTTCAGCATTTTCTAACAACTGATAAAATTTTTCAGCATCAACACCAATTTTATTCTTAATCTAATTTTGTTGTTCTATCTCTTCCTCATGCATCAATGGAACTCCAAATACATCATAAATCATCTCATGCATATCATCACCAATTATATCATTACTTGATGATGTAATATCATTATGCTGCATTGCTCTTTTTTCTCCATGAAATGTCCAAACAGTGTATGACAACATCATACCTTTGAATAGTAAATGTTCTGCAACTTTCTTTGTTGATAATAAGACAAGGTTGCAGCAATCACTATATGGACATCTAATAACATTCTTTGATCCTACATTTGTTATGGCAACATTCAAGAATTCAACCACCCCACTTAAGTATTCTGGACTGTTACGAGACTTACCTATCCAACTTCTATCCATCTTAAGCTTTACACCTGAATATATAAAATTGTAAACTATTACTCATGCATGAAAAATATATAACTAGTTTTGTCAAGTTTAATAATGAAGTAAGGCACCACCCAAACTCGCTGGATCACATATATCAAATATAAGAATGAAGTGAGTCACCATCCAAGCTCGCTGGATCACATATATCAAATATAATAATGAAGTGAGCAACCACTCAGGCTCGCTGGATCACATATATCAAATATAATAATGAAGTGAGCCACCACCCAGGTCCGCTGGATCACATATATCAAATTTAATTAAGAAATGAGCCACCACCCAGGCCCCCTGGATCACATATATCAAGTTTAATTAAGAAATGAGCCACCACCCAGACCCGCTGGATCACATATATCAAATTTAATTATGAAATGAGCCACCACCCAGGCCCGTTGGATCACATACCTTTGTAAGATTATAATAATATCAACTTTGGCCTTCAAGTAGAAGATAGTCACAATGTTACAATATTGCCAATAACTTGAAAATAATGAATCATAGTTTTAATTGATATTAATAAAGGTTTGTAATCACATGTCTAGATTTCACAGTCATTTATGATAAGTTAAACATAGATTTTTCAACTAACAATCAAGACAAGAGAAATTCCTAAACTCAATAATATCATTTTCTCAAAATATTTACAAATATTTCTAAGTAATACTAAATGTCTCTTTTAAATAGTGAAATTTTATGTTATCATAATAATTTCATTTATACAAGTGATGGACCTATAGATCTTATTAATTAAATTTTTTTTCCACAAATCAGATTACATGTTGTTGCAAAATATCAAAAATTTACTAAAAGTATTTTCTTCTACCAACTCTATTGTTTTTTATACATCAGATGTGAAAGGGGGGGGGAGTTTAAGGGAAAAAAAAAAAACTAAGTACACTGCTGCTTCGGTGGAGAGCGGGGGAGGGGGGCCAACTCCATTGTTTTTATATATCATAGAACGGATGTGAAGGGAGGGGGGAGAGGGAGTTTAATAGAAAAAAAGAAAACTAACTAAGCAGGGGGGAGGACGGATGTGAACAGGTTACAGGGAGGGAGGGAGGGGGGAAGAGTTTAAGGAAAAAAAAAAAAAAACTACCTACGTAGGACACTACTGCTTCGGTGGGGTGGGGGGAGTTTTTGAAAAAAAGAAAAAGAAAAAAAGATAAAACACATACAGGGGGCAATCGTCGAAACGGGAATGGAGTATCAACACATAATAAGAAGTAGCTAATCGATTATTATATAGCCATTACCAAATACTCTCCATGTTCTTGGTTTTAGCCGAATTCCTGATGGGAATTTGCTAGCTTTAACACTCTTTTAAAGGAGTTCCTTTAGTAGCTATTCCGTTGCTCGACTTCCCTCAGTGGTGGAGTCTTTTCTTGTGTATGGAGATCCTTTTACATAGGTGGCCATCTGGAGTGTCATAGCATTTTGTAGGTCTTACTCTTTGGGCTTTCGGCAATTGCCTTAAGATATCTGTTAGACGGTCATTTATTAAGCCAAATAAATTTTATGTGCCTTTTGATATGAGATTTATTCAGCCGTAATTTTTTCTTTCTACATAAACTATGCAAAAATTAAAGTGGCTCTCACTCTTAAAATTTTATTTATCTGAATAACTCTATATAATGACGGAAGTAATATAAAAAAATTTGGGGCGTCGGTCCCCTTCTGGCATCTAGGACCACTTTGGAGGAGAGTATTTAATTTCTACTTAAACATCTTTTGTTGCAAACTTTTCATAGAGCACCCCTCATGCTGTAATTTCTCTATGTAATGTACTCCATAGGTATGCAATTTTGAATGTTATTGAAATTTTCACTTTTATGCGTGGTTTATATGTGTAGAAGGCCCAAATAAGTAAAAGTAATACTTTTCACTCTTCAGTACCTACTCAAACCTATACAAAAGAGAATCATATCACACCCTTGTACATTGTTATGACAATGACCACTCCGACGGACAGAGTGATGCCCAAGGATCTTGATCCGCACGACAAGAAGAAAGGAGAGGGAAGAAGGATCAATCACACAAGACAATAACACAAAGATTTACGTGGTTCAGAGAGACAATGTGTCTTCCTACGTCCACGGGGGACGGCAACAGCGAAACTTCACTAGATGTGGAGAAATATACAAGAAGTACACACCCTAACCGGGAGGAACAAATCCTCTTACAAAACTCTCTCAAGCTCACACCCCCAAGACTCTCTTAGATCTCTCTAAGAAACTCTCTTGGCTCTCACCATGGGATTGTCCAAACAATGGAGAAAGTGTTTCTATTTATAGTTGAACAAAGGCTATGCGTTCCTGCTGCATTCGCCCGGGAAAAATGGATGGCCATTTAATTCTTGCATTTCCAAATCTTTCCAATGCATGGGAGTTAGAGTTTCCATCGGGTGAGGAGGGAGACCCATTCCCAGCCACCCACGTAACCTCATGCATGCAGTTTTCTTGGTGCAAGTAATGGGAAGGGCGAGCCATTACTCACAAATTCTCCTCTTGGCTCGTCTTCACAAGCCGCATCCAGTGACAAGCTCTGCCACGATCACCGTCACCATCCATACCGCCGCCGCGGCCACCTCACATGCTCTGCAAGCTAATCAAGCCCAGGCAATGCCTGAACTTCTCAGAAGGAATAGGCTTCGTCAGCATATCTACGGGGTTTTCTACTGTAGAAATCTTCTGAACAACCATGGTACCCTGCAACACAACATCACGAACAAAGTGATACCTGACATCGATGTGTTTGGTTCTCTCATGATACATCTGATTTTTAGTCAGATGTATAGCACTCTGACTATCACAGTACACCGGAGTCATCTCCTGTACAAGACCCAGATCACCAACCAAACCTCTCAACCACAAGGCTTCCTTCACTCCCTCTGCCACTGCCATATACTCTGCCTCTGTAGTAGACAAAGCCACACTAGATTGTAAAACAGCTTTCCAACTAATAGCACAGCCTGAGAAAGTAAAGACATAACCTGTCAGGGATCTCCTCTTATCCAGATCACCAGCATAATCTGAATCGACGTAGCCAACCAGTTGACCACCATCATTGTTTCCTTTCTGAAATAGCAAGCTCACATCTGAAGCACCTTTGAGGTAACGAAGAATCCACTTCACAGCCTCCCAGTGGACCTTCCCAGGATTTCCCATGTACCTGCTAACCACACTAACAGCATGAGAAATATCAGATCGAGTACATACCATAGCATACATAATGCTACCAACCGCACTCGCATACGGAACTTTAGACATTAGTTCCATCTCCTTCTCTGTCTTCGGTGAATCATCAGCAGACAATCTGAAGTGGGCTGCTAATGGAGTGCTCACAGCCTTGCAATCTTTCATGCCGAACCGCTCCAGCACCTTCTCCACGTACTTTTTCTGTGACAAGTACAACCTTCTAGTGCTACGGTCTCTGTGAATCTCCATGCCCAAAATCTTCTTGGCTGCTCCAAGATCTTTCATCTCAAATTCACCATTCAACTGAGACTTTAAACTGTTAATTTCTGACATGTTTTGGCAGCTATTAACATATCATCAATATACAACAACAAGTAAATAAAAGAACCATCTGAAAGCCTTTTATGATACACACAGCTATCATAATCACTTCTAGAGTAACTATGACTCAGCATAAAAGTATCAAACCTCTTGTACCACTATCGCGGTGATTGCTTTAAGCCATACAAAGACTTATTTAACATGCACACATGATCTTCCTTACCAGAAACCACGAATCCCTCTGGTTGGTGCATGTAGATTTCCTCCTCCAGTTCACCATGTAAGAACGCTGTCTTAACATCCAGTTGCTCTAACTCTAAATCAAGTAAAGCAACTATAGCAAGCAACATACGAATAGAGGTATGTTTCACAACAGGGGAGAATACCTCATTGAAGTCAATACCCTCTCGTTGTGTGAAACCCTTCGCCACTAGTCGTGTTTTGAATCTAGCATCTTCCACACCAGGAATTCCTTCTTTCTTCTTGAAGATCCATTTGCACCCCACAATCTTCTGATTAGGTGACACTTTCACCAGCTTCCATGTATTGTTCTTCTGTAGAGACTCAATCTCCTCTTGCATGGCCAACTGCCATTTAGAGGACTCGTCTGATGTAACTGCTTCTTTATAAGAACTCGGTTCTTCCCCTTCAATAGTATCTGCAACAGATAAAGCAAATGCTACCATGTCAGCATGACCATACTTGCTGGGTGGTCTGATCACCCTTTGCTCTCTATTTGCTGCAATACTGTGCTGCCTCTAAGGGGCCTGTTGTTGTGCTGTATTGCTCTCTGAAACATCAACTGTCACATCTGGGACTCGAACTATCTCCTCTTGCACTGCACTTTCTGTTGAGAGCTTCACCTCTAGCTCTCCTTGCTTGCCAGTAACCTGATCTCCATTTTCTGTTGTTGATTTCTCTCCCGCCCGGAGCATTGCAGACTCATCGAAGGTCACATCTCTCTTAATCATGAACTTGGGTGACTAAGGATCGATACACCTTCACACCCTGTGTTTGTGCATATCCTATGAAAATGCACTACTTTGCCCTTGGCTCCAACTTGTCACCTGTGACATGAGCATATGCAAGACAACCGAAAATTCTGAGGTGAAAATAATCAGAAGGAGAACCAGACCATACCTCCTCGGGAGTTTTCAACTCTATGGCTATGGATGGAGATCTATTCACCAAGTAGCAAGCCGTGTTGACAGATTCTGCCCAAAATGCCTTTGACAGACCTGCCTGAGATAACATACTTCTCGCTCTTTCTAAGAGTGTTCTGTTCATTCGTTCTGCAATATCGTTCTGTTGTGGTGTTCCTGCTATAGTGCGATGTCTAACGATGTCATCATTCCTGCAGAACTCATCAAATTTTTTTTAGCAGAATTCCATACCATTATCAGTACGGAGGCGCTTGATCTTCTTACCGGTATGCCTCTCAATCAACGCCTTCCACTGCTTGAAAGTGACGAATACCTCACTCTTTTTCTTAAGAAAATATACCCAGACCTTTCTTGAAAAATCATCAATAAAGGTCAACAAATAAGTTGCACCACCCTTAGAGACAACTGGAGCAGGGCCCCAAAGGTCAGAGTGGATGTAATCCATAGTGCCTTTAGTCCTATGGACTGTTGTACTGAATTTCACCGTACGTTGTTTTCCGAACACACAATGCTCACAGAAATCTAGTTTCCCAGTGTTCTAACTATCAAGCAAACCTCGTTTGCTCAACTCCATCATGCCTCTTTCACTCATGTGGCCCAATCGCATGTGCCACAATTGGGTAGGATCATCTGAATTTCGTGCCAAATTGGCACTACCCATCACGATGTTGCCTTGTAGATGATACAGGCCACCGATCAGCTTCCCTTTCATTACAACCAATGCACCTTTAGAAACTTTCAGGATTCCATTCTCTGCTGAGAACCGGTATCCATGCACATCTAAAATACTCAAGGAGATCAGACTCTTCTTTAGTTCTGGGATATGTCGCACCTCTAGAGTTCTAATGACATTGTCAAACATCTTGATTCTAATTGTACCAACCCCTGCAACTGTAAGTGTTCTATTGTCTCCCAAGGTTACGGTACCACTACTTATTGATGTGTAGGTAGAAAACCATTCCCTGTGAGGACACATGTGGAAGGTACAACCAGAATCAAGAATCCAGTCATCCCCAGAAGTGCTAGTAGAGACCGACAGAACAGTCTCATCTTCAACAGTCTCCTCTTCAACAATATTTACTGTATCAGAAGAAGACTCTTCCTGAACCTTGCCTTTCCCCTTTAATTTTGGACAATCTTTCTTAATATGCCCTCTTTGGTTGCATTCATAACACTTGACCTTTTTAAGTGACCTTGATTTTGATCTAGCCCTGCTCTTTTTACTAGACTCTTTTTTCTCACTTCTTCCTCTCACCATTAGGCCATCTGCTCGATCTTCGCCATGACTTTCTAATACCCGCCGTTTCAACTCCTTAGAGTTCAGAGAAGCCTTGACATCTTCTATAGAGATATCATCTCTCCCATATAGCAAAGTATCAACGAAATGCTCATACGAAGAAGGTAATGAGCATAGATGTATGAGGGCTTGATCCTCATCATCTACCTTGACACCGACATTTTAAAGATCTATAACGATCTTTGTAAACTCGTTCAGATGATCAGAAATGGGCATACCTTCTTTCATGCGAAAACTGAACAACTGTTGTCTTAGGTACAAATGGTTTGTGAGAGACTTCGTCATGTACCTTGACTTGAGCTTGAGCCAAAGTTTTGCTAGGGTGTCTTCATCAGCAACTTCTCTCAACACATCATCCGCCAAGCATAGACGAATTGCCGCAAGAGCATGCTCCATGTACTCTTCTTTCTCTTCGTCTTTCCACTCGTCCGGTAGAGCTACCATGCATTTCACTGCCTTGCTCAGTCCTTGTTGGACCAACAAGGACTGCATCTTCAATCGCCAAATGTTAAAATCCTTCGTCTTTCCATCGAACACTTCAACGTCGAATTTCATTGCCGATGTCGACTTTGTAGCCATCAATAAGGAACACGGATAAAAAAATCCACCGAGCTCTGATACCAATTTATTATGACAATGACCACTCCGACGGACATAGTGATGCCCAAGGATCTTGATCCGCACGACAAGAAGAAAGGAGAGGGAAGATCAATCACACAAGACAATAACACAAGGATTTATGTGGTTCGGAGAGATAGTGTGTCTTCCTACATCCATGGGCGACGGAAACAACGAAACTTCACTAGATGTGGAGAAATATACAAGAAGTACACACCCTAACCCGGAGGAACAAATCCTCTTACAAAACTCTCTCAAGCTCACACCCCCAAGACTCTGTTAGATCTCTCTCTAAGAAACTCTCTTGGCTCTCACCATGGGATTGTCCAAACAATGGAGAAAGGGTCTCTATTTATAGTTGAACAAAGGCTATGCGTTCCTGCTGCATTAGCCTGGGAGAAATGGATGGCCATTTAATTCTTGCGTTTCCAAATCTTGCCAACGCATGGGAGTTAGAGTTTCTATCGGGTAAGGAGGGAGACCCATGAAGGATCGAGGAAAAGGTGTGGATAAGATCTAGAGGGGGGGGGATGAATAGATCTATGCCACTTTCTGCGGAAGTTTAAACAGTTTAAAAACACTTTTGAATCAGAGGCAATTTTATCAGTGAAAAACCACAGATCTGATGATATTTGAGTGAGTTGGTAAAAATAGATATGAAATCAGTTGATTAAGTGAACCTTAAACGATCCTATGCAAGCATCTAACGGATAATGAAATCAAACCACAGATAGACAAGTGCACAAGGATTTTTAGGTGGTTCGGAAATCACCCAAGTGATTCCTACATCCACCCCTCACACCCTGTGAGGATTCACTAAAACAACCGGGTACACACCCACTGGAGCCTGACAACTCCAACACCTGAGAGCTTACAAGTCACACAACTTCTAGAGCAAGACTACTCTAGAACCACTGAGCAAGACTGCTCAACACAACCTTGAGTTAGACAACTCAAACTGAGCACGACGGCTCACAACAACCTGAGCACAATGCTCACACAACTTGAGCACAATGCTCACACAATGGTTGCTAGACACCAACTCAAGACATAGACCCTCTAGCAAAGATCTAGTCGAAAATGAGAACACTAATGAGAGCTATGCAGAAGCACTTGCATAATCTCAAAAAGATATCTCAGAAGAACAGAAGTACAGTGAATTGTATTAAATAGCTTCGTTCTTCAAGTGTACTCCCTTGTAGAAGCTTGGATTGGGAAGAGGCTTGCAGTCTTGAAGTCCAAAATCGATGCTATGCACTTTGGAGTTGTTAGATCTTCCTTGAGTTCTTCTCCAACGAAGGCTTCTACAGGATCTGCTTCCTTGGGATGCTTCAGAGGTTTCTTCAAGAATCACACTCCAATTCTCACACTCGAATTGGTGAGAATTGGTCTTCTGGAAGCACTCGTAGAGCAGAGGAGGGAGACAACCTCTTGTAGCCGCCAGGAAACTTCCAGGAGGCTCTAAGAGCTTTGTTGGGTCTCTCTCTTGGATGGATGACCAATAGAGGGCCTTTTATATCCAAAAGAGTCCAAAGATACCCTTTAGGTATAAGGGCACATGATCCTAGGATGATACCCCATCGGTCTGGGCTGACACGTGGCGGCCATCCACTTTAAGTTGCAAACTTTTCGTAGTGTGTCGACCTGCCCTGGTGGTGGTGTCGACACACTGTCCCAAATATGAGAACTGATGTTCTGGGAAGAAGGTCCCGTGTCGACCTGCTCTGAGAGTGTGTCGACCTGCTGTCCCAAATCTGCAAACTAGCTGTTCTGGGAACTGGGTCCAGTGTCGACCTGCTCTGAGAGTGTGTCGATCTGCTGTCCCAATTCTGCAAACTAGCTGTTCTGGGAACTGGGTCCAGTGTCGACCTGCTCTGAGAGTGTGTCGACCTGGGTACACTTATTCCTGAAAAACTGCAACTCATGTCGACACACTCTTGACTTGTGTCGACACAGTCTCAATATTTCTTCACCTTTTGCCTTTGAATCTGTGTTGTTGTGTCGACACCATGGAAGGATGTGTCGACACATCTTTTGCAAAAAGGGTTTGTACCTGAAATTTAAACACATATATCATTAGTAAAATATTTTTTATTAGTGCAAATGATAGGTGTGCTTTGAAACACATTTTTTGAATATAAGTTTCTGGTGAAATATTTTTGACATGTCTCATTTAAATTGCTTTTAAAATCACTTCTTGTCATCATCAAAATAGGAGGGAAATGATAAGAAATTACACTCAACCCAACAATCTCCCCCTTTTTGATGATGGCAACATTAAATCCATATGAAAGTAAGGTTTTGATGAAATGTAATTTTAAGCAATTTTTGGTTATTTAAATTTTTATTTTCTTTTTGTTTAAACTTGTCAAAGACCTTTTGATATTTTTTAGTAACAGATGATGATGTACTTGTGAGACACAATGTTACTTGAAATGGGGATTTTTGTACACAGAAGTCAAGCAACTTGACAAGTATTCAAACAATCACATTCACATAAGGATTTTCATTCATATTGAAGTCACAATATTCAGGCCAAGCAAAACATTTCATTTCAATCAGGAGAAAGAGAACATTTCATTCAATCCAACAACAGATTACAAACATTTTTCTTCTCCCCCTTTGACATCATCAAAACAAGAAATTACATTAAGTAGAAGATGGAGGAGGAGGAGGAATGTGAAGAAGAATGGTCTCTATGTCAGAGAGTCTTTTCTCCATGAAATTCAAGCTAGTCTTGATTTGATCTTGAATGGTTGTCATTTTTGTGCACAAAAAGTGTTCCATTCTATTTGAATTCTCTATCAAGGTGGCTTGAAGTCTGGCTAGATCAGCTGCACTGTGTTGTGAGGATGATGATGAACCAGCTGACCAACCAGGTCTTTGCATTATCTTGAATTCTTTGGTCAAATCTGTTATCTGCTTGTCAATGTGCTCATTGAAGTTCCTCATGCTTTCCAAATCATCCACAAAATGAGCAAATGACAATCTTGTGCTGGAAATCTCATGCAATGTTTGCTTGGTGTTGAAGACATCTGCTTGGGAATTTGCCAAAATTCCCTTAAGAACTGTCTCCAACTTGTCTTGATGCTCCTTCAGTTGTAATGAGGCATCTACCATTGTGCCAATCAATCTGTTGAACCTTTGAGCTGCATAGTCTGAAGCAGCTTTCTGTTCTATGAACTTGGCAGATATGTATTTTCCAGTCTTTGAATCCTCAACTCAAATGATGTGGACATGGTTTGAATGGAGGAGTTTAAGGTTTCAAATTTGTCATTGAGGAAGGAGAACAACTCTGGTGGAATAGAAGGCCCACCAGAGGATGGATGGTTGGAATGAGGGTTGTGGAGATTGAGAGTGAAAGAAGGAGGGTTGAAATTGAAGTGAGAGAGGGGCATGAACTGGGATTTCACCTTCAGTTTGGACTTGAGGCTGATCCTCATTTACAGGAGGGTGACCTTGGAGCTGGTCCCCTCCAGCTGGGGCTGGTCTTTGAATCCTCAACTCAAATGATGTGGACATGGTTTGAATGGAGGAGTTAAGGTTTCAAATTTGTCATTGAGGAAGGAGAACAACTCTGGTGGAATAGAAGGCCCACCAGAGGATGTGGATGCTTGGAATGAGGGTTGTGGAGATTGAGAGTGAAAGAAGGAGGGTTGAAATTGAGGTGAGAGAGGGGCATGAACTGGGATTTCACCTTCAGTTTGGACTTGAGGCTGATCCTCATTTACAGGAGGGTGATCCTCTTGACCTTGGGGCTGGTCCCCTCCAGCTGGAGGCTGTTCCTCTTGTGCTTGGGGCTGGTCCCCTTGAACCTGAGGCTGGTCCTCCTGAGCTTGGGGCTGTTCCCCCTGATCTTGAGGCTGTTCCTCCTGATCTGTTCCTCCTGAGCTTAAGGGGCCTCAACCACAACTGGCCCTCTTCTAATTTGATTGCCCTCCAATCTAAATCCCATAAACTTCTGGATATTCTTAAAGGTGTAGATGTTGGACTTGGGAATAGATTGGGACTTCTCATTCTCCAAGGGCACACCAAAGTGCTGGAATACTGAGGTCAAGTGTGCTGCAAAAGGCAATGATCTCTTTAGGTCTTTCCTTGTTGTTTCAGAGATGATTTGAAGCATTATGACATTGAGATTGACTTTGATTTCTTTGACCATGCAATAGAGAATAAACCTTTGAATGTCTGTCAATCTGTCCCTTCCACCACCTTGAGGGGTAATGATGGTGGTCAATATGTGGTGGATGACCCTTAACACAGGAGGAAATGAATTGGCATTGAACCTGGTTACATAGGTCTGTTTGGGATCTGATGCATCTGCAGGAAGTCCTGTCAAGATGGAATAGGCTTCATGTAAATCAAATTCAAATTCATGATAGTCTGCCCCTTCAGCTGGTACTTTGAAAATGGAGGCTGCTGTTGCAGTTGGCATATCTATGGCTATTCCCTTAACTTTGGATTCATACCCTTCATCTGTGCATGTGAGGTTCTTATAGAATTCCCTAACAAGTCTTGGATAACTGACTTGAAACTCAGAGATAAAAGGTAACCAAGATTGAAAGGAGAAATAGGTTTGAATTGCTGGAAAAGATTCTGCTAGCTGAATGTCTGAAAGGTCTAGAATTCGGGCTTCAGAATGGACTTGGCTGCACTGACTGACTCTGAGGGAATATCCTCTTGAGACTCAGAAGAAGAGGAAGATGTCTCCTCAGGGTTTTCAGAAGATTCGCCAGGAATCTCTGGTCTAGGGTTTGGAGGACTACTACCTCTGCCTGAAGAGGAAGGTCTACCTCTCTTTGCTGCCCTTTGAGGTGCTGAAGAGGATCCTGGTTGCTCGGCAGGATCATTCCTTCTCTTAGACCTTCTTTCGGACTGGGCAACGGCACTGTCTGCCGGAATCGGCCTTGAAGAGGCACTGGACCTTGCGCCACGGCGGGGACCCAACTTCCTGACCATGGTGCAAAGAGGAGTGGAATTCGGAGAGGAGATGGAAGATTGGAGAGGTGATGGAAAGAGGATGAGAGTTAGAGAAATGGTGAAGATTTCTTGCCGGAAACGATGAGAATTTGGCCGTCGGGTCGACCTGATGCCTAAAAGGGGTGCAGTGGTGTACTGCCCCGCAGGAACAAGGATGGCTTATCATGTACCAAACGGTTTGAAAAACAATCAGGCAAGGGGTTAGTGTCGACACAGGATGAAGGTTGTGTCGACCTGACCGAAAGTGTGTCGACACAGGATGGGACGGTGTCGACACGGCCTTAGAAGAAAAAGTTGATTTTTCAGAGGAAATTTTTGAGAAATTTTGGGGACATCTTTAGAATGATAAGCAATGAGGGGAATTATCATTTCAAGGATTTTTAAGAGGCTTAAAAATTCATTTGTTATATTTTGCAAACATTCATCACAATTCAAGTTTTCAAACAATTTCCAACAGGATATTAGCATTCCAAGACTTGAATCAATAAAATGAAAAATTGAGGGATATAATATATCTAACAATCAACTATAATCTACCATATTTCTCAACTTAAAAGAATTAAAGATGTCATCTAGACTAAATACAATTGTGTTGAAAATAAAACACAATCTCAAAGAACAACTAGATGAGGAATGAAGATGATTCTTTCTGGACATATCTCCAATAATGCTTACATTTGTTCTTTTAACAAACTATCAAATGATATAAATCTCTTTCACTCAAGTACTAGTGCTTTTTACACACCATAGTCCCTGGATACTTAAGATTTATTCATTGTCAAGTCTCAAAGGGGTAAATGATGACCTTTTGACATGAAAATATACGTTTTGTAGACGCCAATATTTCCAGTTACTCAGTCATCATCAAAAAGCATAGCACATTTTGCTTTTGTTTTGTATTTATTTTTATTTTGTTCCCCCTTTGAACAGAGTTAGCAATAGTGCCTCATGACATACATGGCACTTCATTCATTGTGAAGGTGTGCAGTTTCTCAGCACAAGTGCCATTGCTCTGTTGAATTTTAAAAAAATTTGGAGAGATTGTGAGATAGAAATCAAATACATCCAATCATCAGTTGCAAACAAGAAATGTTTTAAATTCAAGGCACAAGTTGATGTTTAGTCTAGGAAGAGATCTGAATTTCTGTGGGTTGAGAGATATAGTTGAAAGTTGATTAGTAAAAAATATAATAGATCACTCAAGGGTTCATTTTGAGACTCTAGACTTCGAAATGATGACATCATGCAAGGAATTGATGAGATTCAAGAAAAATTTTGAATTTTGCAAAGTCATGACTTGTGAATTTTCTAGCTCCCCTGAGATGATGATTTCAATCACTTTTCATCAAAATAAAGATATATAAATTTTGGAAATCAGAAAAGTTTTCTTCTTGGACAACAAAGACTCCCCCTCAACAATTGCATATTCATTTCTTGGTACTTGGCGGAGTCATATACTCACGCATAATGAAAGGTTTCCAGACAAGCCTAACTTGTCCTTCTCCAAACACTATTTGATATACCAAGAAATTTCAATACAATAAGAGTTGAAGAATTCATTATCAAAAGAAATAGAAGTGAAAATGAGCAAGTTTTGAAATCAGAAAAAGTATCCTCTTTGAACAATAGAAGCTCCCCCTCAACAATTGCATATCAATTTCTTAGTACTTGGCGGAGACATATACTCTCGCATAGTGAAAGTGTCCAGACATGCATAACTTGTCCTTCTCCAAATCACCATTTGATATACCAAGAAATTTCAACACAATAAGAGTTGGAGAATTTATTGTAAAAAGGGGAATAGAATTGAAAGTGAGAGAGATAAGAACAATGTAACTCAAGGAAGCAAAGAATCATGAGATGCAAAGAACTCCCCCTTAGACAATGCAAACACTCAACCCAAACCTTGAGAGAGATCAAGAAGGTGGACATTTACAAAGACCAAGTTCTCTCCTTAAAGATGAAAATCTGTTTTCAGGAAGGGGTTTAGTGAATATGTCTGCAATTTGTTTTTCAGTTTCAATGAAGTGGAGTTCAAAAGATTTCTTTGCAACCTCATCTCTCAAGAAATGATGCCTAATTTCAATGTGTTCTAGAATGCTGAATGGGGTTTTTAGACAAATTTATAGCACTAGTGTTATCACATAGGATGGGTACACACCCTAAATCTTGGTTGTAATCAAGAAGTTGATGTTTCACCCAGAGAATCTGAGTTCCACATCTACCTGCTGCAACATATTCAGCTTCTGCAGTTGACAGAGCAACTGAATGTTGCTTCTTAGAAGCCCAAGAGATAAGGCACCCACCTAGAAATAGACACAGCCACTTGTGCTTTTTCTATCTAATTTGCACCCAGCATAATCAGCATCACAATAGGCAAACAGATCTAACTTGCAACCAGCAGGATACCAAATACCTAAGTCACATGTTCCAACAAGATATTTGAAGATTCGTTTAACAGCAAGCATGTGACTTTCTTTAGGATTAGATTGGAATCTAGCACATAAACACACACAAAACTGAATATCAGGTCTAGAAGTTGTAAGATAGAGCAGAGAGCCAATCATACCTCTGTAGGTCTTTGGATCTACTGACTTACCAGATGGATCTTCTTCTAGTTTAGCATTAATTGCAATTGGTGTGCTTGAGTGCTTAAGGTTCTGAAAGTCAAACCTCTTTAATAGCTCCTTGACATATTTGGTTTGACTGATGAAGATTCCTTCAGTTGTTTGGTTCACCTGCAATCCCAAAAAGAATGTTAAATCTCCCATTAAGCTCATTTCAAATTCATTCTTCATTTGATTTGAAAATTCAGTGCAAAGGCCTTTATTGGTTGATCCAAATATTATGTCATCAACATAAATTTGGACTACAATTATTTGATTTTTTACTGTTTTTGTGAACAAAGTTTGATCAACATTACCTCTAGAGTATCCTTTTTCAAGTAAAAAGGAACTCAACGGTCATACCAAGCTCTTGGAGCTTGCTTAAGACCATAGAGAGCCTTATTAAGCTTGAAAACATGGTTAGGATATTTTTCATTTTCATATCCAGGAGGTTGTTCAACAAAAACATTTTCCTTTATATATCCATTTAAGAATGCACTTTTGACATCCATTTGATAGACTTTAAATTTCATGGAGGATGCAAAAGCAAGGAAAATTCTGACTGCTTCTAGTCTAGCTACAGGGCATATGACTCTTCAAAATCAATTCCAAACTCTTGATTGTACCCCTTTGCAACTAGCCTAGCTTTATTTCTAATTACCTGACCAGATTCATTCAATTTGTTTCTGAAGACCCATCTAGTGCCAATCACTGCTTGGTCACTAGGCCTAGGTACTAATTCCCATACTTGATTTCTTTCGAATTGATGAAGCTCATCATGCATGGCATTAATCCAATCAGAACTGGATAAGGCTTCATCAATTGACTTGGGTTCAATTTGGGAAATTAGAGCTAGTGAGTCTTCTTCAATATTTTGCAAGAAGGATGATCTGGTCCTTACTCTATCATTTAAATTGCCAACTACACTGTCTAATGGGTGATCTCTCAGATATCGAGGTTCAGAAATTACCTGTTGAGAAGTGCCCACTTCTGGAGCAATGTTACCTGACCCACTTGAAGATGGTGAGTTGTTGTTCAGGTTCTCTTCATTATTGACAAGCTCCTCAACAGTTGGTGAAGAATCCACAATGAGGTCATCCTCTTCATTGTCTTGTCTTTCCCTGCAAGATTTAGAATCATTAGTGGAAAAGGAATTTTCATCAAAAATAACATGTGGAGATTCTTCAACAGTTTTGGTTTTTAGAATGTACACTTTGAAAGCCCTTGACACTTCAGAATAGCCAAGGAAGATAGCTTCCTGACTCTTAGCATCAAACTTGTCAAGGTTTTCTTTGTTATTATTGTGTACAAAGCATTTGCACCCAAAAGTTTTGAAATAAGAAACAGTTGGCTTTTTGTTTCTCAACAGTTCATAGGGGGTTTTTCTGATCTTTGGTCTGATCAAAGCTCTATTTAGGATATGATTGGCTGTGTTAACAGCTTCAGCCCAGAAGGGTTTGGGCAGATTACTTCCTAAGAGCATGGATCTAGCCATTTCCACAAGAGTTCTATTCTTTCTTTCCACAACTCCATTTTGTTCTGGAGTTCTAGGTGAAGAAAACTTGTGAAATATTTGAAATTCAGCACATAGATCAGAAAAGGATGTGTTATCAAATTCACCCCCATGATCAGTTAAAATGTTTTTGATTTTATATGGATAAGTTGTTAAGATAGTGGTACAGAAATTCCTGAATTCAAGGCAAGTATCACTTTTGTGGGATAGAAAGATAACCCAAGTAAATCTAGTAAAATCATCAATGATTACAAACCCATATCTTTTGCCACTTAAGCTTAGAACTCTTGTTGGCCCAAAAAGGTCCATGTGAAGAAGTTCTAGTGGCCTAGATGTAAGTACCTCATTGAAGGTTTTAAAAGATTTCCTAGTTTGTTTTCCTTTAGCACATATCCCACAAACTTGATTTTCAACTTTAGAGAAGGATTCAGGAAGACCCTTAACCAAATTCAATCTTAATAACTTATCCATTGTTCTGAAACTTGCATGGCCAAGTCTTTTGTGCCAAGTCCATGCAATTTCATCTTTATTTGCAACAAAACAAAGATTTTCAGAAAAGTTTTTATTTAGGTTGATCATGTAGACATTATTTTCTCTTTTTCCAAAGAATTTGATTTTATCAGATGATGAGTCAATTATCTTACAAAAATCAGATTCAAACACAACTTTGTGACCTTTGTCACATAGTTGGCTGATACTGAGCAGATTATAATCAAGACCATCAACTAATAAAACATTATCTACTGAGTTTGAAGAAGTTTGACCAACCTTTCCAGATCCAAGATCTTTCCTTTATTTTTACCTCCAAATGTAACTGACCCTCCCTCCTTTTCAAGCAGGAATGAGAATTTGGCTCTGTCTCCAGTCATGTGTCGTGAACACCCACTGTCAAGGAACCATACATTGGAGTTGGGTGCACGACCTTCCTGCAACAAGATCAGTGGAGAGAAGATTTTGGTACCCAAACAGAGTTGGGACCATCAGAATGTTTGGACATTGTTAGTAAATCCTTTCTCACCCAAATTTGACTTGTTTTTTATTTTTGTTTTGTTAAATTGGTGGTTTCAGTCTTTTTAGGTTTGTTCTTTTTCTTAGGAATGAAAGCACCATCATTTTTGTTTTTGGTAGGAGGGGAGTTTTTCATTTGAAAATTGGAGTTCAGATGAGGAGGTGGAATCCAGGGATTTTGTTGGTACATCCAAAGATTTGGATGAAAGAATTGAGGATTATACCAACAGGGGTTGTTATACCATTGGCTCCAAGGACTGATCCAATCATCTTGAAATGTTGTCTTGGAGGTCCAAGGTTTTTCATGAATTATTTCTTTTGATTTTTTCTTATTTTTCAAATTTTTATTTGAATTTTTGGTTGAGTTGTTTGCAGCTTTTGATGTTGAGCAGGTCGACCTGTCTTTGACTGGTGTCGACACAACAGCCACAGAAGCCTTCTTCTTGTGGACTGGTGTCGACCTGTCAGGAGACTGAGTCGACCTGGTTGTCTTCTTTTGTTTTTGAGTTTTTGAATTTTTTGATGTTTTGTTTAAGGTTTTGTTTGCTGTTTGTTGAATTTCTGTGTTTTCAAGATTAGGACCCTTGACAAATTTAATTAGTGGTGCTTTGTTCTTTTTCTCACCAGATTTGTCTTTGATGGGTTTCTTTTGTTGAATCCTAATCCATGAGAGGTGGTTGTCATGGTGGTTCCTAGCAATGCCTCTAAGTTATCTTTACCTTTTGTGAAGGTTTGGATAACTTCATCCCTTCTTTTAGCTGGTTTTTAAGAGCTTCAATTTCTTCAATTTTCTGTTGTTTTTCTTGTTTTTCAATTTCCAGCTTTTCAGTTAAGTTTCTGAATTCTTGGGAGGCCTTTTGAGAGGCAAGTTTTAGTTCATCAATAAGGTTCAGGAGATTTTCTTTTTCTTCAAGCAATTCTGTTACTTCAGTTTCCAGTTCACAAGTTCTATGGTTTGAAGATTGGTTATGGTAAAGATTTTCAATTTTCTTTTTGATGTGTTTGTTTTCTTTTCTCATTTCAGAATATCTTTCAACCAGTTCTGCATACACATCCTGCCAATCTTCAACAGTAAAGTCTTCAAAGGAAGTATTTACCTTTTCATCTGTGCTGTTGGCCATGAAGCAAACCTCCTCACTTTCAGAGCTTGAGGATTTCTTCTCTTCTTCTTCCTCACTTGAGTCTTCGTCAGACCAAGTGGCCACCATGGCCTTTGGCTTCTTGTACTTCTGGAATTTCTTGTGCTTATCCTTCTTGTTCTCAGGACACTCTCCCTTCATGTGTCCTGGTTTGTTGCACCTGTAACAGACAATATTTTCGTCAGTTTTGTGATTCTTGTTGAAATTAGAAAAGGAAGTGTTTTTCTTACCTGAGAAAGACTTCTTTTTCCCAGACATTTTTCCTTTTCTGTATTTCAAGAATTTTCTGAATTGCCTAGTCATGAGGGCAATTTCATCCTCATTTGACTCAGACTCCTCAGAACTTGTTTTCTCCTGACTTTTATCTTTATTGCTTGAAGAGGCCTTAAGTGCCATAGGCTTGGTCTTAATTATGTGTTCTTCATTTCTTTTTAAGTTGATTTCATATGTCATTAAGGATCCAATCAATTCATCCAAAGAATTTTGGACAGATCTTTTGAATCTTCAATGACAGTGGCCTTTGTATGCCAAATTGAAGAAAGTGAACGTAAAATTTTTCTTACCAAGTCTGCATCTGTATATTCCTTACCCAAGGCCTTCAATCCATTCACAATCACCATGAACCTGGCAAACATTTCAGAAATATTTTCGTTAGACTTCATCATGAAAAGTTCATATTCTGAAACTAAAATATTTGCCTTAGTCTCCTTTACTTGAGATGTTCCCTCATAGAGTAATTCGAGTTTATCCCACATCTCTTTGGCAGATTTGCACATTGAGATTCTCGAATACTCCTTGGGATGGACAGCACATTGAATCATGTTCATGGCACTATAATTCAATGTAGCTTTCCTTATTTGTTCCCTAGTCCAGGTGTCTTCTTCTCCCTGGTTTTCATAGGGACC
This sequence comes from Colocasia esculenta, assembly GCA_014218235.1. Lineage (NCBI taxonomy): Eukaryota > Viridiplantae > Streptophyta > Magnoliopsida > Alismatales > Araceae > Colocasia > Colocasia esculenta. Next base: position 13,118,036 of record CM024753.1, on the reverse strand, counting down.
CACTTCTACTACTTTCCAGATCTCATAGTTCTGGGCCCTTAAGAATACTTGCATTCTGTTTTTCCAGTAAGAATAGTCCGTCCCATTAAAGAATGGTGGCCTATTTATGGAATGACCCTCAGCTATGAAACCTTTGGAATCCATGACTCTAAAGCAGAAAAAAAATGCTTAGCAAACAAACAAGCAAACACTCAAACACACAACACTCAGAAACAAAAACTGCTCAGATCAAATCAGATCAAAGTAAACCCGCTCTGATACCAATTGAAGGATCGAGGAAAAGGTGTGGATAAGATCTAGAAGGGGGGGATGAATAGATCTATGCCACTTTCTGCGGAAGCTTAAACAGTTTAAAAACACTTTTGAATCAGAGGCAATTTTATCAGTGAAAAACCACAGATCTGATGAGATTTGAGTGAGTTGGTAAAAATAGATATGAAATCAGTTGATTAAGTGAACCTTAAACGATCCTATGCAAGCATCTAACGGATAATGAAATCAAACCACAGATAGACAAGTGCACAAGGATTTTTAGGTGGTTCGGAAATCACCCAAGTGATTCCTACATCCACCCTCACACCCTGTGAGGATTCACTAAAACAACCGGGTACACACCCACTGGAGCCTGACAACTCCAACACCTGAGAGCTTACAACTCACACAACTTCTAGAGCAAGACTACTCTAGAACCACTGAGCAAGACTGCTCAACACAACCTTGAGTTAGACAACTCAAACTGAGCACGACGGCTCACAACAACCTGAGCACAATGCTCACACAACTTGAGCACAATGCTCACACAATGGTTGCTAGACACCAACTCAAGACATAGACCTCTAGCAAGATCTAGTCGAAAATGAGAGCACTAATGAGAGCTATGCAGAAGCACTTGCATAATCTCAAAAGATATCTCAGAAGAACAGAAGTACAGTGAATTGTATTAAATAGCTTCGTTCTTCAAGTGTACTCCCTTGTAGAAGCTTGGATTGGGAAGAGGCTTGCAGTCTTGAAGTCCAAAACCGATGCTCTGCACTTTGGAGTTGTTGGATCTTCCTTGAGTTCTTCTCCAACGAAGGCTTCTACAGGATCTGCTTCCTTGGGATGCTTCAGAGGTTTCTTCAAGAATCACACTCCAATTCTCACACTTGAATTGGTGAGAATTGGTCTTCTGGAAGCACTCGTAGAGCAGAGGAGGGAGACAACCTCTTGTAGCCGCCAGGAAACTTCCAGGAGGCTCTAAGAGCTTTGTTGGGTCTCTCTCTTGGATGGATGGCCAATAGAGGGCCTTTTATACCAAAAGAGTCCAAAGATACCCTTTAGGTATAAGGGCACACGATCCTAGGATGATACCCCATCGGCCTGGGCTGACACGTGGCAGCCATCCACTTTAAGTTGCAAACTTTCCGTAGTGTGTCGACCTGCCCTGGTGGTGGTGTCGACACACTGTCCCAAATATGAGAACTGATGTTCTGGGAAGAAGGTCCCGTGTCGACCTGCTCTGAGAGTGTGTCGACCTGCTGTCCCAAATCTGCAAACTAGCTGTTCTGGGAACTGGGTCCAGTGTCGACCTGCTCTGAGAGTGTGTCGACCTGCTGTCCCAATTCTGCAAACTGGCTGTTCTGGGAACTGGGTCCAGTGTCGACCTGCTCTGAGAGTGTGTCGACCTGGGTACACTTATTCCTGAAAAACTGCAACTCGTGTCGACACACTCTTGACTTGTGTCGACACAGTCTCAATATTTCTTCACCTTTTGCCTTTGAATCTGTGTTGTTGTGTCGACACCATGGAAGGATGTGTCGACACATCTTTTGCAAAAAGGGTTTGTACCTGAAATTAAACACATATATCATTAGTAAAATTTTATTATTAGTGCAAATGATAGGTGTGTTTTGAAACATTTTTTAATATAAGTTTCAGGTGAAATATTTTTGACATGTTCATTTAAATTGCTTTTAAAATCACTTCTTGTCATCATCAAAATAGGAGGGAAATGATAAGAAATTACACTCAACCCAACAACCCATTCCCAAACTAATGGAAGGCGAGCCATTATCACATAAGCCTGTAGGGGAGGTTGAAGATTAGTGCCTCCATTGTAAAGCCAAAATATCTACTAAAATTTAGCATGGACCTAGAGGAGATACAAAAGCCAAAAGGACACACCTATTGTTGCAGTTTTGTGGGTTAATGTCACCTTTCAAGTCTTTTGTTTTCTTTTGATAGTAATGTGGAGATAGGAATTTCTAACTTATATCTTAATGTGTGCATTGGAGGACCTAATCTATAAAATATTTTAAGAACCGAACCCTACGATAGTACAAATTTTTTTACCCATTATCTTGTTACACCTACCTCAGCATTCTGATTTGAAATGGGCAATCAAGATGAACAAATAAACTCATTCCTCCCTAGTTTTCAGAAATAGAGTTAGCATTTGGGTGGTTTGATACAATTCTATCTTCTATCTAAAACTCACAATAACGTTGTTGCGTGTGTTGGAAAGACAGTGTACATGAAATAAATAATCACATGAACATACGTAAAAACATGATGGCATGAACATCGTATACATATCATCCCACAGGTATAGGCAAGATCCGATTCCAATCCAAAAGGAAAACGCATGCACATGAGAGCAACAAATTAAGAAAAATAATATAGAGTTAGAAAACTTAGCCGAGCCGCCCGTAAGGACTCCCCTTAGAGAAGTTATCACCCCTGTATACCAATGCGGCGAAGTCTACGATCTTCCCCCAGGATAGAACGGCTACAGGGACATGTCTCCGCATGAAGATGATCCTCCTCGACGACAACCTCAGGAACACGTTCCTCTTCGTCGATCAAGAAAAAATTGTGATGTAGGGATTTTCACAATAGATCACAACAACCCTGAAAGTCGAGATTATAGACGCCCACAAGAGAGAGAGAGAGAGAGAGAGAGAGAGTTCCTCCCGCAAGAACCAAAATTCCACAGCTCTATAAAGCGTCGTTCCTCTTTTTTTTTCCCGGAGAGGAAAAACACGACGCCCTTCCACCAAAACGCCAAAGCCCTCGCGTACAGGTTCGCCCGGAGAAAATTCCCAAGAAGAAACCGTCAAAAAACGCAAGGCCTTGCATTCTTGGGAAACAAAAGGGCAAATGTGACCTATTTACAGAAAAGCCCACAAAAGGTTTGGGTTTAAAAACCCTCAAAAAATCCACAATTTCTCCAACATTCCCCTACAAACCCAAAAGATTTTGTGGAAGAAAAGAAATCGACAGAAGAAAAACATATCTTGCTTTCAGTGAGGGTACCTTTGGGGTTTGAACCATTACCTGAGTTTCTAACTTCAACCCCCACAGAACCGAAGTGAACTAAGTCTTGAACTTGGTTCTTTATATGAGAGTTTTCTTTAGAAACAACAAGATACAAGTTCTGGTTGAAATCTTCAGAGTTGGCACATTATGGCCATGCGCCCAAATCCTGATTCATGAGTGTTATTTAGGAAGAACCCACTTCCCTTAACTGTGGCCTCACAGTCACACTCACATAGGTGGGTTTCTCCAAGGATTGCACTGCTAACATCCTGCCAATATAGGCTTGAACCCATTCTGAATTTCATAAAACTCTTCCTTTACTTGCAGTACATGCACTTTGAGCAGATTATCAGGGGAGAGACACACAAGTACATAAGTACCAATATAATGTAAAGTGCCACTTAATCTCCCTATGACTTGTGTGATACCACAGGAACCTACTTTGTGGGATCTCGACTCGTAGGTTGGGTTGCTGCCATAGAAGAATTCTTAATGGGTTTAGTCCCATCCCCAATCTGGATTTCTGAACTTGATTTCTATCAAGTCCTTTGTCAGTGGATCTGTTGTATTATCTTTAGTACTAACAAAATCAATAGTAATCACATCCTGAGACACCAGTACCCTTACATATTCAATCTGACTTGGACAAGTCTCCTTTGTTTTTGGTATTAATTTTGAACTTCTGATCTTTGCAATGTGGTCATGCTATCACAATGCACAGAGATCGCAGGAATGGATTTTCCATCAGAGGGAGTTCAGATAGAAGTCCCCTGATCCATTCAGCCTCTGTTCTAGTAGTGTCCAAACCACACGCTCAACCTCAAAAGTAGACCGAGACAAGATGGTCTATTTTGCAGACCTCCAAGCAACATCGCCACCTCCCAGGGTAAAGACATACCCTGAAACACCGTTACTCCCTGAGTTTTGGCTATCCAACTTGCATCACTATACCCTTCTAACACAGCAGGGTACTTCCCTAATGCAAGCCTAAGGAAATAGTTCCCTTAGGTACCTTAGTACCCTATCCAAGCCTACCCAGTGAGTACGATCAGGATAGCTAGTATATCTATTGAATCTAGTCACTGCATATGATATGTTAGACCTAGTATAGTTTGCAAGATACATTAAGCTTCCTATAATTTGAGAATACCTGAGTTGAGACACAAGAACACCACTCTTGTTCTTATAGTATGCTCTAGATGAATCATATGGAGTGCTTACAGATTTCAAATTTTGATAGCCAAATTTCTCCAAGACTTTCTCAATATAATGAGACTGAGAAATTACTATCCCTTCAAGAACGAATCAGGTTAAGGCCCAAAATACATTAGCAACTCCCATATCTTTCATTTCAACATTCTACTCAAGAAGGAGTTAGTCTCATTCACCAATCCAATGAAGTTCCAAACAATAGAATATCATCTACATACAGGCATAGAATGATACATGCATCACCTTTAACCTTAGCATAAACACACCTATCAAACTCATTGACACTAAAGCCAAAAGACAAGATAGTCTTGTCAAATTTTTCATGCCATTGTTTTGGGGCTTATTTCAGTCCATAAGAGACTTAACAAGTTTACAAAACTTTCTCTTCATTATCAGATGCCACAAATCCTTCAGGCTGATCTATGTATATCTCTTCTTCAAGATCACCATTAGAAAGGTGGTCTTAACATCCATTTGATGGATAATGAGATCATACACAGAGGCCATGCTAAAAGCACTCTAATTGTGGTCATCCTAGTAACATGAGAATATGTATCAAAGAAATCTATCCTTCCTTTTGTTTGAACCCCTGGCAACTAATCTGACTTTATACTTGTCAATACTTCCATCAGGTTTTAGTTTCTTCTTAAAATATATTTGCACCCAATAGTTGTAGAACCAGGAGGTAGTCAACCACTCCATGTACCATTAGACAGAATGGATCCATCTCTCTTATTGGCATCCTTCCAATGCATTGCCTTTGGAGAAGCCATAGCATCTCAGAAAGTAGGAGGATCACCCTCAATTTGGTAAGTGATAAAATCACTTCCCAAATCCTGGCAATTCTAGGTCTCTTACTCCTCCTTAGTTCCACCAATTCCTCTTGATCAGTAGAGTCAGGATGGAACTAGAGGTCATCATCCCCCACATTGGATATCCTTTCTATATGATTAGGAATAGACTCAGAAGTGCAAAGAACTTCTTTAGAAGACACTTGATAAGGCACACCAGTTTTCATGGGAACACATCCTCAAAGAATGTAGCATCACGAAACTCAACTATGGAGTTAACAATTATTCCAGATATCTCAGATTTGATCACTAAGAATCTGAATGCATAACTGTTAGCAGCATAGCCTATAAATCAACTATTTTCGGATCTAGCTTCTTTCTTTTCTGTTCAGGGATCAACACTTTTGCAAGACAGCCCCACACTTTAAGATACTTGAAGCTAGACTTTCCTACCTCTCCATAACTCTTCTCGACTAGTATCTTTTGTGTTTCAAGGGAACCTTATTCAGAATATGGCATGCCGTATTCAAAGCATCCCCCCACATGTAACTAGGTAATCCAAGTTTTGGAGAAGAGAGTTGACCATATCAATAAACTCTATTCTTTCGTTTTGCAATCCCATTAGACTGAGGAGAATAAGAGTAGTAACCTCGTGAATTATGCCATGATTTTGACAAAATTCAGAAAACAGTTAGATGTATATTCTCCACCTCTATCGGACCTTATCCTTTTAAGAACCTTGGAAGTTTGTGTTTCTCTGCTTCAGTCTTAAAGATTACAAACTTAGATAAAGCTTCATCTTTAGACTTAAGAAGATACACATAACAGTATCTACTAGCATCATCAATAAAGGTGATAAAATATTTCTTATGTTCCCACTTTGTACACCATTAAACTCACAGATATCAGTATGACTAAATTTAAAATCTCAGAATCTCTAACAACAAAGTTAAACGGTTTTCTAGATTGTTTAGCTTGCACACAAATATCACATTTATGAGATCTATCAATGGCATACTCAGGGATCATATTCAAATTCATCATTCGTTTCAAGGAATGTAATTTACATGTCCTAAACGATTATGCCACAAAGAAGATGATTCCACAACATTCACATAATAAGAAGTAGAACTAGATGAAATGTCAGCCTCTTCATTATTCAAAACATTGTCCACATGAAGTTTAAAACAAACCATCACATAAATAACCTTTTCCAATAAAAGTCCCTAAATAAAGAAGCACCACTTTATTACATTTGAATGTCAATTCATAACCTTGTTACACTAAAATAGAACCACTCAATATGTTTCTCCGATCGCTGGAATGTGGTGCACTCTGTGTAGAGAGAGAACACGCCCTGAAGAAAGCCTAGGTCCACGCATCTTATCCCCAACACCATAGAAGTAGTAGCATTCCCCATGGTCACGGATCTACCATGAATGGCCTGATAAGACACAAATGTGGACTTATCAGCACATACATGCACATTAGCCCCAGTGTCTACTATCCATTCATTTGGTTCATATATAGTGAAAACTTGAGGGTTAACAGAAACATACAATCCGCTATTGGAGCTCGAAGCTTGCTCAGTCCCTTCAATCACAACATTGATCTAGGGACTAGAAGTATGCTTTTCAGCCTTCTTGCTTTCTTCGTAGGACAGTCCTTAATGAAGTGCCCAACCTGTCCCCACTCCCAACATGGTTTCTTTTTGGACTTTTTATGGATCTTGCCTTTAATGTTGGTTTTGTTCTTCATGTGATCTATTTTTCCTTTACTTTTAGGATCTCTTGTCTTACCAGCAGTCATCACATTTGCACTCGGTTCTGTAGGCATCACAGGCTTATGATTTCTATGCTCTTCCTCAATGGCTATTGACACTAATAATCATCCAGAGTAATTGAACCCTTGCGATGTTTGAGAGACATCCCAAATCCTTCCATGATTTGGAAACTTCTCAATTATAGACATCACCTGGAACTTCTTTGGTATTTCATATCAGCATCAGCCAAACCATGAAGTAAGAGTAGGAATTCATGGCCTATTCAGACACAGATTTTGCCCTTTACCATTTGAAACTTTAAGAACTTGGCAATATAATATTTTTCAAGACCTAAGTCTTCAGTGTTATATTTCTTATCAAGTTCCTCCCACAGACCCTTGGCAGTTTTCTCAGAAGAACTACTGTATACATCAAATAGTATGTTGGACAAAGCCAATAATGCAGCCATGACATATACGGTCGCGTTGCTTCCACTCATCTACTGTCTTTTGACTGTTGGGATCATTCTCAACTAGTTTAGGACAGTCTAACTCATAACCGAGATAAACCCGATGTGGTAAACCAGATCTTCATGCGATGTTGCCATCACTTGAAGTGCTATCCCGAGAACTTTTCGGGCATGCCAGACATATCCACACGGGTTGCAACCACAGACGACATGGACGACATGATAAATAACTTCTCTACGATTGTTGGAAAGATAATGTACATGAATAAATAATCACATGAACATACGTAAACTATGATGGCATGAACATCGTATACATATCGTCCCATAGGTATAGGCAAGATCCGATTCCAATCCAAAAGGAAATGCATGCACATGAGAGCAACAAATTAAGAAAAATAATATAGAGTTAGAAAACTTAGTCGAGCCGCCCGTAAGAACTCCCCTTAGAGAAGTTATTGCCCCCGTCATACCAGTGCGGCGGAGTCTACGATCTTCCCCCATGATAGAACGGCTACAGGGACATGTCTCCACACACGAAGATGATCCCTCCTCGATGACAACCTCAAGAACACCTTCCTCTTCGTCGATCAAGAAAAAACTGCGATGCAGAGATTTCACAATAGATCACAGCAACCCCGAAAGTCGGGATTACAGACGCCCACAAGAGAGAGAGAGAGAGAGAGAGATTCCTCTCGCAAAAACCAAAATTCCACGGCCCTACAAAGCGTCGTTCCACTTTTTTTTTTCCCGGAGAGGAAAAACACGGCGCCCTTCCACCAAAACGCCAAAGCCCTCGCGTACAGGTTTCGCCCCGAGAAAATCCCCAAAAAAACTGTCAAAAAACGCAAGGCCTTGCGTTCCTGGGAAACAAAAGGACAAATGTGACCTATTTACAGAAAATCCCACAAAAGGTTTGGGTTTAAATGAACCCTCAAAAAATCCACAATTTCTCCAACAGCTTGTACTTTCTAGAATTTGGGATTGACATTTTCACTGTCTCACTCTTCTAGAGTGGGTTCTCAGCATATCCTTCCTTTAGTGGTGGACATGTAAGTATCATTCATGTTGTACATCACCATAGGTGTAGAACTGTGGTGGGCTTATTACCTGATCCTAGGTTTACCTTTGCCTGTGTGTGCAGATAGGAAACATATATAGGACCCTGCTTACTTGGAGGGAGTGAAGGTGAGCAGGGGGTGGAGTGGAGCTGCAACACAACTAGAGAATAAAAGCACATCTCCTATGTGGGTGGAGGGTGGAAGAAAGGTAAGAAGTTTCACCACCATAGATAGGAAGATGGGAAAAGAAAGGCATGAGAGATAAAGCCACCAGGAAACAGGGTTAGGCTGGGGCATCCATGTGGTTTCTAAAGTCCCTTTGGCTTGGGTGCTTAGAGACCCTCCAAGGTAGGGGGCTTTTACTTTTTATTTTCCTTTCTTTCCATAGCCTCTAAATCAGTAAGATCATGTGTCAAGATGTGGACAAGAGCATCAAACCACTTTAGATCAAAACCATATCAAACTAAAAGAGAGAAGGCATCACATTTGATGAAACATCTGAGGTGGATGATTGTCCGAAGCATTCTAAAAAGAGAAATATTTATTGTACTTACAAAAATACAATAAATATTTCTCTTCCAAAAAAGCCCACCTTCAACTCTCACAGCTTTCTTTACTTTTCTCTCTCTTACTTGCTAGCTTGGATGTGCATTTACAACTGCCCATTGGTGGGGGACATTCTTATCTTTTAGGTCCATTTGCATATAGAGTAAGATGGAAAAGAAGCCAAGGGGAGATGATGCCATGCACATACATAGTGCATTTCCACTTAATCTTGGGCAAATAAGATCCACATTTTAGTGAATCCAATTCGTTGCCCCAAGCTTTGCATTCATGTACACATTCTTTTATTATTTTGTTACCTACTATTCTTAAGAGTAACCAACTCAAAAACACTGGTTTTAGTGGAGGAATCCATAGCCATACAAGGCACAAGTGCTCTCATACCCAACCAACGAGGATCAGTTTAACTACCACCTGTTCATGTCTAGGGCCCAAACAAAGGTACAACTCGATGGTGCATCGAGTGGAACAAAACAGAAACAAGAATATCATGTCGAATTTGATCAATTTTATTGTCATATTCAAGCATCTACCTCTAACAAATAAAGAATAAAGAACATTGACTTAAGATGACTTCATCCTTGTGATTGATAAGTTAATGTGTCCAAGGGGGTGACTTTTATCAGGTAAAAATTTTGTTTCTTAGAAACAGCTCACTATTTTGCTAAGGGGCCATTTATTCCTATCTAACATCTTTCCCCTTAGAGTTTTTTTTTTTTTTTTTTTAGTTGTGATTCAATGACATCTGCCAAGAACCCCAACACCACTTCGAAATCGAATTCGGGGTGGGACGCTCCCACCCCCCTTGTGTCCAACCCGTCTACGGCGGAGGACTCTTCCCTTTAGAGTTGTTTGAGAGTTCCATATATCACTAGATCCAATCTACTATACACAAGCAAGTTAGTTAATTAATCCGGTTGTAGCTCATACACACGTTTCTTACTATGTTTGATATTTAGATAGACTGAGGATAGAATAATATTATCTCTAAAATTTTGAGGTTATCTTTAAATTTTGAACATAATTTCACTCTATTTTCAATCTATCCAATACCAAATATCGTATCCACACCTTTTTCAAGGCATGCCCAAAGCTTAATGAAATCTTCAACCTAAGCTGCTCACAAGAACTTCAAATAAACTCATCGGTACTATTATTAAATGTTTACTTATAACATCAAAATCAAATAGAAACCCACGACTTTTACAGAGAACACACACAGTGTACATCTTCATACTCAAAATTAACATAAAAGGGACGGAGCCCACGTGCATGTGCAGCCCTCCCCACTCGTTGACACGTGCCAACGGACGGACGTCTGCTTAATTATAAACATTTCCCCATACCCAATCACAAGTTTTGATAACAAATTAAATCCATTGACATAGCCACCTTATCGCATCTCCAAAGTGATTCCTATCGCATCTCCAAAGTGATTCCCCCCACCCCAACATGAGGAAAAGGGCTGAGCGTGAAGCATGTCCTCTGGTGCTGCTCAGTTTACGGCTACTGAACGCCTTTCCGGAGTTGGGTAGGTGATCAAAGAGACAGACCCCACTTGCACTCGTGGGGGCACAACCCACAGGACTCTGTGTCACTGTAGACATTGTAAACAATGCAATCTGAGCCCCCCTTCTCTCTCTCTCTCTCTCTTTCTTTCTTTCTTTCTCTCTCTCTCACACACACACACACATTTTAAGTAGGGCAATGCCTGGTCAGGTAGGACACCCCTTCACAGACACCCAACAGCAAAAATGCCAACACTGTTCCCTTTGGGGTGCCCTTGTGTTAGGGCCTGTCCCAACTCTCTCTCTCTCCCCCCCCCCCCCCCCCCGGCTTCTTACCCAACACCCCCCAAAGAAAGCTGATCAAGTGTGATAATAATTAATGGTATCTATAGCAAGTTAGGTTAAGAGATAGGGGGATCCTTTGGACTGGTTTTGGTACACTTGGCATGTTCGGTCCAATTCGGTCCATTGGATTACACTGGTGGGATGGGATAAGTATGAGTGATTTCTTTGATGTCTTTACCATAAAACAAGGTATATTGTATTCTGATTATTTTGGTTGTAGGATAATGACCTTCATTTACATGATGAAGTGAGGGAAAGGAGATTATGTGACCACATTAGATTAGTGAACCAGTGAAGCTATTGATTTTGATTGATCAGACAGGTAGAAAAGAAATCCTGTTGACATTCCATTAATATCAGCTTGGATGGGCCCTCATGATGTCTTGACAAGCCGAAATTTCTGGTGATCGAATTAATCATTCAACTGGGGTCACCTAACTTAATTTTAAAATAATCCAACCTTTCACAATATTTTATTTATTTTATTATTGTTTTTTTTTGGGTTGGGGCTTGCTATGTTCCAAAAGAAGAGTGCCTTGGTATTAAGACTTTGCACCACAGGCAACTCGCGAGACATCTGATTATTTTTAGGGAATATTTGGTGTATGCAGGTCTTCAATTGAGCAGTACTATCCTAAAGTATCTATCTTTCTCATCTTTCATTTATAAAAGGGTAACTTTTCTAGGTTCGTGGAGGACCTATTTTTTAGCCACACTGGGGAGGTTAAAAAAATGGTTCACGAACGATTAGAGAGGGTTCTGAGAGAGATCTCAAGAGAGAATATTTTAATATTCACATTGCAACGAATTAGTGGAAATGTAATTAAGAGTCCCAGAAAATTTGGGTTAGGAAATAGTTTTCGAGAAAACTTAATTTTTTATATTATTTGGTACCATTGAAAATCCAAATGTAAAAACTAAATCACAGAAAATCTAGATTTTGGCATCTGCGAGAAAATCGCGAATGCCATTTTCCAAACTGCCGCCCCTGCAGTTGTATGTATTTGTACAGTAACAAAGTTAGGCACTATTCATCTAAATTGTATTTTATTTTTTATTCCACTCATTTAAATATATTTTTTCAATTTAATTATTTTTTATTAGTTAATTTATTTTTTTACTTTTTTATTAAATATCTATAGAATACTATTCATTCAAATTGTTTTTATTTTTTTTCTCCTACTTTAATTATATTTGTCAAAGTTACTTATTTTTATTAGTTATTTATTTTTTTATTTTTAAAATATTAAAATAAAAAAATAAAAAATAAAATTTTTTGATGAATAGTGTTAATACACAGGAGTATATGACTCTCTCTCATTTGAGTAGATCATAAGATCTCATACTCCTCCATATAACTTTATATTTTCCTAACAACTAAATAGACAATTACGTTTTCATTTTCACGTAAAAGTTTTTCCGTGGAAAATTATTTCTCTCTAAAATTGTTTTACATGCAACCAAATGGACCCTAAGTTAAAGATGGAGAAGAGGGAGAGAGTGAGGTTGAGTGCGGATTAGTCTACTTGCCTCTCTCAGGTTTGGGGAGTTAGCCCCCTTCTTACTAGTGCCGACAAATTTTTTTAATGTCGTGGGTCTTTCTGACACATTGTTTTATATCGATCGTGATGACGTGTCCGGGGGGGGGGGAATCGAATGTGCGCCGGGCAAAAATGACCATTTGAGTGGGCCAGTGAAGAGACATTCGTTGTTCTTGCAATGTGGTGTCCCTGTCATGATGTCGTTGACTTATTTTGAGAAAGAGAGCAATGTGCTGAGTAGGAAGGGGAATCTTGCCTTACAGTTGCAGGCACATGTTGTGCGACCAATTAGTCATGATCTGGCGTTGGAAAGATAGGTCAAACAGTGGGAATGAGCATCCTACACGAGACCTAGTTCTGTCCCTGAGAGCTGAATACTCGGCCTTGATGAAAAGTTGGTGGGCCCAGAGCCAAGGAATCTGTGGCTCAATGAGTCGGACCCACATTCATCCTCAAGATGGGTCGTCTCTGAAGAGCGGGGTTCTTGTTGAGTCTAAAACCATTATCGTACATTAATGGGTCGGATAAATAGATCTTAATGGATTAAGTCGAGTTTACCCCACCACATACTATAACAAGCAACATTACACTATTATCTTTTTTTATATACTAAAAGTAATACGCACAATAAATGAGGAGATGTAGATAACATCATGTTTGGTATTTGAATAGATCGGAGATAGAATGAGATATTTCTTCAAAATTTTAAAGATATTCAATTCTCACTCTATCCCCAGTCTATCCAAATATCAAACATGTTAAATAAATAGATGAGAACGACTTTCTACATGTTAAACACTTAAGAAGTGGTGCTTGAGCGCCCTACCACTTGTGCCCTCTTACGTCACGTCATCACGACAGACGTAGGATTCAAACGTCCCACCAATCAAGGGCGCTTGGACAAGATTACTACCCGAGTTGGTCAAATGTTAATCTTTTCTCTAAATAAATTGAAATAATAAGATACGAGGCAAAATATTTTTTTATTAAAAAGTGAAGATCTACCGTCATATATTGTCCCATCTATTTATTTTATTCATAAGACGTTGATGATGTGATGATGATGATTTATAAACTGATTACATAATAACTTGTTTACCACCTTGTCAGTTTAAAATAGAATACTATTATTACTCTTTTACCGATGGCAATTGGCTCGGCTCTTGGCTACACTACATGGGAGCCAATGGCCCCCATATTTCTGCCAACAGCAGAAGGAACAGATCATCCGTAGTCATTGAGATCTGATCACTCACCGCTCTCACTGCTCTCCAGTCATCAAAACCCATGTAAAAGATAACAACAAGGTGTAATAAGAAGGGATAAAAAGAGGGCAGAAACCCGGTGGAAAGAGACACAGTTTGGGGAAAAGGGTCCCGAGCGAGAGGTTGAGAAGAAAAGGGACAGATGCCTTAATTATCCTGAGAAGAGAAAAAGAGAGGGGGGGTGTTGGGGATGTGGGGGGTGGCCCTTCCTTCCTGCCCACCAGCTGGAAAATTGGACGGTTGTGGAGGCTCACATCTCCACCCCCACATGCCTCATCAAATCCTCCTTCCATCCCACAAAAGCAGAACTTCACCACGGCAGATTCCAAAGGCATTCATGCCATTCCCCATCCATGGCCATGTTAATTTCTCCTTTTATGTGCGCCCTCCTAGGAAGCCATCAAATTGTGTGCTTGTCCTCTCCAGGGCCTGTCAATTTTGTGTGCCATTCATGTCCTCTTGTGTTTTGGGGAGCTAAGTTATAAAACATAGGAGGTCGATTGTTATAAGAGAAATGTTTGTTATCAATCTGAACTGGTGATAAATTCTAAGTAGATTACTTGTCAAACAACTCTGTTTGCTGGGGATAAGAGAGAAAGGAAATACTGAAAAAAATTTTAACTAATAAATTGTTTGACAAATAATTCACCTAAGATTTGTTACCAATCCGGATTGATAATAAACGTTTCTCTTGTTATAATCATCGTGTTATTTTTTTATAACAATAATTTTAGTAGTAATGATTAAATAAAAATGCGCCAGCTACTCTATGTAGTAAGAGAAAGATTGCTGCATTTGAAAAAGTGCAGCAAATGCATGTCACATGAACTGTCAGCCTATGTGACACCAACTATTTTGGTGCCCACATGGGCTGACAGTCATGTAGATGTGCCACATGGGCTATCAACCCATGTGACATGCACTTGCGCACTTTCTCAGTGCATCAAATTTTTCTCATGTAGTAAAAGGGTGTAATAAGGTATTCTTCTTAACTTGTTGATGTCTATATATTCATACAAAAAATATATATATATATATATATATATTTCCATGGCCCCAAGATCAATCTTGGGCTTTTCTTTTCCCCTTCCCCTCCGTCCCCCTTGCCAGAGTTAAATCTTAGGCGAAGGATGAACACTTAAAACACTTTGGAAAGGCTACACTCAAATAATGTATTGACAGGGTCTAGCAGTAACTCCTGAACTCCTAGGCACAGAAATAACATAATTTAATTTCAGTTCTTTTCTTTCTCCCTTCTCTCTATAAGTGCCACCCTTGGCACCTATGCTGTCGAACCGGGAGTCAGCGCGGCGGTCGCGCATGCGCAAGCAGAAGCACCTGGATGACCTGACAGCGCAGGTGGCGCAGCTGCGGAGGGAGAACAACCAGGCCCTGGCCAACTACCGGGCGACCACGCAGCAGGGCCTGGCCGTGGAGGCCGAGAACGCCGTGCTCCGCACGCAGATCATGGAACTCAGCAGCCGGCTGGAGTCCCTCAACGAGATCCTGCAGTACATGAACGGCGGCGGCCATGGCTTCTCTTGCGAGGGTCCTCCTCCACCTCCTCCTTCCCAGGCCATGGACGGTTTCTTCATGAGCGCTCCCTGGAGCTTGCTCTCCGTGAACCAGCCCATCATGGCCTCTCCAGACTTGTTCCAGTACTGAAGCTCATAAAGGCCATGAGGGGGACCATGGACCTGTTCCTCTTGGTGTGGTTGGTGGTGGGTGCTGCTCCTGCTGCCTGTGGTGCGGATGAATGGCTTTTGCTGATGGTGAAGTGCAAGAAGATATTTTTGCTTTCCAAAGGCCCCCAAAATCTACATATATGTTATAAATAAAGACAGGGACTGGGGAAGAAAATCTTGAACTGGGGTTAAAAGGTGTAGCCTAAAGCTATTTGCTTTGCATGTTCCCTATGGTCTGTGTATGTTCTTCATATCACATATGATATGTGTTCCATAGTCATTAATGTAACTGTTCCTTCTGTCTGTAAGGAAGTTACTATTCTCTTATGTTCTCTCTCTCCCCCCATTTTATATAATTAATATGGATATATGGATGACATCTTTGAATAGTTACGGGGTTGCTGTTCTGTGATCAAGTCTGAGGTAAAACTGCATTATAAACAGAGCCAGTTTCATGGGTTGCAGCTGATGTGACTACTGAGAATATAATTAACAGTGCAAAGCCCTGTGACCTGAAAACTGAAGTGAGAGACCATGATGGGTGCTGACTCTCATGTTGGGGAGCGGGGATGGTGTGTTCTTCTGTTGTCTTTGCTTTGCTGTTCTTGGGCCCCCTTGTTTCCTGATTTTTTAAGGAGGTTGGAACCTCTCGGACATGGAAGATCGGATTTAATAAGTATTAAAAAATTTTAAGATGAGATCATCTGTTTCTTGCGAAAAAAAATTTAAATTAAAATGTGTCACAAAAAATTCTTTTAATATTTATTGAATATGATCCTCCCATGTATCAAGTGGAATCAGACTCTTTTTTAAATGTGATAGAGGAGCTTGAGGACAAAAATGGGATAGCTCCTCCTCACACTCCGCAGGCATAATTTGAGAAGGAAAGTCCACCATGTAGATTGCCATTACTCTTAATACTCAAAAGGGTCTCATAATTGCTGATGTCTGCTCTTTTTGCCACTCCTTGGCCATCTGATAATGTTTTCCTCCTATGACTTCCTATGTTGGGGGTGGGGTTATGTGATTGAGATATCCCCAGTATTTTGATTGATTGTATCAAGTTGGCAGCCAGCTTGCTGGTGGAGTACAAATGGTGAAGCCAAGATCAAGGCATGCCCACATGGAGCTTTGATCATTAAAATGATCTTTCAAAGACTTGTTTCAAAGGCTCCATGCACAGTCACTTTGCCAGAGAAAGACACATGATGGGAGAAAGAGAAAGATGCATCGGTTACTTTGATCTTGGGTTTCATATATTTTTTTTAATTGCTTGCACGTGAAATGCTGTACTATTTCCTGCCGGAAATGAAGAGAAAAAACTTACCTTGGGAAAGGTCTTTTCATCCGATAATTTTTTTTGAATAATGTGATAATAGGCAGTTTTCACTATCACTTTTTGCTACTTTTATTCCATTTGTCCGACAGCTGACGTGAAAATTTTGTGTTCAGTGTTCAGGGTATCCAAATCAATTTATCTTTTCTAATCCAATAGTTTAAAAAGTATGAGGTTAAAGAATTGTTTGAAAAATAAGAACCGACGAAGAGACTAATTTCGAATTTTTTGGGCACTTCATCAATTTACAAAGCCACATGCTGAGAATTTAGGATCTAATAAAATCTGATTTTTCCCCTAAAAATATCTTTCGCATTTTTAGAAATTATGAGTTGTTCTTGGACTCCCTAATTTGCCAAAAGCATATGTATTAACCCTCTACCCTTTAGAATTCATAAGTAGCTGTTTGCTGTGACGTATAAATAATGGAAAATACTATATTTATGTAACATGTAAAATGTGATAATTTACAACAGTTTCATATTATTCTGCGCAAACCTGACAGCCTCGAAAGAGGGAGAATATCTTCCCTCATCAAATATCTTGCTTTAAGATTACAGAAGCATGGGAACCGACCCTTTTCTCTGCGATTGTGGTTCAAAGGCGCTTGGCATCTTGGTCTTTTTGCTTTGCAAATTGTAATCTAAATGAGACAGAAGAATCATTTCTGATGATCTAAATAACACCACAGAATGAAACCCTCAGGAATCAAACTTTCACTTCTCTCAACAGCATAAGGAATCCTTCACAAAATGGGGAGAAGAGAAGAAAGCATATGCCCCGTTTCTACCATATCCCAATTGCTTGTTTGGCTACATGCCTAAAGTTGTCTTCCATTTGTTGAATGAGGAGTTCGAATCATGGTAAGTGCTGTTTGTTTGATCACAAGTTTGGTCCACAAGATAGAATTCAAATTGGGAAGATTACATATATACTCCAAAAAATTTTCATATTTAGTTATATACTTCTGAAATTCAACTATTAAATTGTATATTCTTGAAATCGAAATAAATTATATATGTCTCTACTATTTTCTTCCATCTATTTAACTCAACCACAACTAAAATAAGACGGCTAAAACACTAACTTATCCATCTTAATTCTTAGAAAATATTTTTTTTAATATTTCTCACCCACCCTATCTCTCTATCTCTCTCTCTTCTCTCTCACTTGTCGGAGCCAAAGAGGAGACCCCTCCAGCATCTCCCCCCCTCACCCTCTCTCGCTCTCTCTCTCTTCTCTCTCTCTCTCTCTCTCTCTCTCTCTCTCTCTCTCTCCTCCGTCGAAGCAAAACCACCGGATCAAAACCCTTCACTATCCCACTACTGTGGGCTCCGACGCCATGGACACCATTGCCATTGACGACGGCTTTGCCGCCGATCGGCTCTTCTCCCAAAGCTACTCCTACACCTATGATGACAACATCTTCCACCGGCACTACATTGACTTCTTGGCCGATGTCGTCGATCTCTCCATCTGCCTCTCCCGCAAGATCTGCCTTTCCATCCCCTATTTCGCCTCCCCCATGGACACCATCACTGAGGACTCCAATCCTGTCTCCATGGCTTCCCTCGATAGCATCGACATCGTCCACTGCAACAATGCTCCCGCCGACTAGGCTGCCACCGTCACCAGCCCTGTGTTTATGTCACCATCCAACCACATCTCCATCGCATTGTGTTTGCATCCAACGACATCTCCATTGCCGACGAGGCTGCCATCGTCACCACCCCTGATTCTGGGGTTGTTGGAGTCAAGTAAGGTGATTAGAAAGGGATATGTCACAAGGACATCTCTCTCTCTCTCTCTCTCTCTCTCTCTCTCTCTCTCTCTCTCTCTCATGGATATTTTTTATCTTTTCTCCCTTATTTTGACGGTTCCATTCATCTCAAGATGGAATATTCTTCATATTTTGACGGCAAATTAAGTATAGAGATATAATCGATATTTTTTTCAATTTTAGAGATATACAATTTAATAGTTGAATTTTAAGAATATATAGTTGAATATGAAAGATTTTAGGAGTATATATGTAATTTTCCCATTCAAATTTAAGTCTCTCCTACTTCACATAGATTAGAGTAATTTTCTATATCACTTGTTGGTAAAAAAAATTGATTTATAAAAGAGGGTTAATACCCTTTAAAAGGACTTGAGACATTGAATAAACTGGATTCATGGCTATAACTGAAAGAATTTCTTGGTAAGAAAAGAAAAAAAAGCCTAGCAAATGGGAATGGAGAACATGAAAATGGGAATGAGATACACAACTCTTGGAAAAATAGAGCTTTCTTGTAGCAACTTTCAATTTTTAAATTGAGATAAATAAATTTAAATTAAAAAATTGTGAATAAATTAAAATCCAATTAAGGAAAAATAAGTGTTGAGCTATAATTATAGTTCAAATATGAGTTATTGGACGACAAAGCAAAAGTCCACTGTTGGATTAGAGATAAATATGCCTAAATTCGTACCTAAATTATTAATAAATAAAAAAGAGTCAAGATAAATCACTAATATGACTCATAAATATCCTAAAAAGAGTCATAACTCTATCCTAACTAGTTGGCCACGGATTTAGAGTCCTCCCAAGCCAATAGAGGGATAAATGCAAGGAAAAATGGTAGAAAATTATGAAAAAATTGGAGTTGGAGAAAGAGAAAGAGTTTTAGGAAACTTTCTAACTTAAACATACAAATACACCTCAAACTCATTCCTAGCCGACCCTATTGAACCCTTGGAGCTTGGAGGACGAGGAGAAGAGGCTTTTGGACAAGAAAAATCAAGGAAGAAGAAGGCTAAAAAGGAGCATCTTCATGTCCAAACTCTAGGAACTAAAGCGCTCAAAGGTAGACAATGTCTCAAGCAAAATTAAATTAAATTCGACCCTAGATAGTTGATGATCCCAACATCAAAAGCCCCATATTTTTTTCCAATTTTTATCATATCGTCTATGAGTATTTCAAGTCCAAAGTTTTGTTTAGGACATGTACCCAATCCAATATGTTCAACTTAAATCCCTATCCATATGCTTGATCTCATGTCCTAAAACTTTTACTGTACATGCCATATGATGTCAGGAATCTAATGAAATGGTCTTCCCCAATTTCTATCAAGTACCTTGTTCGAATTAAATCATTCTTCACCACTATGTCAGATTTTTGGTTCATCATGAAGAACTTATTAATAGCATGCTCTTACCATGTTAGAAATCTAATTACTCTTTAATGTTGATACCTCTGCAAGTCTAATTTCTTTTAACACTGATTTCATGATTTTTCATTGAGTATACGATTATATATAAATTTTTAAAGACCCCTGTGTCAAGTACTTGGAGAATTGGATAGCAACCTAAGGTGTTCCATTTGACTATTTGGGTTCGGCCAGGGTCTCTGAGAACACGACGGCCCTATCGGTTGCGTTCTCAACCTAGTCATAACACCGGACTGCGTCCCGTCATGAATGCGACGGTCCGCTGTATCACGTCATGGTTCTGTGTCGATTATCTTGAACGCGTCGGTCTTGCCATAGTCGCGACTATGGATTGATTGCCATAGTCGCAATCGGTCACCCCGTCGCTCCTCTAACGTGATTTCTATTGAACGCGACTGACCAAACTGTCGCGATTTGAACACGATGGTTACCCCCGTCGCGATTTCACTGTGTATTCCTAAACTCTAATATGTCAATTAAATCTTGCTAGTCATGCTTTATAATCACAGTTTAAAACTTGTAAAGCTCTGTTATGAACAATAACTTCATGGTAATACACTTTTGATAATTATTCTTGTGGGTTTATTATTTAAAAGATATGTGCACGACTCTCACATGTTATCTTGATTTCCTCTGACATGCACACACCAAACATGAAATTTTGCAAGGAGACCTTCCAGAAATTTCTCAATAACTTATCTAGTAATAAAGTGCAACTAATTCATATTAATTTCCTATTATTTTAATGAACTTGTCTTCATTTTATTCGCTTGATTTGAATATCGTTATCACGTTCCTTACCTTCGAGCACTCAAGGCAAGAAGGGTAAATGCTTTCTATACACGCTTTTCTTGGCTTGGACGACTGGACTAGGAACTCCTTGTCAATGCCTCCGTAAGACTCTTTGGTTTTGGCGACGTCCATTGCCGATGAGCAGGTTGTACCATCAATACCCGTGATATCCCTAGGGATCAGTATGATCCAATGACCTTAGATTTACTCTCTTACCTTGAGATCACGTCGGATCTCTGGACTGTGTTCATGGCACGGCCATTGGGTGGTTGGTGAGTTCTGCCAGACTGCTGGCACACAATTAAGTGTGTTGTGCAACTGCTACTATCGTATGTTTAACATTGTTTTACGTGCATTGATCGTAGTTTCTCATCTTTACTTTATTCACTCTCCTATTCACGTTCTCTATACTATCATCTATTCTTCAATTACTCTCATCTATTTTTTGGTACTCTCTATAACCATTGTTGACTGATTGTCTAAAGATAAAAACATGACTAATGCCAGGCAACATTATTAAGGGCCCGACCTGGTCCTGAGAGGTGCACCCAAAAGTGCTAGTGCCCATGGGAGTTTAATGATCAGAGTGTTCGGTATTACACTCTAAGTACCAGTTATCTCGATAATCTAAAGACAATCAAAGTGCTATCTTGACTAGTGTGCTATCGTACTATTGTGACGTGCTATTTTGTGATATGGTCATTCCTTTAATGTGCTAGATGTGCTATATTCAGTTGAAAAGTACTATTATTCTCTTGCTATCATGTGCTATTACTCTCTCGATCGTTCTCTCTAGTTATCCTGCTATCTAAGATATTAATCACTTAAAGCATGCTTTTTTTTCGAGATATTAAGACCTAATGGGCGTTATCGCTCATCCTGTGCTATTGTTATATATGTTTTAGGTGAGTCTGATGAGGAACACCACAAGCACGAGAATGGGGATGAGCAGGCGCAAGAGTGACTCATTCAGCTATCAACCAAGTTTTAGTATTAGTTAGTTAGTTTGTTTTCATTTGAAAAAGTACTCTAGGTCCTTAGTTTTGGCTCTGAATTGGTGAATATAATAGAGATTAGTGGAATTATCCATAAGTTAGTTCATTTGATATTATTTCAATTTGTGCAATAATTTGATGTCTATTTACGCTCTATACTATTATTTAACTATTTATCACTCCGATATTCTATGTTGGGACGTTACATTTCTTACCTTTTAATTATGCGTGTGGAGAGATACTTCTAGTTTTCTCTTACTCTCTGTGGTTGTTTTAGACATAATAGGTCAGATCGATGAACTGCACCGGATCGTCCAACCAAATGATATGGTATGTTCCGGTTCAATCGAATTTACATTAAAATTATAATAATAAAAAATAAAAAAAGAATAAAAAAAATATTTAATCGAACCGACCAGTAATGTCCGGAACATCCAACCATAGTTGGAGATGCCTAGCTATGAATTCTAAAAGAAATGCTACTCGCACTGTCTTAAAAATACTCTACTAAGATACCCTTGTCTTTAATCTTGATCACTTATCTGTCTTTGTTACAATAAAGTTCATCTTGTCTCAGTAGATGGCGAGGATGTCAGAGCACTATGAGAAAGTGGGAGTATCCCAACCTTCTACCATTGTTGGATAATGTAATTTCTGATTGAATATGGATACTACTTGTTTCACACTCTCAGGGTGTGCTTCAAAAAGTCAATATTGAGTTTAATTGAAATATGTATTTGTGCACTCTGTATCTCAATAAGATAATTAAAAATTATTACAAAAATAAGTAGAGCATAATGACCCATTAATAATTTTCCTTTTTTATATTTATTGAGTCATTTTATTAAGATGCAGAGTATACATGAACATCTATTTCAGATAGGATGCAATGCCAACTATATATTCTTTATTAAAAAAACTCCAGTACATATTCCAGGGGTCACAACAAGCAAGGCTATACAACAATTTTTTTTACATAAATATATCAGTTGCCCAAAAAAGAGGCATTATGGGTGTCTTTAATAGGAGCCACTTAATCAAACAATGAGGTGAGATAGTGCTTAATGAATGTGATAAAACAAGCATGAAAAGGGTACCATTTTCTTCCCATGTTTCCTTACTTCAACTCCAGGAACAAGTGAACCCTGGGAACACGTAGCTAGACAAAGACCATGGTACTAAACTTGCAATTAATTCCACATACTTTGGTGTGATCTAGTCCAATGTCTCATTGGGTGACCAAGAATATAAAAGTACAAGCAAAAACCATTAACTTCATTTCAGGACTGCCAGGGACCACAGATGAGTCCTCCAAAACACAGATGAGAAGATCATGTGAGCTTTGAAATTGCCTCCCTATTTAACATATGAGCTGCAGAGAGGTAATGCCCTTGTGAATCTTTCAGCATCTAGTCCTTTATTATAAGAAAGCATGTGGACCCATCTCAAATGGAAGGGGGACACAATTGCCACATATGAGCAGCAACTTCTCCTATGTGCATAATGCCTACAAGGATGCAATAACTTGGGAAATTGGACAAGTTCCCCATGTTTTCTAATTGCATGGATACCCTTCTTAAGAATTCAAGTATAAGTTTATATTTTACATTCTAATATCAAAATTTTCACATTTGTCCCCAGATTAAACTTATGTTTGCCAAACCTAGTCACACATACTTTAAAAAATAAAAAAGATAGAGCGACGGAAAATATCCGATGACATGGCCAACACTTTTGATGTTAAAAGGTGACTTTTTCAAAGGGGGGATCCTTTGAACTTTTTACAAGGACACTTTTTTGGTTGAAGATCCTCAGAATATTCTATATTCCATGAGATTGGAAATTCACAAGTTAATGGGAATACATGCCCATCCAGGCTCTCAATATCAGTGTAATTGGATTTTTTTAGAAAGAAATTGTTCAAAAAAGAAAAAAAAAATTCTTAAGGAGGTTATATGCTATGTAACCATGTTATTATGAGAATAATTCCTTGCGTGATCTATCTGGTTAGAGTACTAGCTGTAAAACTAATATTTCCAGAAGTTTGCATGTCAATATTGTAACTGATATAGGAGAGAGAAACTGAGAAAGTAAGGGAGGGAGAGAGAGAAAGGTGGGAGTTTTGAGACTCAAGATCTGAATAACAATTATTTTCAATAAAGATTATTGTAATAGTACACTCTTCTAATATTTGCATGCACATCAAATAGAATTACTCAACTAAACACCCTACTAAGATTTAACCCAATTACATCAAGGCAAGAAATCCAAGGTGGGTGCTTATCGAAACATGGGAAGGTAGGATATGCAAACATGCTTGCAACTCCAAGCAGGGTTACACGGCCGTGCCGTACTGTGTTTGAGTATTTACGAGTCCCGACACAATCGACACAGTACAACAAAATTAGTCGATCGATTTTTCTAGTGAGCACTCTCAGATGCTCAACAGATTAAAGTTTAAAATTGGTTGATTGATCTTTTTTTATCAGTTGATCAATTTCTATCAGGATAACGTCCAGACCTATTAATCTATTTGGTCTTGAAAGAGAGACAAAATTTGATCAATTGACTTGACATTTTTGATCAACCGATCGGTACAATACAAATTGTACCGTACTATATTAAGAAGAATGTGATACAATTGATCTACGCGATACGACCAACTTTGACTCCAAATATATGATTTTTACTTGAGTTAACATGTTAAAGAAAAGCAAGTCGTCAGCATGGCTCACCTCCCCGGATTTGTACTTTAAAAGTTATACTTTAATCCGCTGCACTAAGCACAAAACTGTGCTTTTCAATGACCCAACTTATTACTTATTGGAAGAAGTAACCTCTTCTCTCCCTCCTCGAAAGGGAAGCACACACTGAACAACAAACTAACACGAAGTCTGGGGAGTTGGTGACTTTGGGTTGATGCCCATTAAAAATGGGGGGTGTTTGGGAGGATGAGGCCATTTGGGACGCTCTTCTAGATGTGTGTAGACGGAGTGGGTAAGAAGTCTTTGTAGGGTATTTTCTTATTGGTGCTAGGGGATGATGGAAGCATGTAGTTGTCCTCGGCCAAAGAAGGAAAGGGTTTGTGTTAAGGGACCTCTCACCTTGGATTTGTTTAACGAGGTGGGGATCCATTGCAAGAAGAAGCATGCATGTGAAGGTAGTGACTTGTGATGACGATAGGTTGAAAGTGATGGGGGGATTGGTGGGGAATCTACGGCATATTTGGAACCAACAGTAGATTAATTACATGAGAAACGTATATACACATGCAAACTCTCACTCTCTCTCTAGAAAAAAAGAAGACAACTTATGAGTTGAATAATACAAACAAAAAGTATCTAATTATTTGATTGGACAACCTAGGTGAAACGGAATAAAAGAAAAAAGAAATGCTATTCACCCGGGTCACAATGGGTGCGGCGCCACCCGAGCGTATGAGTAAATTAAGCGGCCGAGTGCTTAGCATTACTCAAAAGAAAAAAGATGACGGTAGAGGTTTCTTTCAGGAGAAACACTTGTTTCCAGACAAAATACTTTGCCGCTTGTACATGTTGATACATGCAAATACATGGTAGCAGGACTCACTCATTTGTATCTAAGATCAGATGGTCGGGGATTTTTTTTTTTACCCAAATACAAAGTGTTTCTCTTCTTTTAGCACAATGATTTGGTCACAGTATAGGGAACTGTGCTATCTTCCTAATTGGAGACTATTAGAGGGCCCGAACTACGTTAACGATGGAGTAGAATGGTCTGATGCTGCCTAAGCATATTTATTTGTACATTACTTGTTGCTCATGTATTAGGTACAGTTTTCTTACACCCAAAGCTTTTAGTAGCCTATAAGAAATTGATGGGACTTGTCGAGAACTCCCAAGTTTCCTCGTTTGGAATGAAATATGGCCAAAAGTTTAGTTTTATTTAGGCTAATGGATGGAAAGAAAAAAACTATACTCCAAGACCTACTTCGTTTCGCAGACAAATTATTCACAAATAGTTTAACCGTGGATAAGCTGCATCTAATTTATGCTTACATTTTTTTGATATAAAAAATATTTGTTATCAGATCGGAGTAAAGTCTTCAGATGCAGTAATATGCTTACCTGCATACATTGCGTGCTATCCCATACCAGATAACAATAGTTTTACCTATCCTTAGGAAAGAAGGATAAGAGTTATCTGTCATCTGCCAAATAAAGTTGGCCTCGAGACTTATCCTTTTTATGTTTATAATCTATCATGTGGAATTTTCAAATTCACATTTATCCAAAACAATTGAAGAAAATATCAAAAGTTTTGACTAAATTGGGGGGGGGGGGGGAGACCTTTCGGAAAAGAAGTTCTTTCGATGAATCTTTCTGAAAAGATCCCAAAAAGAAAAGGTGTTTGAGACAAAGATTTATGGAATTTTATTGCAAGAAAATGGGAAAAGATGTTCAAGCCTAGAAATAAGTGGAAGAGGCTATCAGCAAGAAAGCAGCAAAGGTACATACGTTGTCTTCTAAAGTAGATCATGATAGTGGTGGAAAGCACATGTGGGGAGGGAACACTTTTGTTGGCTTCGAAAGGAGATCATGATAATGGAGAGCACATGTTGGAAGGTGACGACAAGGCCTGTCATTGGCCAGATCTGAGACACAGAAGAAAGCTTAATGGCTGATATAGGAGCTCATCTTTGTTTGGGATTTTTGTCTACTAATCTCTCAAGTTTCACATGTTTAACATTATGATCCAAGGAACATCAGATTTGCTACTGGACACCTGGTTCAAATAAAACTGATAAATCATATCACTCTCATGAACTGCTATTCATGTAGGGGTGTCTCCTAACAACACAGTGGTTCAGAGTCACTGCTGTTCAGGTGATGTTGTCTTATTGTAGAACAATGGGAACCAGTTCAAAGTCACTGCCCTTCTCCAAGGAACTAATTCAAATCATGAGTTTCAATCGGCAAGAGCAACAACGTTTGGAAGGCACACAACATTCAGGGGTAAATACAAAAGGAACAGTGCTAATCCTATACAAAGCTCACAGAAGGAAAGCGAACAGAGATTCCTCATCTCATCAATTTGGAGAATCTTATGCCACTGTTCTAAGCCAGGCCTGCAACTCTGCTCATGCCACAGGCCAGATATATTCATCTGAGAGCTTTTACTACACCTGATACTCCTACAGGGCTTCATGGCTCCACCAAGTCTTCTGTTTTGCAAATTTTTTTTGACATGTCCTGCCCATGTGCCTTTCACCTACGAGGCTATGAACAAGACGGGAAGAAAAGTTTCTCAGGGAGTCATGGGTCCTTTCTGGCGTTCTAATAATCCATTTCACTTGGCAGCACAATTACTGTACCGATTCTGGAACCTGTGGGTTATGGGCCCACGCAGCAAACTTCAGCCAATTCTCAACTACTGCCTAAACAAGCAGGTCACAACCCACTGCTTCAAGACCAAACTAGAGTCAAACCACTTATTACAGGCAATTAAGGTCACCAACACACAACAATTTGTCAGAATCAATCTATTCTAGACAATTTGCAACCAATTAAAACAAGCTCATCTTTAATTCTAAAAAAATCTTGAGAATTACTACCAGACTCTTAACACCAAATAGACATTATATGTAACTATCTCTGGAGTCCTTACAACTACATCCCTCGACTCATCTTGCTTCTAAAATGGACCTCGATAACCAAGAACATTTCATAACTATAAACAATCTCAATAGTCATTGTTCCGGCTAATACAACTGAAGGTGCACCTTAAAACTTCAAACATTTAATCTCAAGACAACACCAACACAGCGCTTCGACCGTCTAATGATCTGATATGCAATTGTCAACTCACAATTCCTCAACACATTCAACCATACACTATACAGGATCACCACACAGAGTTCTAAAGAAGAGAACTCTCAACGCTTTTCTAAAACACAAAACACAGAATCCACTTAACTTTTTCCGAATAATCCATCAAAAAAACAGAAACACTAAAATTGACGGATCACATAACAAAAGACAACAAAACACCCAAAAACTATCAACTGGATGGCCCCACAATGGGAACAACCAAAGACAACTAAAAGCTCCCAATAAGTTGGCCACAACCATTAAGACTACTAACAAGAGCACATATCATAATCTTGACTCATTCCCCATCAAGGAGCTAAACACTGCTACAGAGAACAAAAAACTATGTGACCCAACCAGTCACAAACATAACACTCTCAACCAAGTACTGACCTAGGTTAGCTCAAAGAAAACTACCTACTGCCACACAACCATAGCAACTAGCTGCCCTCACAAAACCAAAGCCTACCAGCTAGATTATCCACTTAGAACAACTCTTCAGAACTATAGACTAAAATGATTAAAGAATGCTACACAGTCTGTGACCCTGTAGAAGCTCAGGAAAAGACAGCAGACACCTCTGCCTCAATTCTAGCCTCAACCTATAACGAGGATGCACAAACAAACACAATCTCAACATTAACATGTTCAAAATATGGAAACCTCACCAGTTGATCCCAACACCTCACAGCGCAGGGCACAATCGACAAATCACACGAGAGCAACCCCTCCATCAACCAAGACTTAACCCGGAGAAACAATGGCAACCTAAAGAACTCAGGTTCTTCAAGCACCATACTCCACACATGGAACAAAAAGAAACCCCCAAGAGGCAGAAACAACCCACTGCCTCACACAAGACCAACTAATTTAAGGCACAAGCTTCAACAAATGCCACCAAACTGACAAATTTCTTCAAACCATCTCATAAAACTAATCACACCAAAAGATCTTCTTAACCATCCTGCTAAAAGGACAGCCTTCTACAGTCAATATCATTCAAACAAATTACTCAACTGGCACAAAACCAGCCGCACTGCACCTTCCAAGGGCACGAAAACCAACATTACACTTCTAAGAGTGCAAAGCTCACGCCACCTTATAAACCCAAGGCTCATCTAAGCCAAATCTGACTTACTAATAGATAGTCTCTCTAATTAACACAAGCTAATCAACTCGAGAGGAAGAAAGACCTCCACTAAAGCACCGATCTTAAAACCGCCACCGTAGAAACTCTAATACTCATATTCAAAGATCTACATCAGAAAGATCTTCTTACTCTGCTCAAGGGACAAAATCCCCTCACTACACTCTTCTAGACTCCCATCATTGTCTAGAGGCCAACTAAACACAAGTCAAAGCACAAGGAAAGAGGCAAAACACACATAGAGACATTGATTTCACACTAGCAGCGTACTCATATTACTCATTGAGACAATTATAATTACTTTAACTACTTATAAATCTCAATAGACCGACTCTGATGCCAACTGTAGCGATCCTAGGATTTGTATCCAATAAAAGACCGAAATTCAGTATCGCCTCCCACTAGCCCGAAGACTCTAAAGGGATTCTCACTCGGTGTAGAGAGATAC
Source organism: Colocasia esculenta (assembly GCA_014218235.1). Classification (NCBI taxonomy): domain Eukaryota; kingdom Viridiplantae; phylum Streptophyta; class Magnoliopsida; order Alismatales; family Araceae; genus Colocasia; species Colocasia esculenta. The sequence continues at coordinate 13,088,756 of CM024753.1, read as the reverse complement.
ACAAGTAGTGCAAGTAATTATAACAGAAAATAAAGATTTCATTAATAATGTAGGGGATGAGGCTCACAAAGTCACAGAATCAATAAGGATCCTCCGATCCCATGCTCAGCTAAACCACAACAAGCACAATAAGTATCTATAAAATGAAGTGTTGTAAAGAACTACAACAAAACTAGTAAAACCACCAGTGATGCGGCTACACACAATAGCCAAGAAGGCACCAGTTACCACATAGGTAACACTGCTACACACAGTAGCCAAGAAGGTATCGGAAACCACTGCGTCACTCTAACCAACAGAACACATCAAACACCAACGCTGCCATGCTCGACCTCTAACTGCCGACATGGACAAGACCACCACACCGATGCCATACAGGTAGAAAACGTAGAGGAGGATAACTCGGTACTATATGTACATAGACCAAGAAACTGCAATGACAACAAAAAAACACCAGTCTCACAGTCAGAAACACATACGCACTTGTCAACCTGCTGACCGAAGAGGCAATAGAGTCAACTCATCACACACAACACCTGCAACTAGACCAGACTGCAGTCTTATGCCTGACCACCTCTATGAGTTCTAGGGCCCATAGAGTGAGGCAAGTAAGTAAACAAGAAACTAGCTAGGGACCTCTACGTCTGGTAGGTGTCCACACCCCCAACTATAAGTGTACTCAAAACACAAGAACAAGCAACAACATGTTGTTCCATAGGGATGTAGGCTCTCAAGGGGAGTATAAGAAGATGACAATACGCATTTTTGGTGCATACACCACCGGGACTAAACTCCGCAGCACATATAGTGCTAGGCCCACATAGGAGTGTAGGACCAGAGCTCTTGACTGATGAGTACTAACATAGTAGCACGATAAATGCCAACACATGGCACACACTAAACTCTCTAGAACCAAAACACGACACATAGCCTTAAAACACGGAAACCCAAGGGATTACTAAGACGATAACACACATCCTTCGCGCACGCACATCCCCGATTGTGAAGACCTTAACCATGTTCCTTCCTCGGAAAACTAACCATAGTAGGGTTCGGATGACAACCATGAGCCTTCCAAAGATCAGACCAACTCCGAGACCCATCAATCAAGATCCAAGAAAAGCCAATACGCTACAATTACAGTCTTACAAAGGCAAGAACCAACATGCTTTCGAATGACCAGATATGATGAATCACTTGGCAAATTGTTCAAGATAGCAAGCCATTCTTGTTGGTGGAAGAGACATGTTATGGCTGATGACCATACACAGATGGGTTAAACATCCTCGTTTATTTTGTTTTTGAAGACAGGATACTGTACATGAGATCATCTTCAGTAAATTTCCCCATGAAAGGCTGATAATACATGTCTTTGACGCCCTTGAAAATTGTCCTGAAGTCCATATTTCCAAGTTTCTTTGCCCACTTCCAAAAGTTCATTAACATGGAAATTGAATGTGGAAATCATAAGCACCTTTTATTCTTCTGTCCTTCCTAGCATATTTGTGACATCATCTCTTAGTATTTCATGTGCTTCTGATCTTTACTTTCTTTCATCTTTCAGGGCAAAGGACAAAGGAAATCAAAAGGTCATGCTGATGGAGTCCATATGTAAAACCCAAAAGACAAAATCATTTTCAATTTTGAAGCTGGCATATGACTGCCTAATAACCTACTTTTCTGCGCAAGGAATGTCATTGTCCTGTGTGGAAGAAAATCTGAGAAGTGCTATTTCATAGAGAAAATAGAGGAGGCTCCTTTGCCTATATCAAATGATGCATGTATCGCAAAATTTTCTTGTTACTCCTGAACAGGTTTCCAATCCATTTGAATCTTCATCCTTATTCTTGCATGTGAAACCATTCCATGACATGGTAATATCTTCTACTACCAAAAGTCATCACAAGAACAAGTCCCATTACTAAAATGATGGAACCTTACTCTATCCCTGATGATTATCTGCCTATTATATATTTTTGATGCAAGCTTCATTGCATTGTGACAGTCTTCACATGATCGCAAGTTCTTTACAACAAAAATTCTCTCTCTTGCGCTAGTACTGATCAGCCCAAATGCCACGGCCAGCCTTTCACTGTGATGGTGTAGTTGGAAAGCTTTCTCTTCTTCCTCCATGTCGAGCAAGACATCCGAAACCTTTGGAATGTAACCTTCTTCCCTCAATTTCTTACCCATTTCATCTAATTTCGTATAAATCCTCTCTGCTTCTGGATGGCCACTATCACCAGCCTCAAACTCATGTACCTCTCCATTTACCTCAATCTTACTACGTGCGGGTGGTTTCAGAACTCCTCTCTGATCCATTGCCTCCCATACTTTTGCTTTCTTGTCCCACTTCTTAGATGATGCATATATATTTCCAAGAAGGACATAGTTTCCACTATCTCTGGAATCCACAACTAGAAGATTCACATTCATGAGACGCTCCGCCCTATCCATGTCTCCGTGAACATTACTTGCCCAAGCAAGTGCTCTCCAAAGTACCTGGTCAGGTTCAATGGTCATGCTCTTGATCATTTCCTCAGCTTCGTCTAATCTTCCGGCTCGTCCAAGAAGATGCACCATACATCCATAGTGCTGAAGCTTTGGCTTTATCCCATGCCTCCTCATCTCCCTAAAGTAGCGCTGTCCTTCGCTAACCCAGCCCGCATTCCTGCAGGCACATAACACTGCTGTTATCGTCCTTTCATCTGGTGTCACACCGAGCTCACTCATTCGGTCGAACAAGTTGAGGGCATGTCTGCATCTCCCATGGCTAGCGAGTCCCGAGATCATGACGGTCCACGCAAAAACATCTCTTTCCACCAGATGATCAAACAACTCCTCGGCATTTTCTATGCACCCACATTTCGCATACATGTCTATCAGCGCAGTCGCAACGTTGGCCTTCTTGTCCAAAGCACGCTCCTCGGCAATCCGGTGCACTCTTCGGCCAACACCCAACGCTCCCGAATCCGCGCAAGCCCTGAGCACAGACACCACGGTGGCATCATTCGGGACAACCCCTTCACCCAGCATCTCCTCGAACAGGTGAAGGGCCATGGTGGGGCGCCCTCCGTCGGCCGCCCCATCGATAATGGACGTCCAGGACACGACGTCCCTGTCGTCCATGCCCTCAAACACCGCCGCGGCACAGTCCACCTCCCTGCAGCTCGCGTACATGTGGATGAGGGAGTTCTGGATGAACCGGTCGCCGGCCAGGCCCTGCTTGAGGGCGAGCGAGTGGAGCTCCCTGCCGTGGCGCCGCGCCTGCAGGCGGCCGCAGGCGCCGAGGAGGAAAGGGTAGGTGAAGTTGTCGGGGTCGGGCGCGAGGCCGCTCCGGCGGAGGGAGACGAAGAAGTGGAGGGCCTCCTGGGGGTGGGGGCTGCGGGCGTAGGCCCTGAGCATGGTGTTGGTGCAGTAGGAGTTGGGGGCGAGGAGGGAATCGAAGATGGCGCGGGCGTAGGCGAGGTTGCCGGAGGGGGAGAGGGCGGAGAAGGCGAGGAGCTTGCCGAGGGCGAGGCTGCCGCCGCCATCGTCGCCCCTGATCTTGATGAGTTGGGCGTGGAGCTGGGCGGCCTGGGCCATGGTGGTGACCTCCATCACCCTCCCTTCCGCTCCCGGTGGTCGTGCCGTGGCGGCGCGAGAAGGGGGTGTCCGTTCACGTAAGCTTATCTCTGATACGAGCCTGGGTCCATATTTTGGGCCATCTTGGTGGCCCACTAATCCACATTGTTGTGGTTGCAGAGAAATTTTGTACGGCCCATCTCTTCTCATGGGCTTACCATCTCCAAAAATGAATTATTAAATTGGCCCGTGGAAGGCCCGCCAACGGCCCAAATTGCAGTTTTTGTTTCCTCTTTTTTGGGAATAAAAAACACTTTTAGGTCTTTTACTTAAACGAAGTAGGGCCTATGGATTCGATGTAATAGAAATCTATACAACAGTATATAATAGGCTATTTCTTACACTTCACATTTTATGTTTACATTTTTAAATTTTGATAAAATTTTGAAATCATATGGAGCATGTGGAAAATTATTTTATCCACTTCCTTGTTTTCGCTCAGAATTACCCAAAAACCGAAATTGAAGTTTTCAAGTGAGGTGATTTTAGCCCCACGATTAAAAGATTCCTTTGAGGAAAAATATTTCTTGATACAGTGAGACCCAGAAACTCCATAATCTGTAAAAGTACAGTTATACAGAAAAAGGCAAAAAAAAAAAACTACTGAAAGGAGGAAGCATCATGGGTGCATTCTAAACTGAGCAATGTAGCAAAAAAAAGAAAAAGAAAGAGAAAGATTGGATGCAACTTGTATATGTTAAACTTCTCATCATAAACTTACCCTTATTAATAAATTGGTATGACACCTGCATTTTATGACTAACCCAAGAGAGACTCACCCAAGAGAAACCACATAAAACGACAAATTTCATAACCATACAGAGATCAGCACCTAGTTAGCTTCAGTTGTGGTGGACAGCTTTATGTCCGGTCTCTTGACATTCGGGTTTGTTTGATAACCAGTAATGGCTATCTATAGTTTAAAATACTTAATTTTTAAGATTTTAGATTGATTGATAAAATATCTAAAATAATATCTAAATTAATCACTTAAATTTGAAAAACTATTTAATTTTTAAGTCAAGAGCATGGTTCGCTGTACCACTCAGATCGACCGTGCTGCATTCTCCGTGGTACAGTATAGTACCGTATTGTATCATACTGTTGAGATACGGTGAGAAAAGAACTTGTTTGATTTTTTTTAGTGTTCATCTAATATTGACACAATCATTTAGTATTCATATAATATTGATGATACAATCATAAACTCTTACAAGCTAAATACAATACTCATATCGTCGTCCTCACATTCCTCATCTTTCTTTAAAAGATTCAGCCTTCTTTTCCAACTCTTCCCTTGGCCATATGCATGAAAAGTTACAATTTAACATCTTCCTTAACATGTAAATAAGAACATTTAACAAGTTCTTACATAATCTTCCTTATCATACTTGTAATATCCTCAAATTCTAGACATCATGATTTACTTAGTAATTTCTATTTATGCATAATAATTAGTCTTAAATCTAGATATTTAGACCTAAGGATGTATGTAGGTCACACTGTCATACATCAGTACCACTTTCGGTCGTACGTATCCCGACAGGGCGACACCAGATTTTGATAACATAATTAAATTCTGAGACCACCATAATTCTCAGAAAAAATATGTTGATTCTAAAAATAAAGATATCCAGAATTAGTGGTGCACGGATAACGAGATTTAGTCAATTTATTATTTTTTTGGGCAATTTTTATCCAATCAAACTTTAATTTAAAAAAATAAATAAAAATCACCATAATTTGTAGCACAGTCCAATTAGTTTAAGTTCAAATTTCATCTTAAATAGACATCATATGGATATTAAATTAAATGTCTAAATGAAACGGATGAATTAAATTGTATTTACTTGAAAGATTTATGTAATATTTTTTTATTCACGAAAGATGATTAGCCTTGAAGCAAAGCTATGACACGTGTTGGGGTGTGGGTGAAAACCCTCCCAACGTGGCTAAATCCAACCTCAAGTTAGAAGATGATAAGGATTAGCCTTCTACGTATTGGCATGCATGAAAACACATGCAACCGTGGGCATTGATAAGCTCCTAATGTGACGGAACGCCACGGCCAAGCCCGTTAAATCGATAACGTACTTGAACCGAGTCCGCCTCCCGCGAACGGGCCGAAGCCTCGCAAGGGATACCAAACCACAGTCCGTGTAAACATAAAGGAACACACCATTTCACATATATATATATATCACAAGTTTACATAGTCATATTTCCACAAAAAACTGAAAGAAAGTACAAGAGCCTGAGGCATACCCCGAGGTACAACTGGAAGAAGTAAATTACTAGCTACACTACACTGCTGCTACTACACTGCTGGAGGTACTGACCCTGCACCGCTACGACGCGGCTCTGAGCTGGACGACGGCCGAGAATCGTCTTCCTTGCTCTCACCTGTGGGAGTAGGGGTGAGCCTCGCTAGTCACTGGCTCAATAGGGAACTCCCCAACATCGAGCAAACCAAAACCACAGGTACAAAAGCGGTAAACAGTACCAACAATTTATAGAACAGCTAAGCAGGATATAAAAGCTGTAAAAGTACTCACCGTCTGCCGACTACGAAAAATAACTGTAATAATTAAATGGCAAACCAGTACAAGTGTACAAGCTAAAGTAGAGACAGCCAAACACGAGCCACGTGAACTGGTTCGCGACACCAGAGACTGACTCGGACAAGCTAACACAGGTCTACCTCTTAGTCTCGCAGCCACGGACGAAAGGTCCAGCTGCCGCTCCACGTGAAAAGGTCAAGCAACTGTGGAGACCAACTAAACACCACCACTTGCAGACCACACGGTCGCAGGCCCATGCCTGACACCTCTGGAGACCCTGGCCTGGGCCCTCTAGAGTGAGGCACTGGAAAAGGACTAGCTGGGGACCAGTGTCGACTACTGGTGTCCGTACCCCAACTACGAGCACGCTACAAGTGACTAAAAGACAAGTACAACAGTCACTGTCCCACTGTCGTCTTTCCCTCAGCCAGATGTACAACTCAAACATAGGAGTGAGGGTGTCCAGGTCAGACGACACAGACCTCGACGGTACAACACAAGTACCGGGACAAAGCCCCGAGCTAACAGCCTGGCTCATAAAGAACCTGGGGCACCCAACTAGAGAGGTAACCACGGTAGGTCATACTACTCGCCACGTACACAAAACTACGTGCACATCACACAAACCACGTGAAGACTCACGTAAACCGCGTGCACTAGTAGTCCACTACACGTGAACACCACATAGACATGTAAAGAACTAGCTAACTGCGTACCAGTACGCTAGTCTCAGAAACCACGTGCACTAGGTGCAATACCATATTTAATAATATTTAAGTAAAAGCATGCTGGCGGCAACATCGACTGCCGTCGATGGGATGTAAACGGAAAGGTATCTGGCCGTTAATCTCCAGCTGAAGAACCTGGCGTCAAACGATGTTGACGCCAAGCTCCTCGGCTACCAGTTCTCACAGAAACCCTAGGCCGATTCCACAAGTATCCTTGGCCCTAAAACCTGCAGAAAAACATGAGGAAACACTTCCTCTAACATGCATGCATTCCAATCAAACTAAAACAACATGCTTCATTCTTCAAATTGCTCAAACCACCCATTTTCCCCGCATGGATACCATTATCCGAAAACACAATTATCATGTAGATTCATGCTTTCCAATTGCATTATCACAACCTGTAGGAACTAAAGGGTTCGTTCCCTACCTCAATACGCGCTTAAACCTCCTAAATTCTCCCGGTTCACACCGAATCCTCCGCGAGCTCCTACGGCAATTGCACCACGCTCCGGCGTTTCCTTGGCCAATTCGTCACCGTCTCGCGTTCCACGTTCCTCCAATTATCCTTATACAACTCTTAGAAGTAGTGAGGAAGCGAGAGGCATGAAAACGGGGCAAGGGAGAGGGAGAATGGAGTGAAGGTACTGTCCTCGGGCAGACCTATATTCTGCAGGTCGCACAAGTTGGCGTCAACATGGCTGTCGCCAATCAGACCGCCAAGGCTAGACGTCCATATCCCTTGTCGCCAAGTTCATACAGTAAACGTCTACACATATGGACGCCAACAAGTCAACGACCACACCTGGCCGCCAACTCCTACTCAACTGCAGCAGATCCCATTTTATCTCAGGACCAAACCTGCACCACACCTGCACACACCACACGACCAAACCACATTGGCCTCACAATGGCCTTCACAACCATTACACACATGATCCATAAGGATCCGAAAAGCACGCGACGTTACATTACTATCATCTAAAAAGAAAATTTCGACCTCGAAATTTATAATACAACTCAAACTTAAACAACTTAAACATACACACCTTTACAAATACTATCATCTAAAAAGAAAATACAAGAGCTTATTCAAACAGATAGGGATACCCTTTAGCCATTTCCTCGGCTAACTCCCAGGTATCCTCACCACCCAATCTATTTTCCCATCTCACTTTAACTAGCTCAATTTCTTTATTTCTTAGCTTCTTTATCTTTCGATCAGTGATCTGCACTGGATATTCTGGCATGGTCATATCCGGCCTCAGGTCACCACCTTGATAACTGATTATCTGAGCTGGATCCTCAATGCACTTCCTTAACATAGAAACATGGAAAATATCATGAACATCCGCAAAATCTACTGGCAAATCCAGCCTATAAACTGTTTCCCCAATTCTTTCAATTACCTAGAAAGGTCCCACATACCTTGGGCTTAATTTTCCGGTCTTGCCAAACCTCATAATACCTTTACTCGGGGAAACTTTCAAGAAAATAAAATCTCCCACTTCAAACTGAAGTGGTCTCCTCCGGATATCTGCATAACTTTTTTGCCTACTTTGAGCTGCCTGTAATTTTTCCTTAATAAGCTCTACTATTTCTGTGGTTTGCTGAATCAATTCAGGACCCACTAACTGCCTTTCTCCTACTTCATGCCAGTTCAATGGGGTTCTGCATGGCCTTCCATATAAAGCTTCATACGGTGCCATCCCAAGACTGGTATGATAACTATTATTATAGGCAAACTCAACCATTCTCAAATGATGCTCCCAGTTACCTCCCCAAACTAAACAACAAGCTCGCAACATATCTTCAATTGTCTGAATAGTTCTTTCTGTTTGACCATCTGTCTGGGGATGATAAGCGGAGCTATATCTCAGCTCAGAACCAATTACTTTCTGCAGACTTCTCCAAAAACCAGAAGTAAATCTTAGATATCTATCAGACACAATAGTCTTCGAAACACCATGCAGTGGAACAATTCTTTCAACATAAATCTTTGCTAATCTATCCACTGTCCAAGACATACTTACTGCCACTAATCTGCATACCTTAGTTAATCTGTCAACAAATACCCATATTCCATTATGCCCGGAACTTGATCTTGGTAGACCTGCCACAAAGTCCATGGCAATATCATCCCACTTCCACTGTGGAATGGGTAGTGGTTGCAATAGACCTCCAACTTCTGATGTTCTGCTTTAATCTGTTGACAGATAACACACCTTGCAACAAATTCTGCTATTTCCTTTTTCATATGAGGCCACCAAAAATGCTTCCTCAAATCGTGGTACATTTTAGTACTACTCGGATGGATAGTGTACCTAGATTTATGAGCCTCTTCCAACACTCGCTGCTTTACTTCTCTTTCTGCTGGAACAAACAACCTGCCTCTGAGCCTAACCACATAATTATCATCAATGGTAACTCCTTCCATTTTTACAATCTCAACTAAACTTACATCTGCTCTCTGAGCTTCAACAATCTGCCAATACAAAGACGGCTCTATAGCACTAGTAGCTAGTACTGCCCGTCGCTGACTACTGGGCACATACAAGGAGTTCTCCACTATTTCTTCATACAGCTTCCACTCTTTAATCATCATCAGATTTATATATGCTTTTCTGCTCAAAGCATCAGCCACAACATTGGCCTTACCCGGATGGTAAGCCAAACTGAAATCATAATCTTTCAAATATTCAATTCATCTGCGCTGACGAAGATTTAAATCTTTCTGCGAGAAGATATACTTCAAGCTTTTATGATCTGTAAAAATCTCAAATCTCTCGCCATACAAATAATGCCTCCACATTTTCAAAGCAATACAACTGCTGTCAATTCCAAATCATGAGTGGGGTAATTCTCTTCTGCTGGCTTTAATTGCCTGGACGCATAAGCTATTACTTTGCCATGCTGCATAAGTACTGCGCCAAGTCCTCTTCTTGAAGCATCTGCATATACCACAAAACCACCACTTCTTGCCGGTAATGTCAATATGGGTGCTGATGTAAGTCTTTTCTTTAACTCCATAAAACTTTTCTGACATTCACCGGACCACACAAAAGGCACACCTTTCCTGGTCAATTTAGTCATAGGTGCCGCAATCTTAGAAAAATCTTGAATAAAGCGCCTATAATAACCTGCCAATCCCAGAAAACTTCTAATCTCAATTATTGTCTTAAGCACTTCCCATTTCATTACGGCTTCCACTTTACTCGGGTCCACTGCTACTCCTTTAGCTGAAATGACATGACCCAGAAATTGAATTTCTTTCAACCAAAATTCACACTTATTGAATTTGGCAAACAATTGGTTATCCCTTAACAACTGCAGAGTAAACCTCAAATGAGCTGCATGCTCCTCTTCGGATGCTGAATAGATCAGAATATCATCTATAAAGAACACAATAAATTGGTCCAAATACGGATGAAAAATTCTATTCATCAGATCCATAAAACCTGCAGGAGCATTAGTCAACCCAAAAGGCATAACCACAAACTCATAGTGACCATATCTGGTTCTAAAAGCTGTTTTATCTATATCCTCCTCTTTAATTCTCAATGGATGGTACCCGGACCTTAAATCAATTTTAGAAAATACTTTTGCCGATTGCAACTGATCAAACAGATCATCTATCCTCGGCAATGGGTATTTATTCTTAATGGTCACATCATTCAACTTTCTATAATCAATACACATCCGAAAACTTCCATCTTTCTTTTTCACAAACAACACCGGTGCTCCCCGCGGGGAATGACTCGGTCTAATGAACCCTTTCTGCAACAGCTCTTCTAATTGCTTTTTCAATTCTTTAAGTTCTGCTGGTGCCATCCGATAGGGAGCTTTAGAAATCGGCATGGTACCTGGCAGCAACTCAATAGTAAAGTCCACCTCTCTATGTGGAGCTAAACCAGGCAGATCTTCAGGAAAAACATCAGCAAATTCCCTAACCACGGAAACTGCTTCAATTGACTGACTAGCTTCTACTAGACTCATCGAGGCTAAATAAGCCACACATCTAGCATTTATCAACTTTCTAGCTTTAATTGCAGAAATTAGAAACTTAGAGGTTGCATGCAAGCCATGCAACGTCGACTTCGGCGATAACACCTTCTCATTAGACTGGACTTATGACTCTTGGATCGGAGACCCCGACAGAATATTCAGCTGAACATTAGGAACATCATATTGAGGCTGAGGAGTAGAGACTCTGACAGGATTAGAAGTCGAAGGCTGCATGGGATCCTTCTCACCCAGGGTACGCCCAGACCCCTGATCTACAATGTGATCCTCTAGGACAGAAAAACGATTAACCACGGGAGCCATAGAAGACTTAGCATGAGTGACTTTCTGGCGCCAAGACGTCTTCACTGCCTTAAAGTCATTCTTCTGCAACAGGTCCTTCTCGACAGGAATCGTGGCCGGAACAACATCTTTCTGGATATGCTTCTGCTTCTTATGACAAGAAGAGATGGCGTGACCAAGCTTGTGACAAAAGGAACATACCTCAGGAACTTTATAATAATTGATGTTCTGCCAAAAACCATCAGCACCACAACCAATCCAAATTCTCTCAGGCCTAGGTTTAAGAATATCTAATTCCACACAAACAAACGCCACACTAGTCCTGGTAAGGGCCATGGTGGGCTCATAAACTCTGAGAACCGTGCCCAAGTTCCCAGCTATGGATCTAAGAAAATCATCGTAATAGTAGTTAACAGGGAGCATGGGAAACCCGATCCAAATAGGCATAATGGTGGGATCAGCATTAAAGTCGAACAAAGGATCCCACTTGAAGAATCGATACAGAAGACCTTTAATATAAAGATTGTGCCTTAATATGACCTTAAGATAATCTTCCTCAGCGTCAAACCACAATAAAGATGATGATGATTAAGAACACTTGTGATAAAATCTCCTTTGAGCATGAGTCTTTGAGAGATGCATGATTTGAACTCTGGGATAGTGCATCGACCGTGCGCACACCTGACAATCAAAGCAAGTTTAAAGGGTTCCAACGACTTACCAACTTCGTCCTTGGAGAAAAAGACTGCAGGTTCCCCAGAGTCTGTAAACGATGGCGGCTTGACCCCAATAGGTATAACAGGCGGTGGCTTAGACGCCACAATGATTTGTGCATACGAGAGTCTTCTGGTGGAGAAGTCCAGGCCATCTGCAGCAACAGCATCGACCCCATCCGCCTCCATCGAAGTTGCCATGCACAGGCGATGGCGCCTCCGCCAACCCCCAGGGCCGGCGGCCGGCGAAGACAGCCGCGTTATGCCAATCATCTGGTCGGCACAGAAAGAATGAAGGCCAAGCGCTTTCTAAATGGGCTCAGGCCCACTTACATCACACAGCTGGCACCTCTGGACATCCAGACTTATCCAGAGATGGTGAAGAAAGCACAATTGCTGGAGGATGAGACCGACTTCACCGAGCACATCAAAGGTAGAATGGTAAAGAAGGAACATACATCCGAAGCACCAAGCAAGCCTACTAACGGAAAGAAAAGGCCGTTAAGTATCACTGACGGGCCAAGCCATGAGCAGAAGCCCAAAGTCCCCACCCCTACTACTCCAACCAACAAACCAAGATGCAAGCATTGTGACAAGCTAGGTCACACGGTAGAAGAATGCTGGATAAAGGTAGGCGCGTGCCTACATTGTGGAAGTCGAGAGCACCGTATACCCGACTGCCCTCTACTTAAGGAGAATGAGAAGCGTCCGGCGGGCCAGAGAAAGCCAGGCAGACTTCAAGCCCAACAAGAAGTGGAAACCACCGAGGAATGTGGAGTTGTGGAAGGTACTCTACCGGTCTTTTCTCAATCAATATTTGTTTTGTTTGACACTGGTGCAACACATTCATTTATATCACAAACATTTGCTGATACATTAACTGAAAAACCTACATCTATGGAATTTGAACTACCTGTCACTACACCATTGGGAGAAAAAGCTCAATTAAACAAATACTTTCCATTAGCTGATGTTAAGATTGGTGACCTCAATCTGAGAGCTGACTTGATCTGTATGCCCATGGAGGGCTACGATGTTATTCTGGGAGCCGATTGGTTATCCACGTATGGGGCTATCGTGGATTGTAGAAGAGGGAAGATCTCCTTTAGTGAATTCCCTAAATTGACCTTCACAGGACATAGACACAAGAGGCACTTGTCTCTCATCTCTGCTATAAAAGCACAAAACATGATAAGAAAGAGTTGTGTGGCATTTCTTGCCGCAATTGTGGTTGAAAAGAAAGCATCTAAGATATCAGACATGCATATAGTGCAAGAATACCCCGACGTGTTCCCCGATAAGCTGCCAGGCATTCCACCAGAAAGAGATGTAAATTTCTCAATTGATCTCATACCTAAAACTGCACCGGTATCACGTCAACCTTATAGAATGTCCCCCGCTGAATTGAAAGAGTTGAAGGAACAATTGATGGAGTTGCTAGAAAAAGGATTTATCTGAACAAGTACTTCTCCATGGGGAGCACCGGTATTGTTTGTCAAGAAGAAGGACGGATCCATGAGATTATGCATCGATTACAGGCAGTTGAATAATCTCACTATCAAAAACAAATATCCTCTACCTCGTGTCGATGAGTTGTTTAATCAAATATCAGGAGCTGAGTATTTCTCTAAGATTGACCTTAGATCGGGATATCATCAGATGAGAATAAAGGATGCATATATTTACAAGACAGCTTTCAGGAGCAAGTACGGTCATTATGAATTTGTAGTCATGTCTTTTGGACTAACCAATGCTCCTGCAGGTTTTATGCAATTAATGAACAACATCTATCGGCCATACCTCGACAAGTTCGTCGTGGTGTTTATTGATGATATTCTCATATACTCCAAGACCAAAGAAGAGTATGAAGAGCATTTTAGGATCACTCTGCAGATCTTGCGGGACAACAAGCTCTACGCCAAATTGAGCAAGTGTGAATTCTGGCTCAAGGAGGTGTCATTTCTAGGCCATATTATTTCCAAGGACGGTATCATTGTCGATCCTTCCAAGGTAGAAGCTGTACTCAACTGGGAAAGGCCGACTAATGTTACCGAGATCAGAAGCTTTCTTGGACTGGCTGGTTATTACAGACGGTTCATAAAAGACTTCTCCAAGATAGCTATACCACTTACTCGCCTTACGCGAAAAGAGAATCCCTATGTCTAGAGCAAGGAGTGCGAGAAAAGCTTTCAGACACTGAAGCAATGTTTGACATCTGCACCTGTCCTCGCGTTGCCCATCGAGGGCGAAGGATTCTCAGTCTACACTGATGCATCTAGAATCGGTCTAGGCTGCGTGCTAATGCAGAATGAGAAGGTGATAGCATATTCATCAAGACAGTTAAAGCCTCATGAAGTCAATTATCTTGTCCATGACTTAGAATTAGCTGCTGTGGTATTTGCGTTGAATATCTGGAGGCATTACATGTATGGAGAACAATTCATTGTCTACTCCGACCACAAGGGTTTAAAGTATCTGTTCTCACAGAAAGAGCTTAATATGAGACAAAGGAGATGGCTGAAGTACCTGAAGGATTTTGATTTCAACATTCAATATCACCCAGACAAAGGTAATGCAGTAGCTGATGCACTTAGTAGGAAGCCAGTAGCTTCATTATCATGTTTAGTCATGGGCGAGATGCAATTGTTAGAACAGTTCGCCAGTCTGGATCTGAACATTGAGCAAAGAAATGATAAGATGTTAGTTGCTAACCTTAGAGCTCAACCTGACATTTTTGTCGAAATCAGGGAACAGCAAGATAATGACCCATTCTTGGTCCGAGTCAAGGAGACCATAAAAGACAAACCCAATTTCTCCATCGCCGAGGATGGGAGAATATTATTCCAAGCCAGAACATGCGTGCCTGACAATGAAGAACTGAAGAGAAAGCTGATGGATGAAGCACATAAGACCAAGTATATTATTCACCCAGGCGCAACCAAGATGTACCAAGACATGAAAAGGTCATTTTGGTGGCCCAACATGAAGCGTGAGGTGGCTGAGCATGTCGTGCACTGCCTCACATGTCAACAGGTAAAAGCTGAACAACGTCGTCCTGCGGGTGTACTTAGACCCCTGGACATACCTGAATGGAAGTGGGAAAACATCGAAATGAATTTCATCATGGGTTTACCCCGAACTCGTGGTGGACTCGATGCTATCTGGGTCATTGTGGATCGATTAACGAAGTCCGCACATTTCTTGGCAATCAAAAACACTTGGAGTGTTGATATGTTAGCAGCTTTATATGTGAAGGAAATAGTGAGATTACATGGAGTCCCCGTATCTATTGTCTCAGATCGTGACCCCAAATTCACATCTAGATTCTGGAAGGGACTTCAGACAGCCTTAGGCACAAAACTCAACTTTAGTACTGCTTTCCACCCACAGACGGATGGATAGATGGAAAGAACTAATCAGATAGTTGAAGACATGCTGCGAGCTTGCACTATAGATTTTGAGGGGTATTGGAATGAACAATTGTTCTTGATAGAATTCACCTACAACAATAGCTATCAGGCGAACATTAAGATGGCACCCTTTGAAGCACTGTACGGCAGAAGTTGCAGATTGCCAGTGTGCTGGAATGAAGTAGGTGAACAACAATAGTTGGGACCAGACATGGTGCAAAACACAAGCAGAGATATACAGATTATCCGAGACAGGATTAAGATAGCTCAGTCCAAGCAGAAAAGCTATGCAGACAAGAGAAGAAGGGACTTAGAATTTCAAACTGGAGATCATGTGATGCTCAAAGTATCCCCGACCCAAGGATTTCAAAGGTTTGGGATGAAAGGCAAGCTAAGACCAAGATTCATAGGTCCATTTGAGGTATTGGATAGAGTTGGTGAGGTGGCGTATCGTCTGGCACTACCTCCTCAGTTTTCTACAGTACACAATGTCTTCAATGTGTCAATGTTGAGAAAGTACGTATATGACCCGTCACACATAATCAACTATGATGACATTATTTTGAACAAAGATATGACCTATGAAGAAAGGCCAGTGAAGATCTTGGACAAGAAGATGCAACAACTTCGGAATCGATCTATACTCGTGGTCAAGATACTATGGAGAAATTATGAAGTCGAAGAAGCCACGTGGGAACCCGAAGCACTAATGTGACGGAATTATCCGGAGTTATTCAGTAAGTCACTCTTCTTCTTACGATCATATGAATTTGGGGACCAAATTCTTTTTAAGAGGGGGAGGATGTAGCAACCTTGATTTTTAAATCCCAATAAAATAAAAAATTTTAATTAAATAAATGAGATAAATAGATTTAATTAGAATAAATGAGGAATAAGTGAAATAAAAGGAAATTAAATCAAGCCCATTAAGTTAAATCAATAATGAGTTGTGTAAATGGCTCAAATACAAAATAGTGGGCCTAATTGTGAGGAGCCCATCATGGGATGGGAAATAATTAATCTAATTTCGTATGTAATTAATTAATAATTAGAAAGGGGTTTAAGATAAATGCTAAATAAGTCATATATATCCTAAAAAGGAGTCCTATACTTACCCTAACCCTTGCCCACGAAATTTGATCTCTTCCCAACTCTAATTAGAAGATAAATGAGAGAAAGTGTGAGATAAATATGGGAAATTCGGAATTTAATGTAAGGAAGGACTCTTAGAAGGGGTTGGACTCTATTAGCCAACAAAACACCCAAATTTCATCTCCACCAAACCCTAGACCGTAGTGGGAACTCTGGAGGACGGAGAGGAGGCGATTTGGACGTGGGAGCTTGGAGGAGAAGGGCTTGGAGCTTGTATTTTCGTCTTCCTATTTCGTCATCAACCCTAGTTTCTTGTCAACGCAAAAAGGTAGGTAATCTATCAAGCTTAAATCGCGTAAAATTAACCCTAGGTAGCCTTCATGATCATCTTAAAAAGCCCTCTCGTTTCGTTCTTTTTTGTTCCTCCATGAGAGCGAATTAAATGTTGTAAACCCTGTCAAATCCATGCACCCGAAACCACTTGTTTGCTTTAAATCCCTGCATGTACTCGATCCCATGTCCTGAATTTAATCTCATAAATACTTCTTGTTATTACCTTTCAAACACCCCTATTTGCCCTAATTTTCATCTTGTATCCATGGGGTATTAAATTATTATTCCTTGACTGTACCTGTTTAGGTTAATGAAAAGTAACCTAGTCAAAGCATGCTCTATACATGACTGTTTTCTAATTAATCATGACCAGTGATAGATTTCCATGTCTACTCTCATTTAAAATTAGTTTCATGATTTATGGATCACTGTGTGATTTTATATCGATTTTTGAAGTACCCTATAGTATGTTTAGAAGGGATGGAACCCACCTAAAAAGGGGAAATTTTCCTTTTCTGGGCTCGGGCCACCTTCTGAAGTCGCGACGGTCCGATCTGTCGCGATCTCAGAGGGGGTCGCGACACAGGGGTCCGTCATGTTCTGAACGTGACAGGTCTACTGGTGGCGACCTGACCCCCGGGTCACCCTAGCGTCCGGTTCAACATGTCGCGGCCTATCTGTGCGTCGCGACCATAATGCGCCGGATGGAGCCGTCGCTACCTGACTGCCATCGCGTCGACCGTTCTTGTCGCGACCTGAACGCGACACCACTCTACGTCGCGATAGCAACAGAGCGACCAGAACCTGATTTTTACCCTCTTAACCCTGCTATACATGTCTATTAAACTTTGTTAAGCCCAAATTAAATACTGTCATGAATAATTACGATCAGTTAATTATTAATGAACATTATTACATGAATTTAATCTAAAAATTATATGCACAACCATATTTGCTCTCTTGATTTCTTACACTTGCACACACTTAACAATCATGTTTGCCATTAAACCCTAGTAAATTATGCAATAATGTATCTGGTAATTTAGTGAAATAAATTACTAAATTCCCTATTTAAATAATTACACTTGTCTTTGTTTTACTCGCGCGTTTTATACACTGTTACCGCTTCCCTCGGCCTTCGAGCACTCGAGGCACGACGAACACTCGTTTTACACACTTTTCTTGGCATAGACCACCTCTCCACTAGGAATACTCTCGACTGGACTAGGGACTCTTTGTCAAGGCCTCTGTACGTCTTCTTAGCTTTGGCGCACGTCCTTAGCTGACGAGTTGGTTGTACCTTAAAACCCGTTACACCCTTAGAGATCAGCATGATCCAAATGGCCTTAGTGTGTTCTCTCTTACCTTGTGATCACGTCGGACCATCTGGCCTGTGTCCACGGCACTGCTAGTGGGCGGTGGTGACTTCTACCAGACTACCGGTACCCGACCTGGTGCTGTGCAACTGTTACTATCGTGGTTTAACGATGTTTTACGATTATACCCCTATCTCATCTACTATCTCGTTACTCTCATCTGTTCACTTTCACTCTATACTCACACCTAGTTCGTCTATTACTCTCATCTCTTCTTGGTACTCTATTTGGCCATACAATTGATTGTCTAAAATAACAAACAATGCTATATGACAGTGTAATAGGGTCCGATCTGGTCCTGAGGAGAGCTCCCGAAGAGTGCTATTTCCTTAAAAGGGTTACATGATCAGGATGTGTACGGTATGCATCCAGTGCCATTTAATACTATAACAATTAATCATTGACAATCAAAGTGCTATCTATCCAAGTGCTATACAAGCGCTATCGTTACATGCTATTATCGTTACATGGCCATTCTATTATCGTTCTCGTTGTGCTATTTTCACTATACCAGTGCTATTGCTCTCTTGTTATCGTTACTTGCTCTACATGAATATACTCTTAGCTACCCTGCCATTTAAGACATTAATTATTTAAAGCATACTTGTTCTCATGAGATATTAAGTTCTACTGGGCGTTATTCGCTCATCCTGCATGTTTATTTCATGTGTTCAGGTGAGTCGGATGGTTATGACCACACTCACGAGGATGGGACTGATGAGGATGTTGCTCAGGAGTGACCCGATCAGCTATCATGGCGTAGTAGATAGTTAGTTCAGTAGTCAATTAGTCAGTATGTATTAGATTGAATTTGAATAAAGTACTTTGGGCCCTAGTTATGGCTCTGATAGATGGATGTAATGGATATTTGATGGATTATTAATGAAATTGGAGTTATTTGATATTATTTCCATTTATGCAATGGTTTGTCATTTATTCTCGCTCTGTACTATTTAATAACTATAATATCGCTCCAATATTCCACGTCGGGGCGTTACAATTATACCACCAAGATAACTTATTTAACCATCAACCAACCCATCTTTGAATCTCTATCTTTATTGTGCTCATGAAATATGACTTATGATCTTAAGACATTGCTCTCTTCAAAGAGGGAATTATGATCACTTGTGATAGCACCAGTCACTTGTGGTCAGCTGTGGGCGACAGTTTGTAAGTAAATCCAAGTCAGTGATCTAATGATGGTGGGTAATAAACCCCGTTCTTGCGCAATGAATAAGATCTGAAGTGCTGGAATCGCCTAGGCACTAAAGATGTATTTACGTTATTTATTAACCTTTTAAGAGCAGTATGATGCCTGTCGAATTTAATTTCTAAATCAAGTTATGATCTGAATCTTGAAAGATATATGTAACTTTTATTCTAAAATTCGTTTGGGCCCATTATGAAATCAAATTGGGCTATTTGTTATGTTAAGTTTGAAAGTTCATGAGCAAGTATGTCATTGATCCATATGCACACTTTCTGAATATTCACTTAGTTCTATAATTTGAACTCCTATTCTTAACTGCTCAAGTTTTATCAGATTAAGTTATGAAATTTGACTTATGACTTCTGTTCTAACACCGGATCTAAATTTGTACCTTGTACAACTTCCATACATTCAACTCTTGAATTCTGGACATTCAAAAATGAAGATATCATGTCATATAAAAATTACTATTCAAGATTTGATTGAAAGACTTATGCTTACTTCCACCTACTAAGTCTTCCAACTCATGCTTTTGTTTTCTCCAAATCCTTTCAGATTGAAGGTGGATGTAATTTCAGCTACAAAGTACTTTCTTTTCCATTGCAGTTCAAGAAGATGAGCATAATCTTAGCGACTCTCTAGGAATTTTTGTTGTAGTTTTAAAAGTCTGGAGAGAGAGTGTTTGGTTTTATGTAAATTATGGATGTTAGTACAAAAGAACCTTGTCAATGAATAATACTTTTAATGATGACTTTGTGGAATGGTTTGCTAGTCTTGCGCATAACACAGATTTGTCTGCCTATAATGAATTTTGTTAGTGTAACCCTTCTTCCGAACATAAGTTATGTGTTATGTGTGTGTGGTTGGAAGATGTTGTTACAATATTGAGCATGTATGTCCACAAAACCATCGTAATAGGGGGCATAACTTCTATCTCCGAACAACCTCACATTGTAGGTGCTCTCCAAAAAGCGCAAATAATCAGCGTAAGACATGTAATTTTCATATAGGTCTTGATACATACGCTGATATTCTATATATTGGCGTGTTCTTTGGCGTACTATTGTAGGCCCTGGTGGTGGAACGATTAGAACTTGCATGTACAAAATATCATCACCATACTGGTGTCCAGAGGCATAATAGCCACCATACCTATGATGTTGTCCATATGGATCCAGTTGTGAATGTCTGGAAAAGAAATTGTGACACTCACTAGCAGCCTCAGATGTTGTGTCATCCTGTGTACTCAGTCTCTCAAAATTAGATACAATCTCTTGATAACTGCTACTGTCTATAGGACTTATGTGTCGCTCTTTGTCATCTGCTTTCTACTTTCTTGTTGTGCTTAGTGGAGCACTGTGATCTCAACCGTCCTGGGTAACATACGTGGATTCTGACGGGACGACATAAAATATTAATATGACATTAAAAAATTAAAAGAGATAGTAAAGTATACGTAAGACATGACTACTTATATAAAACATAATTACTTTAATTTTAGAATATTTTTATATTATTAATATAATTCTAGTACTATCTTTGATTGTGCGCACTTCGACGAGACGATATTCGATTCTGAAAATAAAATCAAATATGAAGTCATCATAATTATAAAAAAATATACTGATTCTAAAAATGTAAATATCAAGAATTATTGATGCATAGATGTTGAGATTAAATCGACCTAATAATTTTTGAGATATATTTACTTGATGAAAAATTAATTTAAAAATTAAACTAAAATTAGTATAATTTGTATCATCTCTTAATTAGCTTATGTTTGAAATTTCATCTCAATTAGACACCATTTAGACCCCTTAGATTCTTAGATGTGAGAGGGGAAGGAAAAAAAAAATAGATTCAAACGATCTGCCGCAGACCGGACCGTACTGGTCCTCGATGTGCTGCATCATGACTAGGTCATCCCATTGGGGTGACTTGACTGTGCCATGGCTCGCGGTTTGGCCAAACCACACAGGAATGGTGCTGTTTGGCCAACCGTGGTTAAGAGGAATCACCTTTCTTTAAGACTGCCAATTTATCAACCCGCGGTCGACGAATGGCTGCTCCATTGCAAAAATTCGGAGACATCGCTTACGGTCGTCGGAATCTGACGGACGATGCCAATGATCACCGGAATGCGGCCGGTACCACCGCCAGCGGTCGCAAGAATCCGGCGGACGTCGACAACGATTGCCGAAATCTGGCCAGCGACGGTGATCTCTGAAATCCGGCGAACGACGTTGACGATCGCCGATTGCCGATAGTGATCGGATTTCGATTCTGACAACTCAGTTTCAAAAAATTATTTTTGTTGGTTTTAGATTTTGAATTCAAAACCTACTTGACATAAATATAATATTTTAAGTAATTGTGTCACAATTCAGATGTTGTTTAAGTTGATTATCATTTATCAAACACTTCTTAATGAATATATTATATATCAAGTTCTTTTTAAATTTCAGTTTTAAAAAATAAATAAAAATTTAAATTTAAACATTAAGTATTATCAAACGCCACCTAAATCCGTTCAGAATCGATAAAATACTTTGATGACCCAGATGAGGATCCATCTCCTTCACTAAACCTGTTGAAGGGCAAATACACGTACGGTGCACATGATCCACTACTCTTGTTGGATGGAAGGTCTGTTCCATTCCTTTTATCATCTCTCCGTGGGCTAAAGTACTCCACTTTCATATTATAAAAGGATGTTATGATCCTTGTAACATTCCACATTGCACAAAAGATAGTTTGCACCCTCCATTTTCTTAAACCAAAAAGGTGGACATCTCTCCTTTATCCTTTCTGTCCCCTTTATACTCCACCACTGTCCATTTCAAGTGTGTTGGGCCACACTTGCCTCTGGATAATCTATAGAATATAAGTAGATAGAGGGGGAGAAGAGTTGTGCCTCCCCCTTTAGGCATGTTCTTGTAACATCAGACAGTGCCACAGTTAAACAAGTGCGCACACAATTGCTACCCAACAATATCCTCGCCCGTCTAATGTGTGGGTGCCATCATTTGTGATGTATAAGCACTTGTTCTCCGTCTTGGCCACGCGGGGCTTATAATAATCAAAGAAATCGAAGGATTCAGATTGGAAACATTGCTGGAGCAAGATATGATTGCATTAGTCTCTGCGTCTTTCGCAGTGGACATACACCTACGGTGTTGGATGGGATGCACTCAAGAATCCATCATTGGACGCGTGGATCTTACGTTGGTCAGTTAATAATCTTAATTAAAATTATAAACGGATTCGCTGAATGGATTCGAAATCGTATCTGATTATTCAGATATTATCTGTTTAATAAATAGACGAAGTGAATTTTAAATACATATATTATCAGATAATAAACAGAACAGATACGAAAACAGTTGATCCGATTCGTTTAAGATCCGCGCCGAAATGAAATTATTTTTGACCATATATCTTAAATCTAATGATATATATAATATAATATAAATAATATATCCAATGTTAATCTTTTATTTAGAGAATATTTATGATATTTGTATTTTTTACAGATTTTTTTAATTTTTTGTAATTTTTAGATCACCTAATATCTTTTATTAAATTTACATTTTCGAAGCGGATAATATCTATATCCGCTCCGAATCCGAAAAATATCTAATTAAATTATCCACTCCGTATTCGAATTGTATTCGGAGTGAATACGAATTATCAGATTAACTATTCTGATCGGAATCGAAAAACTCATATTCACTCTGCTTACAGCCCTAGTCTTAACCACTAGATTGTAGTACCAAAAATAAAAATATGATTGTATATATATATATATATATACAAGTCTCAAATTTTATATATTTACAGATGCACCACTCACGTGCACGAATTATTTACCTATCATGAGTAACAAGTAGTCGAATAAGATGAGAAATAATACTAGCGCACAAAATATCGAAAATACCCTTTGAAGGAATGGGTAAGTTAGTGTAATGCTAATCCCAAGCTAGGTTAGACATTCTATCCTTTAAACTCATAGTCCATCTCTCCTAAAGTAGACGGAAGTTGCGATGAGGGTATTGTCCATAACATTTACGAGTTTTGATAAGTATAAATGAAAAAAAAACTTTTTACATATATACTCATGGTAGGAGTCTAATTGCGTAAAAATTCATGGCAATGCAAATGTTAGACAGATTTTTACTCAATTGGACTTTTCATAAGGGTATCTATTAAAAAAATATATACAAAATCACAAACGTGAGAGATATAATATGTAAATTTTGATAGATATATGTGGGAAACCCCTTAAATTAGCCTACAACAAATTAATTAAGAATCTCTATCAGATATTTAACTTATTTTTTAATCTCTGACAGAACTGTAACTCATTACGATAAGTGTTATCTCATGTTATAATATACGTTAAATCTTATTACAGTAATAACTTCTATGTTTCCGAACACAAGAGCTCTTTATCTTGATTTCATACTTGTTATAGTAAAAAATTCTTAATTAATTTACTCATTAATTTATATTACAAATAACAAACATTTCTCTAATGACACCAAAAACTTACTGCATTAAAATTGAATGGTCACATCAAATTTTGGGGGCCGAAAAACCCACGAAGAATAAAAAACTTAATTTGATAGAGAAGGAGAAGACGCAACCTGCTGTTATCTTCGACCAAAATTACTCTCCTCATTCATTCAACAGTACCGTCCAATGTCGTGTTGATTGGTAGCTCCGTCCTCGTTTAGATCCATGAAGATGTTGGGGACGAAGGAAACCGGAAGGGTTAGCTGTCAGATGAAAAAGCTTTCTTAGCTTCTGAAAAATAATTATGATGAGTGATGACGAAAGTGAGACTTTTGTACGTAAGCCGCCTTACACTGACAAATTGAGATGTCAACTGTTGATCAAATTTTTGAACGACCCAAATAAATATGATAAGATTTAGAGAAAGATTTGTTACACGTCCGAATATGCAATCGTCTAGCGTGTTTATTGGCTAACAAGTAGCTGATATATTGTGCCCGCTCATCTATTGGCCAATGGATGCGTCAAATGTGTAGTTTAATTGAGTCTTTCTGATATATGTAATACTTATACAAATATATCTTCATTTATTGATAAAAATATGTGTATCTTCACCCTTGATAGTTATGGAAAGAGCAGAGTTGGGTTACTAGGCATTTCATCAAATAAAAGCACAAACTTGCATCAAGATTAGTGTCATAACTTTTTCCCCTCTGTATGGTTTAAACCTCATCTAAAACATATAGTTATTAATGACGGCAGAAACGATCTCTAGCTTACTTGGTAGGGGGGATGCCATGCGATCAAGTCGCTCTTATTTTCAGATTAATCTATGCTCATAAATTAGAAGAACATGAGTACTAGTTTCTGAAAATAATAAAAAAAACAAGTAACATTATTTTTATGACTGTCATTTAGACAAGCAAAACATGGGCAGCCACTGCCAGTTCAATAGCGTATAACATGGCAATTGCTGATGAACTTGCCTGGAAATTTAGACAATCTCCTTTACTTGCGCCAGTGGTCCACTTGCCTAACCAGCTTTGTTTGTCAAGCTATATTTTTCAAGTCAAGACACAAATCAGAACCTCAAATTCTGCAGGCCTCTTGACATTTGCCGTCCAAATCCTGCAATATGGATTGATGAACAGCAACCCCCGTGTGTTGTTCAAAGCTGAAATTTTAAGCTTTTTGACAGGTTCAGCAAGGTTTTATCCCCTCTGTAACCACAATGCCCTGTATAGTATATAGGATGTCTCTCAACAGTGAAAAAAACTTACGTCATCTGAAGCCATTCCATGGACAAATGGCCACCTCCTTCTCTTCACCTGGGTTTTAAAATCACAAGGACAAGTGAGACTTCCATCTTCAACAATAAAATATTAGCTTGTCATATTCCTTCACTGAGATTGCCCAGCCGACTTGTCAACTAAAGGGTTTATATATCATGAAATGTGACCAAGCACCAGCAGCATATTTTCCTTAAGTCCTCAGAGAAGGAGGCAGGCTCCAAACTGGTATGCAGCTTGTAGGAAGGGTTTGAACATGGGTTCTGTAGCTCTCAAGAAGGTTGCCCTTCTACTCATCTTCCTCATTGCAGTCTTCACATCCTTTGAAGTAGGTCAGTTGAACTCAAACTTCCATTTTTCCATGCATCGTTGTTAGTATTAGTGTGGTTGATCCCATGTTGGTTGGGTGATGACCAGAGAAAGTTTTGGCAAACTTTATTCCCAATGAACAACCAGGAGTCCTCTCTTTACTCTTTTTAATTGACCCCGGTAGATGTCTTCTTTCATGGGTTTCTATGAGAATATGCCTGCAATCTAACAAGCAGTCCCA
The DNA here is from genome assembly GCA_014218235.1 of Colocasia esculenta. Taxonomy (NCBI): domain Eukaryota; kingdom Viridiplantae; phylum Streptophyta; class Magnoliopsida; order Alismatales; family Araceae; genus Colocasia; species Colocasia esculenta. The sequence continues at coordinate 13,063,047 of CM024753.1, read as the reverse complement.
ACGTTTAGATTCAATGCAAAAGATCACTTAGCAAAAACTAAAATAGAATAGAGGAGATAAGGACTTAGAGATGTCTGGAATCCCTTCACATGTCGACCTGAAGACTGGTGAATCAAGTATGAATTTTGTTCAAGTGCAAGGACATGGTCTACCGACAGCTACCATCCATTGTGTTTGAGTGTTGTGTCTGCAGAAACTGGCTCTTCATATTTTTACTAGATAGATGGATAAACTATATATATATATTTCAGGTGTGTGCGATCCATGGAGATACATCAACCATGTGTTCTGCTTATATATGCTACTTGGAAATTGTTCTTGCAGGCACCACTAGAGCAGCAAAAGCAGCTGCAGCCACCAAGGTATCTTGGAAGAGCAATAGCAGCTGCCTTCCTCTTCTTATTAACTCCCCTTCAGATCATCTGCTGTTAGCAAGAACAGCAACCCAACTTTTTACATTAAAATTTTGATACTTAGCAGCAAAAGCTTCTTGTTTGGATTTCTTTGCAGGGGCAGCCAAACGAGCCCACCCATGGTGAAGAACATGCTGGGACTCATTACAGAAGCCTCAGTGTGAGAACAAATGACTATGGAAACTATGACCCACCCCCAACCTTTCAAAAGCCACCACCCAAGACTATACCCAACTAGTGCTCTTGTCGCTCTCTTAATTTGAAGTACTCGGTACAAACTATTATATGTTATCTCAGAGGGCAAAGCGTATTGTCCCGTTAACATGTGGTGTGATGTAAGAAAATTATGTAAAAGTGTGTTTCTAGCTAGCTATTGGTTTTTTTTTCAAAAGATGGCATTTTGTTCGTGTACATGCCAAGTTAAAACTCCTACATATATCATCCTGGATTCCCTATGACGCAGGCTTCAACGATCCAATTCTGTTGCTGACACCATGATCTTTCATATTATGTCATACATGAAATTTAAGCGCTTCTCAAATCTTACGGAAATGGGCTTCAAATGCACGGTCCAAAACGTGTGTTGGAAGCATATATATTATGTACCATATTCTATACACATTGTTAACAAAACCCTCTCTATCACCCAAGTCAAAGGTGATAAAAAAAATGTTGCACCCTCGGCGTTGGCCGCCACTTAATTCTTGCATAATTAGAAAAGCATGGTACTTATGGTATATTTTCTTAATCGTTAAATAAAAAACATATATAAATAATGAGATTACGTGGTCGAGCACACCCATGAAGACATACGATGCCCGATTTACGTACGTGGTCATTTTTGGATTCGATGATATATTACAGTGCCCTAATATATAGAATGGGTATTCTTATACGTATTTTATAATTAACAATAACATTTTATATATTTCAGAATGATATCTCTGCAATCAGAGTTCTCTTGTTGCAAATCTCTCTTCAATTTTCAAATTCCTTCCCTCACCTTTCAGCTGTGAAGTTCTAATCCAAAGAGAAGGGTTGTATTATGGGATCCCACTTGCACTATCATATGATGCTGCTATAAGAGAGAGCTTTGTGATGTTGATGTCCCATACAGTCTCAATTCCCAAGTAATGTGGCTGACCCATGTTCTTCAAGTTTGTATTGGGTGGTTACTTGTTAAGTGGAAGATTACAGTATTGAACTTGCAAGAAAAAAAGTTTGAGGACGACACTAATAAGAAATACAGGGTGCTTTTGCTGATATGAGATTACGAATTATGCAATCAATCCATAGTAGCATGTACATGGTGGTGCCTTGGTTATGGTTAATATAGAATAAGAGGAATTTGGCCAAAGGTACTACAAAAGACACCTATTTGAGGTCAGCCAATGAATCCTAGGGAAGGTAGCATGATTGTGATGGAAAGGATCCACAAAACTATGTAAATGTGCTTTTGGATGGAGACATTTAAACGATGTATCACTGATATATAAGTTGGTGAATAACCAATGATTTTGTGTAGCAAGGGAGAAGACACTATGTATATAGTAGCTGTAGGGGTCAAAAAGAGATTTTGTAGCTTCCACCATTTGATTTCTATGGACTTTTGAATTTGTTGATAATGGAAGTATTACTTGCACTTGCAGCCACAAGAGAATAGTCAGAGATCTTGTGAGTGATCTAGTCCTCCAATGCTTGAGTTGGAAAATTGAGGGAAACAAGGACAATCGAACATAGAGAGGGACATAGGGTGTTCCTATGTGTGGATATGAGAGTCTAGAGCTCACTTGCTTCCTCTGGCCTCCATCGTTCCTCATTTAAGAGTGTGTGTGTGCCCCTTCCCATGTTGCCTAGTTGTCAGAAGTAGTTGGGGGCTTGTGGGCATACTGTTCTCACTCAATCTGTTGGACGTGGGAGGTATGTTGCTACTGTCACTAAACTTCAGAAATGAGGGGCATGCTGAGTAGGTGGCGCTACCATATCTTGGAACTATAGGGGTGTGCCAGGTAGTCTAACATTGCCTTACCATAGCATAACATCGACGAGCCTAGTTGTTGGCATGGCCATGACCTTGGAGTCACAGAGGTGAGTCTCACCAAAATTGAGACCTTGGCGAATTATGGGGCTATTGGCACTCACTCTAGTTTGAGTGCTAGACGACTCATGGGCGTGGAGAGTTGAACTTGGGTGGGGTGAATTCCACACCCTTCCTTGTTTACAGGCCTGTCATAGGGAGCGGGATGCTAGCAAGCTTTAACTCCTATCCTCCTATCCTGATAGGTTTGGTGAATGGGTTCTATTGGACCAAGTTATCTTTATCCCTCCACAATAATAGTATAAATCACACCTAAAAACAAAGACAGATGTGATCAATAGTTAACTCATTCTTATGGACGGCTTTGACATGTAGTCAACAAGGGCCACGTTTCAAGTTATTAATTAGCCTCTGGCTAAGTAGATTTGTGGCACTCTTTCCATTGCATTAACTTATTTTACATATATCTCTGTTAAAAAATATAATTAGACCATAATCTATTTTACATTACATTTGCACCATAAACCCTATTACACAATTTTGTTTGCACCCAAAATTTTGTCATCACCTGCCATCACGAATAGCTAGAAATCATCGTTGGACATGCATGGTGTGACCTTATCTAATCGAAAGAACTATAATAACCCTCCTTGCTTACCAAGAGAAACTCTTTTGGGATTGGACTTTCAAAGGGTAAGAACCTCCAAATAATGTCTAACAATCACTGAAACAATTGGTAAAGGAATATTCAACACATATATCATAGGTTTGTGATGGCAGATAACGACAAGAATTTGATGCAAATAAAATAATGTAAACATGATTTCTAGTGCAAAGACGAATATAAGATGCATAATAGCGTGATTATAAATTTTAACAGACATGTATGCAAAAACTTGTAATTTAATTTATGGATTTATGGGGGATAAGTGATAAAATGTATACAAATACTATATTCTACACTAAATACAGAGCATACACTCTATTCGGGTGATGGAACATATACTCAAAATAAAGTGAAACTATAGATACACAAAAAATAAGTACGTGTTAATATCTGGTACAAGTCCTTATGGCTACTTTTCGCCAAGACAAACAATACGTAAATGTTAAATATGTGGAGGGTTTCCTTCTTTAGAGGTTAATTTGTACCGATAAGAATGGAGGTGGGTAAATAACTTTACTCGTTAAGGCCCATTCATTTGGTCCACTAAAGCGAGAGAATAAGATTGAGCTCAGCCATCGCCTCCCTTCAACGGCGGCCCATGCAAAAATAAGAACTTGGGCCTAGCCCACTAGAGCTCTATCTCCTCGGCCTCCGTGCCCATCTTATTCAGACGACCCAATCCTCACCAAGGTGTGCCCTTGGCCCCCTGGGCTCCACAAGGCTCCCTCACTAGCTAGGACTCAGGGTGCACCTACACCCACTACTAGGCATGCCCTATCACACAAAGGCATGGCCCGCTGACTGCATGGCTTGTGTTTACAATGACAGGAAATGACTTCCCTTCCTACCCAGCATGCCCCTTCTCTATTTCAAAGAGGTTGACAGCGTCTGCAAAGCCTCGCCCATACTGTAGAAGCAACACATACCAACTCACTGGCCCACTCTTATGAGCACACCCGTCAAAGTAAGGGACCAAAGTAAGGCAAGTAGGATAGCCTACTTGAAGGAGAGGAAAAAAAAAGACTTTCTCTCAACTCTTATAAGGGAAAAGGACCTCGGTTCTCTCTCTCTCTCTCTCTCTCTCTCTCTCTCTCTCTCTTGACTTCCTTAGGTTTTGACAAGCTTCGTTGACTTGAGCATCAGCGGGTTCTCTCCCAGGATCACTCCCGAGACTCTCCCTAACCTCCTATCTTTCTTTGTATGTGCAAGTGGCATTTTGTTCATCATCAATTTGGAGAGCACATGGAGATTAGATGATGGAAGATTATTGACTGTTTTTGATCTCTACACTCTTTTGGTGTCGTTTATGGGAACATTGCAATAAGCCATGACATTAAGAGGGAACTACTGAAATGTGGACAGCTGCCACAACAATGAGGTTGGGTCTCATACGCCATCATGCAATGGGGAAGCCAATGTCTGCCAAGGGCCCTAGCCACAACCCTTGTGGCGGTCACAACAGAACAGATAATAGCTATGTGGAGCCAGTTCCAAGTGTTGGTTGAGGCCTACTAAGGTCTCCTTAATCGACAGGCTACATAGGAGCCGCCAACACCCCCCCCCCCCCCCGCCCCAAGGGCCTAGGGAAGTCCAACCATTACATGCACCAAGATCAGACCCAACTACTGGCTCCGTCGTACCCAACTCCTGCCACGGGAGTCTTTTGCACTCCAACCCAAGCATGTCACAATAGCTTCGCGTAGTGGCAACCTTGAATGTGAGCTTGAGGAAGGTTGCTACCTAGACGATGTTATTCATGCGGCCCGAGTCAAAGGGTTGGTGGAAGACAACACCAACTTCCAAGCTTCCTTCACTCATGAGAACCTAGAGGCTGCGCACCAATTCCCTTGAAGCTCCATATGCCATCCTTTCTATTGTTCAATGATTCAACCAACCTAGCCAACCACCTCCACAGCTTCGGGTCCTAATTGATCTTCCATTGAACACCAAATGTTATAAAGTGTAGCCTTTGTTGAGTTGTGCATTTTGATGATGACATATTGTACACAATCTAATGATGTCATATTGTACATATATGGGAGATTGTTGTGTTAGTGTATTTGGATGATTACATATTGTACACATCTTCAATTATACAAACAATGATCATGACAACATTCACAATGTTTTGATGTTAAATCTTAAGTGCTTTCATGTTGAATATTCTTGAATAATGTATGCGACTCATAGACAGACTGACCATATTTGAAATCATGCTTAAATGAACATCAGATGTTCACTTTTAGTCGTAGTCGGCTGAAGCACAAACTTCGGATGTATAGTTTTGGTCGCAGTTAGTCGAAACAGAACTTTGTCATATACGAAGCTAAGCTTCGGATATGACGAAGTCACTTCGACCGATCATGACTATTTTTTCACTGTGCTTTCGGATGTTTGAATTTGTTCTATGTCAGTCGAAGTAGAACTTCGTCATATACGAAGCTAAGCTTCAGATATGACGAAGTCACTTCGACTGATTAAGACTAAAATCAACACTGACTTCAGATGTACTCAATTGCTCTTTGTCAGACAAAGTGTAACTTTGACATATATGAAGCTAGACTTCTGATATGATGAAGTGGAACTTCGTCATATACGAAGTTAAGCTTCGGATATGACGAAGTCACTTCAACTGATGAAGACCATTTTGACAGTGTGTCTTCAGATGTTCACTTTTACACTTGGTCAGTCGAAGCCATGAACTTTGTATATTTCTGTTTTGATCGCTATCATTCGAAGCTCTGTGACTTCAGATGGTGCTGAGACTTTGTATATTCATGTTATAATTTTGATAGTCGATTAAATATCGATTGTTTACCAATCTAAACATCGATTGCCTTGACAGGCATCGATTGCTTCCTGTTTTAACATCGAATGTCTAGAACATTGATTACCTCATGTTAGACATCGATTACCTCATGTTAGACATCGATTACTTCATGTTTAAACATCTACTGTCTAGAACATCGATTACCTCATGTTAAATAATGATTATTTCATGTTTAAACATCGATTGTCTGCACATCGATTTCTTCATGTTCTAACATCGATTACTACATATGAGACATCAATTACTTCATGTTTAAACATTGATTGTCATAACATGGATTGCCAATCACTTAAACATCGATTACCTCATGTTTAAGATAGATTGTCATAACATAGATTGATTTTTTAATCAACTTAACATCGATTACCTTTTTCTCCTGAATAACTAAAGATGTCATTTGTGCAGGATGTCATGTGACTGACACGTATCTTACTTGGGGTACACGAAACCCTAGGTACGAGGTTTGGGCATCTGGCTATAAATACGCCCTTGTCCTTTGTGAAAAGGCATCCAGCAGGTGTGACCAGAAAAAGGGAAAGTACCCTAAAAGTGTGCGCCCAAAAAGAGGAGCAAAGTAGGGGTGTACAACGGTTCGGTTCGGTTTCCCTAAATTTTGGGGAAACCGAACTGAACCGAACCAAACCCCTTCGGTGAACCGAACCGAACCGAACCTTCAGTTCAGTTCAAACCGAAATCAGGTAAAAGTGGCATTTTCCTGGCAAAAAGTGGCGTTTTCTTGGGAAAAATGGCAAAAAGTGGTGTTTTTCCAGTGGACGCGAGTTTTGAACTCGCGACCACCGCGCGTACGAAAGGCCTCCTTCTACTGCGCTACAGGCATTTTTTTGTATATATATATATATATATATATTCGGTTCATTTCGGTTTCCCAGCCTGAAACCGAATTGAACAATGAGGCCCGTGAAACCAAACCGAACCGAACCGTTGGTTTTTCGGTTTGGACCATATAGTGAACACCCCTAGAGTAGAGTAGCGCCACTAGGAGAAGCAGAGCAGCAGAAGAGCAACAAACGTGAAGAGAAGAAGAAGAAGGAGGAGAAGGAGAAGAAGCCAAAAAACAGATCAAGTAGAGGCTGCAACAAGAAAGAAGGAGATTGGATATGAGATTGGGAAGATCAGATTCAGAGCTGAAGAGAAGATTTCTTCCTTCTTTCTATTTTGTATTTTCAGAACAAATTTGATAGTGTGTGATCTGTGTAAGCGTTCTACACAGATTACTTGATTGTTTCGATTTTTTCTTCACAATTGTACTGGGATAGATCGTGCTAGAGGATCTACTCCCTAATTGAGCTTGTTCTAGTAGAACTTGGATCCTTTGTGGTTCAAAGAGTTGAGCACTGTGTGCTCAGGTTTTTGAGCCATCATGCTCAGGTTTTCTAAGCCGTCGTGCTTAGGGGTTTTGGGAAGAGTCGTTGTGCTCTTGCCCAGTGGAGTGAGTCGTCGTGCTCATCTCCGGTCGGTGCTTGTGAGTCATCATGCTCACACTTTTGAGGAAGTCCACAAGCTCACAATTACAATCTAATTTGCAGGACTCCTTCATGAAGGTTGGAAGGAAAGAAAAGACAAATTCAAACAAGTGTTTAATGGCTCAAAAAAGTTCCTCTGGCTTAGAAAGTTCAAGAAACATTCAAAGTAAGAAATCTTGCTCAAATTCATTTGATTGCTCAAAGTCTAATTCTGATTCAGAGGAAGAATGTCATATAATGAAGGGTTTTTTTTATTAAAATAATCATATTATATTATTTAATTATTTAAATAATCATACTTTAAAAATATTTCCCAAAATAGTCACCAAGTTGCCACGTCGGCAACTTGGTGACCGGGGGAGAGGGTGGAAAAAAGGGTCGGTGTTGGGAATACCGACTTCGGAGTCGGTATTCCCAACACCGACTCTAAAGGCACGTTGGAGTCGACATTGGCATTACCGACTCCAAAGTCAACATTGCCAATGCCGACTTTGGAGTCGGCATTACCATTACCAACACCAAAGTCGGCAATGCCAATGCCGATTTCACTATGTTAAAAAAAAAAAACCTTCCGTTCCGCGCTGCATGCACACCTGTGTTTTCACAGAGCACGGCTCTGTGAAAACACAGATTGTGCATGGCAAGACCCCAAGACCTTTTGCAACCCATACTAGTCATTGGAGACCAGGTAACCTTTGTCTAACTAGCCAGTTTAAGCACAATGGCCAGTTTAAGCCAGCTAACCGTCGTCTAACAAATTATACGGTTGTAATCATACCTCTATTTACTTTAAACATTATTTAATTTAAAAAAATGGACATCACCTCCCCAGTTCTACTTATATTTTCATTATTTGTACCTGTTCATGTACGATAACATTTCTATGTATATGTCAAGGATAATCACACATAACATGCCAAAATGTTTGTAGATGTCTAAGTCACATATACATCATGTCTAAATCATAAATACATCAAAATAACATATGTACACGAAAAACACAACTAAAAAATATCAAGTACAGAAATCATCTCAAAAAAACTGTGGAAACCATCTCTTCTTTCCCTTTCTAGATGCTCGACCTCGACCATGACCACGACTATGACACTGCTCCTGTGCATCAACCTCTATCTCCGACCGTGACTGTGTCTCATGCACTAAGATAGTATCACATGACTCTGACTATACTGTCTCAGAATCTATGTCCTCTGATATACTGCCTAATGTCTCTCCAAGTAGATCAGACTGACTCTGCTGTGGTAGTGTGCTAGTCGAACCTCTGTGACGTCGCTGGCGACGATATGTACCTACTGTAGACTGTGGTGGCTGTGTATCTGTCATGCCCTCATCTATCAGTATCTGTGAAGCTCCTACGTCATATAGACCATACTGTGAAACTATCATAACATCTGGAGAAAACTGAGGTGGTCCTGCATCATCTGGCTGCTGTGGCGTGCCTGCACATGGCTCTGAAGGTCCTGCATATGATGTAGATGAATCTGTCTGCTGAACCTGAGATAGCACACTATCAATGTACATCTGTATGGCTATAAATGTAGACTGTGTACTATCCGATATATCATCCTGAAGGCCATCAGTAGTCATCATATGTAATACTTCATGCCTTCTACCAGACTCCTCTATATGTGATCACGCGGCTCATAATGCATATCATAAGTGAAACCTGGCCGACCAATGTACCGTCTGGTGATAGACCAATACCAAGACATATACTCCACTCTACCAATACCAACAGTCTCCTCATCCGGTGGTATAATGTAATCTCTTCGACGATGCCACATCTGTACAAAATGTGTAAAATATCTAGCCCAATCAATATGCCCACGACCCCTCCAGGTGACACGATCTAGTGCATCAATAGGACCAGGAATAGGCTGTACTCTACCAAACTGTCTAAGTACTCTATCTGGAACATGCATCTCAACAATAGAAAAATAAAGAAGAGGAACCCGAGACAACCAAAGATCAGATGCCTGCCTCGAAACAACTGGTAATATCTGCAATATATCAAAAGTGTATGGGTCCCACCTAACCTGTGTTGAAAATGCATGATGTAAGTGTAAGTGTAAGTACTATATCCTCTATGTACAATACACTAGGTTTCATTATGTTTACCTGATAGTCCTCCTGATGATCAAGTTCTGATCTGTATAGTCTCAAAACATGTTGAGGGTTATTTATCTCTGCTCTCAGAACATTCCACCTACAATTTATTTGTGAGTTAGTAAAATTTCTATAATCAAATAGTCATACAACATTCTGAATTTACCTGTGACCCAAAGGCATGTCCTGTGCGAGTGGATGCATCGCAATATCAGGACGTCCCACATGTAGTCGCTCCCAAGACCACAACTACAAAATAAATCAAATATTTAGAAGATGCAATAAATTGTTAGAGGAAAAATAAATATGCATTAATGACAAATTACCTAAAGAAGAGTCAATGAACCACAAATGGCCTTGGCATCCGACTTGCATGCAGTAGACAATTGATGATAGAGATAAGCAAGTGTCGCACCACCCCACGAGTAGCTACTAGCTCGATCAAAGTCCTCTCGAAGCGGTAGATACATAAGTGGCACTGAGTTTCCTGTCTTATCATTGAAAATAGTACAACCCAAAAGATGTAACAAGTATGCTCGTGCATGTCGTCTAACAACCTCCACTGATGCATCCTCTGTGATAAGTGCAAACTTTTCTCGCAACCAAGATAATTTTATAGAACCTCGTCTCATCATATCTGGAAGATCACCTAAAAGTGCCATGCAAACATCTGTCCAATCTAAACTAGTGTCTCCTACAACAACATCACCATCAATTGGTAATCCCATCAAAATAGCAACATCCTACAACATGATACTCATCTCCCTATGTCTAAGATGGAAAGTTTGTGTCTCACTCCTCCATCTCTCAACAAGGGCAGTGATCAATGCCCAATATAACCTGATCCACTGAACCTGAGTCAAATGAAAGAAACCAACTCTATGTACATATTCTACAATGCGGGGGTCAATTGGCCAACCACCCAAGCTCCTATGGTGCTCCCAACATTTAAGAACTTCTGTTTCTTGAAACAAAAATTAAAATCTGTTAACATTAAATTTATGCTCAAGTAAAAACAACAATACATTAACAATAACAATACCTGGCCAGCGTAAACCAACTGTGATCTATGCCCATCCTATGCATGTAATACAGAAGTATCTACAGGACCTGAAAGTTGGTCCATCTCTGCAAAGCCTACATATAAGAAGAATTATAAGTATATAAACAACATGTGTAAACAACATACATGTATATGCGTGAAAAATTATAAGTATGTAAACAACAGAAATAAATATGTGTCAATAATATGTGTAAAACAACATAAAAAACACTTACTAATTGTGATGAGGGGGTTGTACCCCTGGACATGTACTTCTATAATGTCCTGGTTGGCCACAATGGCTACAATGGTTATGAGATGACCCTTCTTTATTCGTATCCATATGCTTATGAAGGCGTCTGCTACGTGGACGACCACTTTGCCTGCGACCAAATGGAGGTTGCAATGTAGCACCTCGATGCGGAGGCCAATGTCGGTTGTCCAAAACAGGATGAAAAGCAAACCCATATGTCTGTCGATAGGCCTCCACAGAATAAAATGCAGTACAAAAGTTCAAGTGTGAAATATTTGCTGAAAATGATCTACAAGATGCCACTATGTGAACACAAGGAAGACCTGTCATGCAATAAACGTTGCAGGAGCAACCACATTGCGGTCCCAAGTTAACAGTGTATTGATGTCCGTGTGAATTAGTGACTTGAAACTCATGTCTAGAAAATCTGATCACCTGACATCTTCTAGCCTCTCGCTCAGTAACACGAAGTTGGACTTCTACACTAGGAGCATATGATGATTCCCAATTCAAACCATCCTCACGTTGTTTAACAAAAAAATTGTTTAACCTGTAGAAAGTTTTTTGCACTAAAGCCTGGATAGGCAATCCTCGTGCACCTTTCAATACACTATTAAAACTTTCTAAAATATTTGTTGTCATTATACCAAACCGCTTACCACCATCATATACCTTTGTCCATCTTTCATAACCGACATCTTCCAACCATTTCTTTGCTTGAGGAGTTATTTCTTCTATTTTCTGTATCAAATGTTGAAATTCAAAGATACATGTTCTAGTCGCTGCAGACCATGCTAGACCTGTCAATGTCTTATCACGAAATGTTTTTTGAAAATTATCAGCAATGTGTCATAAACAGAAACGATGATAACCAATAGGAGGAGGAAATATCTCAGGTACTGCACGCTCCAAACCTCTATGTCGATCAGAAATGATTGCAAGACCAACTCTATTTGTAACTTTCTCTCTGATGCACGCCAAAAACCATGCTCAAGAATCGCCATTTTCCGATTCAACAATAGCGAATGCAAGGGGGAATAAAGCATCATCTGCATCTACATCAGTAGCAATCATCAAAACACCAGGATATTTTCCATACAGGTGTGTTCCATCAACACTTATCAATGGCCTACAATGTGGAAACCCCTGTATGGAAGGTGCAAATGACCAAAAAACTCTCTGAAAACGAAAGACAGATTGTTCTGCATAGGTGAACTGCACAATTGTCCTCGGATTTGTCAATTGAAGGGCCTCTAGATACCTGGGTAGAGTAGCATATGATGATTCCCAACTGCCGAAGATTTATTTCATAGCCAAACATTTTGCAATCCATACTTTCTTATATGAAATTTCAACATGATATTTATCTAGTATTCTTCTCACAATCTCTTCTGGAGTAATTGTTAACTTTGTCTTCATAATTGACAAAATCAACCTTTGAACAAAACGATATGTGCATTGACGATTGGAACTTTGCAATATTGGATTCACACATGCATGAGGTCCAGCATATTTTATTATTTTGAAATATTCAAATCCCTTGACAACTGATGCATGAACCCTCCATGCACATGTATCATGAATGCATTGAGCTGTAAACATCTTCGTGTGACTTCATGTCACCTTATATTGGACACTATGTTGAACTGAATATGTTTGCAATGCATATATCAAATTCTTCTTATTTGTAAAAATTTGTCCAACATGAGGCTCTTCACCCTCTAAAGTACAAGGTACATCTATCCCTTCATGAGAATTATTCATTATGACTTCATCTATCCATTGATCAGAAGTGAATACATCTAGAGGGTCTTGCTCATATTCAATTTCTGTATTATTGACCCTGGCAATATCAAATAATGGTTCATCATCTCCCTCTTCCATATTCTCATTGTCATCTATATCATCTTGTGAATATATTTCATCTTCTTCATCCTCCTCAATCACATGTTCTTCTGTTACATGATGCCTACATACCAATCAAATATGACACAAGATTTATGGTATGTTATGTGAATACATCAAAATAATTTAAGAGGATGATGAAATCACATACCCTGATGAGCTCGCACTATGAAAAGTATGTGAAGGATCAGTGATTGGCATGAAAGGATACTGTGAGGAGCCACCTCCATAGCTAATAGACCTCCAAATAAAAATTATAAATGTTATCAAAATTTAATCATACTAATATATATTTCGTACAATTATGGGAGACAACTCACCATGGGTTATAATCATTTGGTAAAGTATAATCATATGATTTGTACCGTACATCTCTCTCATTAGTAGAATAAAATCCAATAGAATCAGCATCATCATTCAACATACGTGTGAAGAGTCCAGTTGGTTGTTTATACTCATAGTGTTGAGTATACAAGTTTTCATCAATATGACCATGTGTTTGCACTTCATCGTTGCCTTGAATAGATATATTATCTATATCTTCCTTCTCCAAATATAACTGTACAGTAGATACATGAGAAGGATACAAATCGAAGATACTTTCAACAGTTTCATCATCTTCAACTCTCACAGTAATATATTCACCCATAGAAGTAGGCCACTTGCATGTTATACCAATCTTAATATGTCTTTCGTCATATTTCGTCAAGATATATAATTTCCTCATCAACTCAGTAAAAGTTGTGCCTTTCTTTACACGCAAAATGTATATAATACCTCCTTCATATTGAGGTTTATGATCCTCAATATGTAAGACACCATCATAATAGTACATTAAAGAAATATTTGAACTAGTCATATCTGCCATTTATAAGATAAATAAATCACATATGTCAAATAAGAATATTCAAACAAATCACATTTGTCAAACAAGAATAATTAAACATCAAATTTATATATATCTAACATTTATAAAATTAACATCAAATAATATCATAAAAAATATTAAATAATTAAATAAATAGGTAATACCTGATTCCTGGTCGGCGGCCGGCTGAGGGGTTTGTGATGGGTGAGTAGGGCGGCCGAATGGGTGGGTGGGGGGAAGGGAGGAGGAGGCAGTGGAGATGGTATCCGGGTGGGGGGGGGGAGGTGAGGGAGGAGGAGACGTCGAGATGGGGTGGGGTAGGGGGTGGATGTGAGGGAGACGGCGAGCTGGGGTGGCGCGGCGAGTTGGGGCTACGGCGAGGGCTGCTGCGCGGTGAGCTGGGGGCGGCACGGTGAGCAAAGGCAGCAGAGTGAGGAAGAGGGGGGTTTCAGCGCCTGAGGGGTGAAGGGGTTTTGGCGCCTGGGGGGGTAGGTCTTTTAAGGAGGGTGTCGACATTGAGAATGTCGACTTTGGAGTCGGCATTCTCAATGCCGACTTTAGAGTCGGTGTCGGCATTCCCAAAGCCGACTCTAAAGTCGGTATTGAGAAAACCGACTCCGAAGTCGGTATTCCCAACACTGACCCTTTTTTCCACCCTCTCCCCCCGGTCACCAAGTTGCCGACGTGGCAACTTGGTGACTATTTTGGGAAATATTTTTAAAGTATGATTATTTAAATAATTAAATAATATAATATAATTATTTTAATAAAAAACCCTATAATGAATTGTTTGAATTTTGTCAACATGTATGCAAGAAAAACAAAAGAAGTTTTAAAACAAAAAACTGAAAAATAAACTTGAATTATTTCAGAACAACGGTAAAGATCTTTCAGAAGAAAATGAGAATTTGAAAAATGAAGGTCAAAAACTGAATTCTGAAAAAGAAAGTCTGAAAGATGAAATCAAAATTTCTGAAAATAAATTGAGTGAATTAAAAGATTACCACGAGCTATTGAGATCTAAAGTCATCAATTTGGAAATTAAAAATGAAAAATTGATTGATCTTAATGAGAGTTTCAAATTTGACAATGATCAATTAAACAAACAGATTTCTAGTATGGCTCATGATCATCAGATAAATGAGAAATGCAGACAACTTACTGAAGAAAATCATCATCTGAAAAAGAAGATTGAATGCATGTTGTATGACAGTCCATTAACCATGATTGTAGCAATTTAAGTAATAAAATTGCTGATTTGGAAAATAATTTGCACAATTTGAAAATGAAAAGAACAAAATGAAGAATAGACTGGATGTCATGCTGAACAAACTTCAAATTTTAGAAAAAGAAGTTGCGGCATTAAAAGCTGAAAAATAGAAGCTTCAAAATGAACCTAATACTGCTATAAACACAAGTCTTACTTCTGTGAAAAAGAAAAAGAAAAAGAAAAAGAAAATAGCATTTGTTAAAGCTGCTGCGAACAAGAACTCCACTATTCCTAATGAAAACCAATGAAATTTCTTGTTCAGAAAAATGCTCAGAAACAAAACGAGAACAACAAGAAAATGCTTCTATCAAGAAAAATCCTGCCTCTATGAAAAATAAGAAAATTGAAACAAGAAAACAAAAGACTTTGCACATGATTCCTCCATCTTCTCCACAAACAAGGAAAGTTCCAAGGCAAGTTCCACATTCACATCAAGCTAGGAGCTATCAAAAGGTAAACATCATCCATCTTTATTACGTGCTGCTCCACAAAGGAAAAGAGGCTTCCAACATAAGTATTCATGCCAAGGTAAATATTAGGTAAAAAATTCTCTTATTTGATTTAATTGTAATAAACCTGATCAACTTGTTAAACATTACTGGTTTAAAAATCAAAATTTCTATAATCATGTCAAACCAGTCCAGTGCTTCACATGTCATAAGCATGGTCACATTTCTAAAGACTGTTGGCATAGAATTGATCATTTTGTGCATGCTCCCAAGCCCCATATTCATACTCATGCTCATACACATAAGAATAAACATCATGTTCATACTGAAAAAGTTAAGAAATTATAAAATTCTTCCTACAAGGCTTACAAAAAAAAGTTAAGAAATTCCATGTGTATATGCACAGAAATGCTGCACAAAATAATTTTGCTACTGTTTATGATAAAAATCTAAAAAATAGAAAATTTCATAAAAATATAAATGCATTGAACAAGACAGAGAAAATTTAGAACTAATGTTGATCATAGTTTCATTAATGAAAGAAATGCATCTATACAAAAAAATAAAATCTTTTAGATTCAGAAATCATTGTTGCATTCTAACATTGATTTCATTGCAGGACCCAAGCAAGTGTGGGTCCCAAAGCCAGCTTGATCAGCAAGCTAATGAGTCTTGTATCCATACGTTGTAAATGGACTCAAGACATTGGCTGTGCAAGGCAAGAAATGATTAGAGAACACAGGTAAAATCTTTGAAAAAGAAATGAATATTGTTCAGGTAAGATCTCATATCATTTCAGAATTGAATTGCTTAAGTTGGAATAACTTTTTAGAATTTTATCTGAACAATGAAAAATGTGTTTGGTACTTCTCCCAATAATAATTTGTGTTAGCAATTGGAATAACGTTGTGTCATCATGCTTGCATAACTGTGCATATGATTCTTCACCACCTATGAGCCTTTCTATGACCAGAGAGAAACCACTGTTGGAGGTGTAGAGTTGCAGAGCCTTGGTATTTTGTTTTTTTGTCGGAGTGAGGCTAAATACCAGGAAAAGTGCCTCCCTTTCGATCCCTAATATTGGGGAACCTCGATGGAGTTGGGTTTAGGGTTTAAACATTCTGACCGAAACAGAGTGTAGTTTACGAACACCAATCCCTGAGCCCGGAGGTCGATTCCTAGGGGGGGGGCTTACCTGATTTACATGCAATCCTCAAGGTGTGTAAATCCGAGGTTTTTTCCGGTCAAGTGGGGTAAGGGCAATATGGGTATACAGAAAGTAGGAGCTGCCAAGTCCTGACCTTAGAGGTCACGAACACCAATCCCTGAGTCCACAAAGCCACACGGGGCGGGATTTCCTCGTTATCAAAAAAAAAAATTATGCATATGATTCTGTGCATAATCATGTTTGAAGTGCTTACAAATTTTTTCATATCATGCACATGCTAAGGGGGAGTAAATTTAAAAGGGCAAAACCATCTTTGAAAAGGTTGCTAATAAAAGTCAAAACTTGTTGGAATTGATAAACTCAAAAAATTTGATTTTGATCATCATCAGGTCGACACATATCTGCTCATGTGTCGACACCAGTGGTCCTCTATTGCCTTCTATTTGAGAATTCATGCTCATTTGTTGACACATTGAGAATTCTGTGTCGACACACCATCATCTATTTTTTTGAAAAACTTCATATTTTCAGGAGGGCTTTCAGTTGACCTCTTCATGTGTCATGAATCCATTCAAGGTTCCATTGATATTTTTATATGAGAAATAAAAATTTAAATATCTGGAATATTTGTGCTCTTAGATTAACTATGAAGATGAAAAATAAGATCTAAAGTCATGTGTCTATCTTTATCCTCAAATGTTATTTTAGACTTTTATTGTAAAACACTTTAATTAGACACATGAATAGTCTTGAATTTTATATCACAAGAGACACTAAAGTTTTGTTTTTAACAAATGCTAAGAATAAAATTTTAACAACTCAAGACCATAATCTATTAAGGTTAAAAGCTACTTGACACTCAACAAAAAAAATCTTGAAAAATTGAAAAAAAAAGATTTCAGGAAAAAGAAAGATTTTAAGGAAAATTACAAAGCAATGATTAGTATACTGAGTAACTAGGTTATTCCACCTGAGATGTGGTTGTACTTGAGTCAAAAGGTGTTGCTAAGTTATCTCTGTTCAAAAAGAAGCAAACAAATGATTAGCATGCCTAGTAGTCAGGCACTCCTGCACTGGATAAGTGTATGGCTTGCATAGAAAAACATGAATTAAATTTTCTTTGCTAAATTTCCTAAAATTTCTCAAATGAAAGAAATGGAGAGAAAAAGACAAAGGTGTCAAGAGTGCAGCTAAACTAAAATAGAATTCATGTTGTTCAAGAATGTTAAATTGTTATTCTACATTGTGTTAAGATCAAAACTTTGATTTTCTAATGATATATACTCTTAACAACTCAATTTATGTCACAAAAATACTGTCACATTTGTAAATAAAATTTATGAAGTGATTTTTTATGATAAAGAACTGACATAAGAACTCAATAAAAAATCATCTTTATTTTTAACCCTTACTGCGCATTATGAAAGGTACAATTATATTATCTCTCATATACTAAAATCATTGTGTATCTTGATACCTTCATGACCCTTTCAAAATCAAATTATTTGTGCTCCTTGCAACACAATCTCATATTTAGGGGGAGCAACCTTATTGTTGATCTCTAATTTCATTCCCCAATCAATTGATTTAATCACTCCTATTGGTTTTACATCATTTATTTTGGTCCCCATTCAATTGGTGGTGGACAATTCCGATAATGTCAAAAAGGGGAGAGTTGTTTCACTTAGGGGGAGACTTCAATAAATCTGTGTGTTTTGTGAGACCTCTATTCATACTCTTGATTTTGGGGGAGTTTGTTTTTAAGAGGAGAATTTCACAATACCTTGCATGTTCATATTACTCTTTTTGATGTTGTCAAAAAGGGGGAGATTTTTTGTGAAAGAATGTTGTTGTTTTGTGATTGTTTGTACAATATAATATGTCATATTGTGTCATATTATACATATGTACATTGATCATGACAACATTCACAATCTTTGACATATATGATCATGACTTGAATAATGTATGCTCATAGACAGACTGCTATATTTGAAATCATGCTTAAATGAACATCGGATGTTCACTTTTAGTTGTAGTCAGCCGAAGCACAAACTTCGGATGTACAATTTTGGTCGCAGTCAGTCGAAGCAGAACTTCATCATATACGAAGCTAGACTTCAGATAAAACGAAGTGGAACTTTATCATATACAAAGCTAAGCTTCGGATATGACAAAGTCACTTCGACTGATCATGACTATTTATCACTGTGCCTTTGGATGTTCGAATTTGTTCTGTGTCAATCAAAGTAGAACTTTGTCATATATGAAGCTAAGCTTCAGATATGACGAAATCACTTCGACTGATTAAGACTAAATTCAACACTAACTTTGAATGTACTCAATTGCTCTTTGTCAGACGAAGTGTAACTTCGTCATATATGAAGCTGGACTTCAGATACGACGAAGTGGAACTTCGTCATATATGAAGCTAAGCTTCGGATATGACGAAGTCACTTCGACTGATGAAGACCATTTTGATAGTGTGTCTTTGGATGTTCACTTTTACACTTGGTCAGTCGAAGCCATGAACTTCTTATATTTCTATTTTGGTTGCTATCATCCGAAGCTCTGTGACTTCAGATGTTCATGTTTAAACCTTGCCACTCGGAGCTATGGCACTTCGTATATTCACGTTGTATCTCTGGCATCCAAAGCACCTTGACTTCGGATGTCACGATTTACACTTGGTCAGTCGAAGTGCTGAGACTTCGTATATTCATGTTATAATTCATCGATTGCCTTGGCAGACATCAATTACTTACTGTTTTAACATTGACTATCTAGAACATCGATTACCTCATGGTAGACATCGATTACTTCATGTTTAAACATCGACTGTCTAGAACATCGATTACCTCATGTTAGACATCGATTACTTCATGTTTAAACATTGATTGTCATAACATGGATTTCCAATCACTTAAACATCGATTACCTCATGTTTAAGATAGATTGTCATAACATAGATTGATTTCTTAATCAACATAACATCGATTGCCTTTTTCTCCTAAATAACTAAAGATGTCATCTGTGTAGGATGTCATGTGACTGGCACGTGTCTTACTTGGGGTACACGAAACCCTAGGTACGAGGTTTGGGCATCTGGCTATAAATACGCCCTTGTCCTTTGTGAAAGGGCATCCAGCTAGTGCGGCCAGAAAAAGAGAAAGTACCCTAAAAGTGTGTGCCCAGAAAGAGGAGCAGAGTAGCGCCACCAGGAGAAGCAGAGTAGCAAATGCGAAGAGAATAAGAAGGAGAAGGAGAAGGAGAAGAAGCCAGAAGGCAGATCAAGCAGAGGCTACAACAAGAAAGAAGGAGATTGGATCTGAGATCGTGAAGATCAGATTCAGAGCTGAAGAGGACTTCTTCCTTCTTTCTATTTTGTATTTTCCAGAACAAATTTGATAGTGTGTGATCTACGTAAGTGTTCTACACAGATTACCTGATTGTTTCAATTTTATCTTCACAATTGTATTGGGATAGATCGTGCTAGAGGATCTACTCCCTAATTGGGCTTGTTCTAGCAGAAATTGGATCCGTCATGGTCCAAAGGGTTGTGCACTGTGTGCTCAAGGTTTGAGCCGTTGTGTTCAGGTTTTCTAAGCCGTCGTGCTTAGGGGTTTTGGGAAGAGTCGTCATGCTCTTGCCCAGTGGAGTGAGTCGTTGTGTTCATCTCCAGTCCGTGCTTGTGAGTCATCATGCTCACAAGCGGTTTCGGGAGTAGGTCGTCATGCCTGTCTTCAGGTTGTTCTTGCGAGTTGTTGTGCTCACAAGAGGTTGTGCTTTGAGCCGTTGTGCTCAAAGGTGTGTGTGAGCTGTCGTGCTCTGATGTGTGTGAGCCATCGTGCTCATTGTACTCAAGTTGAGTAGTGTGTTCCTCCATCGTGGGGAGGTGGACATAGGAGACACATTTTGTGTTCTCTGAACCACCTTAAAAATCCCTTGTGCACTGTGGGTTGATTTGTGGTTTGAATTTGCTGCGCTAGATAATTGCATAAGGATGTAGATACACACTACTTGTTAATCTGTTCACATATACATTTTTTTGATTAAATGTTTCACACACTTTAATCACACATAGTACATCAGATCTGTGGGGTTTAATTGGATAGAACTCTTAATTTTGAAGTAATTTTTAATTACTTAAGTTTTCGCTGCAAATCTATTCAAACCCCCCCCCCCCTTCTAGATTCTGCCATCACCGAATATCTGATCCTACAGCCTTCACTACGACTTTATGGTAGAATGCTTGCACATGGTTCAAGTCTCCTCTTGTTGGCTTTGTTGTCTCCTTCAAGTAGATGAAGTGAATGCTGAAGAAAAAGCTTTCTCAATAGCAAGGAGGCAGCCAAAATAGTAGCCAACTTGCTCCTCCTCTGACAAGGCCATGACGACCCCCTATAGGAGTTCGTCGTGCACTTTCAAAAGAAGTCCCTCAATATTCCCCACCTTGATTCCAGTATCACTACAACTCCAATGGTGCAAGGCATGCACTAGTTCATCCTTTGGCAGACTCTGGGGGTCCAAGCCCCTTCAACCCTCCTCAAGGTCCTAGCACTGATCTAGAGGCATGCCAACTGTGAAGAAAGCATGGCCTTCCTTGGCCCAGTGTTGAGAGGCGACCCTACAAAGAGGAAGCACTTCACGAAACACCTAGGGAATGACTGCAACAAGAAGGAACACCGCAACCACAACCATGTCTGCAACTAGGGAGGCCCAACCTATAAACACTATGCACCCTCTCAGCCCACCAGAGAGGATCCTCATGGAGATCCATGACGAGCTTGTAACGACCCAAGATCTGATACACTAGATCCAAACTAGTATACCTAGATCTTGAACCACCACTCACAAGCTGAAGCTTGGAAGGGTAAAGAAAGTAATCTGAGGAGACACGCAAGAGTAAACAACAGTAAAGAAAAGCGCAACTGCTACATATATATAATCATATGCCAAAAGTACAAGAGAGATACATCTCAGAGCTATGTACAAAAAGGTAAATGGTACCCAAAAACTCATACCCAAAAGACTCTACAGCTGGCAGCTACGCGGACTCGCTGGGGCGACTCTGCTGTACACCACCCTGACCAGACGAAGCCTCACCTGAAAGGGTAAGGGAGTGAGCCTCAACTCGAGACCCAATAGGGACAATAACCCTATCGGTAAATAGAACTAAACAGTGTGGGAAAATAAAGTACAACTAAAAAGTAACACTGCACTAATTAGCTAATAGTATCACAAATAACCTCATAGAAAATTGATACCACTGCACTCTCCTCTACTCAAATGTGTGTCGGCAACACAGGAACCTCACAGGCTCAACAGAAACACAGCACAACACTCACAAGCTAGCAAACAAGAGGGATGAGCTAGCAGAAGTGGCGTGGCACCTTGACACCACAGAGTCCCACAACCCTAGCCCCATGTGCACATGCTAGACTGGTCTCTCTCATCACGGTCCCTCGGCCAGTTTTCCCCCAAGCTAGGACTTTGGCTAGTGAGAAGGGTCCCCACAAAAATCAGCTCGAAACCACCACTAGGGGAACACACTAGACGGAATTGCACTCGATGTCTAGGCTCACCGGTGGAGAGCACTCTACGTCAGTCATCCAGACAGAGCTCAGTTCAACACCCAGGAAGCACAACACAAACAAAAACACAACAAGTACACACAAAACATGTAGACGAAGACGCTCTCGACGTCTGAAACACTGTGCCTGGAGGCGGACACCGCATGCCCAAGCCTCACACAAGTAACAAGGCAACACTAGTGTGACCTACTTGTTGGGTTGACGGAAATATCGATTGTTTCTAACCAGGGTAGACGACATAGACCCTTGCTGTCAACCAGAGTTGACAGCTTGGTCGACTGCCGCTAACCCACTCTTGACGGCACAAGACCCTGCCGTCAAGTTCATCCCGAAGAACTTAGCAGCAACACTCCATGCCGTCAAGTTCTTCTACACCCAGCAATGCAGACGGCCCTAGGCCATTCCCCAGGGGCAATCCAAGCTAGGAAGTCAAGATCTAATCACAGGGAACTCTTCCTTGCGCTAAGATCTACCCATATAAACTCGAAAAACTCCGATCCAATGCTTGGATCGTCTGGCACAACACCCATTCCCCGGCATGAATGTATCCTCCCCAAAACCTCGATTCAAGCACAACAATCCCAAATGCAACAACAAGGGAGCATGTTGGGGAGTTCTAAGGTGGTTCCCTACCTCAAATGCCACAAGATACAAAAGAAAACCACCAAATTGCACCTGGTGCACCATGCACCCTTCACGAGGCCAATCTCCCAATCCGCTCCTTTCTTGCGCAATCCAACGCCGCCACGAGCACCACGAACCTGCCCATAGACTCCCGTTGGCCATCGAAAGTAGTAGGGAAGGAAGGAGGTGGAAGTGAGGGTGTGGAGAGGGAAAAAGGGTGGAAATGAGAACCCTCAGGTTCCCTTATAAAAATAGGACAGATGCAGGTTGATGCCAACATCAGTTGTCATCAACCGCACCGCCAGAAATTGGCGGCAACACCGACTGCCATCAAGTTCAAGCCTTAAAAGTTTCCAAAAAATATAGGTTTATGGCAATATCCTTGCCATCAGGCCTGGAAAACGGCATACACTACTGTCGTTAACCACCTATAGACGACAACACATGTTGTCGCCAAGACACTATTGACGACAATCGACATTGTCGTCGACTGCCATCGCTACAAAAGACCCAATAAGCATCCAATAAGGCCCAAGGCCTTACAACCTCCTCTCCTAAAATGAAAAATTTTCCCCCAAATTTAAAATGAAGGGAAGCAGAAAAACATACTAAAAAGGTACGGGAACTGTCGTCGCATCTACTCCTCCAGCTCCAAGGTGGACTCTCCACCTGAGTGACGCTACCATGTGATGCAGACCAAAGGGATCACCTTATTCCACAGTCTTTGTTCTCGCTGATCTATAATGCCAACAGGGTACTCTGGGACAGTCAGCTCCGATATTACGTCTATCCACTCTGAACTCTGCAACACATGCGACTCGTCGGGAAGATACTGTCGCAACATGGAGATGTGAAACATGTCGTGTACTCCTACCAGCTCTAGAGGTAATTGTAGTCGGTACGTCAAGACATATACACACTCTATGATGGTGAAGGGTCTAATAGCGAGGACTCAACTTCGCACACTTTCTGAACATCATCACCCCCTTCATCGGGGCACTCGAACAAACACTTGGTCCCTGTAGACACGCCATTTTTAACAACGTATCGAGTACATTTCGTGTTATACTGCAATGCCTCAAAGTGACTCTCTTCAATTAACCATTGGAGTGATTTTCCTATTTTCTAGATTTTTCTAGGATTTTAAAGAATTTTTCTAAGGCTTTCAGGGGTCCTTTGTGCATAGTTAATTCGCGACAGACACAGTGGTCGCATTTCAGGGATTTTATCCACGACGGGTCAAACTGTCGCGTATTGTCTTCCTATTCCGACACCTACTATGTTTTGTAATCGGGTCCGTTAGAGTCGTCGCATTTAAGAGTTTCCAATTTTGATTTATGGCAATTTCCAAAGTTGTTTTTAGAAAGATTTTTTTGCTAATTAGAATTGCGTCCACATAGTCCATTGCATTTCTAACCTTCCATTGTTTGACGATCGATTCCTATTTGAAGATTGATTCTTTCAAATGCGCAACCACTCAGTCGTTGCGATTCAAAGTTTCCATTTATTAAATTTGGAAAGAATCAATTGATATTGGAAGTGTTATAAACGCATCTTACTACGTCGTCGCGATTCTGAAACCTGCTATAATTGATATTTGGAAAGGCCTAATCGAAGTAAGGAAGCCTTATTAAACACGATGCTTCTATCGGTTGTGATTCACCTTAATAAGAAACCACTATGTCCGTCGCGATTTTCCAATTTTTTCCCTATAAAAAGACCATCAAGGCTATTATTTTAGATATATACAAATATTGTGGTGACGCCCTGCTGCATTGGAGAGTCATACTATCGAGCTGAAGAAGAAGAAACCTCACTTCGAGCTCTACTACAAGTCTTCATCCATTGGAGCTTGGTCTTCAACCCCTCGAGACCATCAGAGCAAGGAGGAGTCTTCTTCCATTTCGTCCCTCCACTGCAGCGGGCTCCCTTCATCAGATTTTTCATTTTCCTTTTATTCTCTTCTTTTAATTCATCTACTTTAGTTCATTCATCACATCATATTCTCACACACATCACCTCATTTCTTTTGCACCTACACTTTTTAGGGGTTTTACACCACCTCCACAAGGTGTGTTCAAGCCCATGCAATTGCGTTTTTCACATCTTTCTTTGAATTTGACACTACACAACTTAGACTAACTATTTCTTTCACTTGTTTCCTTGTTTTCTCTCTTTTTTGCATGGTAACCACAAGCTAAAGTCTTCTTCATAGGCCGGCCGATAGGAGAAGTAAGGGTCAACCCACAACTACAATCCCGCGATCTTTGGGTGAAGGTAAGTAACTACGCCTTTCACTCTCTCCTTCGGTACCCTCACGTACCGAGCGATCACACCTCCTTTATAGTGCACCCACGCACTCTCTTCTTATTTCTACACGAATATTATATTTAAAATATTCTTTTTTTTAATTACTCTTTGTGGGTGTTTGAAAAAAAACACGTTCACAGTCCCTAACCTGGAACTCCAGTGGCCTCCTCTACCGATCTACATAGCTCCGTTGCCTACTTTGCACAGTCTGCAACCTCTACCTGACAAGCTGAAAGCTGAACTACCTTTGTGCACTGCTGAACTAGCTCACGTCTAGTAACCACACATTTGTTGACCTCGAACTAGTCCAAAGGTGTACGACAAGGTAGCCCATAAAGTGTCTTGTAGGGAGCCATGTGGATGCTCGAATGATAACTATTATTATAAGCAAACTTCACCAGTGGCAAGTGTGAAACCCAAGACCCCTACCACTCCAGGCAACACGCTCGCAACATGTCCTCTAGTGTTTGTATAGTCCTTCCGGACTGTCTATCCGTCTATGGTGTAGGTCACATTTCTCGCTCCCTTTTCGACGGGGGGGGGACGAAGAACGGTAGGCCCACAAAGAGGGGTGGAGAAATAAAAAGAAATGTGGTGATGTGTGTGGATATGGAGTGAATGACGGAAAATAAAAAGATCGTGATCGCCAAGCATGCGTGGGTGCCGAATGGAAGATGCACGGCGAGGGGTGCGAGATGGAAGATTGATCGCGAGCGTACCTTTTTAAGCATGGAGATTGCGTGGGGGATGATGTGGGTCCTTTCTTCCTCTACGAACACGGCCGGCTGCGGTAGATGGCGTTTTCCTCGTTTGATTACCTTGACAAAATAGACAAAGAAAAACAGGGATTAGCCAAATAAGGCGTGTAGTACCGAATCCCAAACAAACAAATGAAATGAATAAAATGGGGAGGAGTCACCGGGTGGTGGTTTTAAACCCCTAAATGATAGGTGTGTGTGTGTATGCATGCATGTGTGTGTAAAAGGAAAAGGGGGGGGGCACGTGGGACCCGGAGGAGATGAAAATATAAAGAGCCACGTGGGGCCCGGAAGAAGTGGAAATGCAAATAAGGGAGAAAGGAAGGGGAGTGGGTGCTTCCCCAAATATGGACGGCGTGGCGGCGTTGCCGGTTAGACGGATGGAGAGGAGGAAGAACGTCGTTCCGCCCCGCTCCGGTACACATGGAATGGTAGAAGGCTTAACGAGGAAAAGCTCCTTGGGCCAGAGGTTGAGGTGAGAATCCGACAGGGCTTCGCCACTTCGTGGAACCCCCCATTTACAAATGACCCTCGAGGGTCAATTTATAGAGGTAAAAACTTGAATCGCGTCGGGTACAGCCGTCGTGACAAGAAGTTGAATCGCGTCTGAGTGGCAGGCTGCGACTTGAATCGCGTTGGGCGAGGGCGCCGCGATAATGATTGAATCGCGTTCTGGTGGCAGGCCGCGATTAGCAAGGTCAATTCGATGAGAAAGGCGCATGATTTCTGTCATGTCTTTGAAACGCATCCTGTCAGGGCGCCGCGATATGAATCGCATCCGCCATGGCTGCCGCGACTTGAAACGCAGCGGCCGTGGCCGACGCGATTACCTTAAGGGCAATTTTCGAGGCAATCGGCTCATAAATGCACTGTCTGCTAACGTGAAATTATGATTTGACCTTTTAAATCACGTCTACTATTAGGGACACGATTACAGGACTTTCTCATGATTGCGGGCCTACGCGTGACGACTTCCGAGCATACCCTTTTGACTTTTGAATCGCGGCGGTCAGGCCGGACGCGTTAATGAGATCGCGTCCCGCATGGTCGTCGCGTTAAGGTTGCACCCCTGGAGGCTGTCGCGTTAAGGTTGCGCCTGTTATAGCCGTCGCGATAAGGTGCTGAATCGCGTCCACCATCCCGGACGCTTTTCCTAATGCGGTTGCCATACCCGTCGCGACAAGGAATTCAAGCTTTATAGTGCCCGAGGGGTTCCGGAAATGGAAGGGAAGCACCGGGGAAGAAGGAGGTGTTCTAGAATGATGGGGAAAACACTCTTTCAAGGCAAAAAGAAGGTCATTTGTGGCATTATGGCGCAACAAGAAATTTGCCCGCAGTGTAGCCGAATTCGCGTGTCTACATACGGGTGGTATGCAAAACTAAAGGCTAACTCCGTGCCTAGAGCTCTCTGAAAATTGCACCAGAAACTTAAAGTGAAACGCGGATCTCTATCAGACACAATAGAGATCGAAACATCGTGTAGAGGAATGATGCACTACATGTACAATCTGGCCAATCTACTGACGCTCCAATCAACTCGAACAGGCAGGAATCTCGCAGTCTTCATTAATCTATCAACCAACACCCAAATACTATCTCCAGAAGTCCTCAGAAAGTCTATCACAAAATCTATGGTGACGTGATCCCACTTCCACCGTAGAATCCTTAAAGACTGCACTAGGCTACCAGATTGTTGATGCTCAGCTTTCACCTGCTGACAAACCAAGCATCTAGCCACAAAATCTGCTATATCTCTCTTCATCCCGAGCCAATAAAACTGTCATCTCAAGCTGTGGTACATCTTGGTCGCCCTTGGATGAATAGAGTATCTGGACCAGTATGCCTCCTGCAAAACTGCACATCTAATTGGCTCCTCAATAGGTACATAGAGCCAGTCTCTAAATCTTACAACTCCATCCTCTCCCAATGTCACTCTAGCATCAGCAAAACACGGTACAACTCTGGGTCTGCTCGCTGAGCCTCTATCACCTGGTGTACAACAGCTAGTGCCATAGAAAGACTGGCAAGAAAAACTAATTGTTGGCTGTTGGACAACCTGAAGGACTACTTCATAACACTCTGCCACAACCACCACTCCCTCAGTAATAAGTGACTCAGTTGTGCCTTTCTACTCAATGCATCGGCTACCACATTTGCCTTCCCAGGCTGATATGCAATGCTAAAATCATAGTCTTTCAGAAATTGGATTCATCTGCGTTGCCTTTGATTAAGATCTTTCTATGTAAATATATATCTCAGGCTCTGATGGTCAGTCCTGACAGTGAAACTTGCTCCATAGAGGTAATGCCGCCAAATCTTCAATGCAAAAACAACTGCCCCCATCTCCAAGTCATAAGTAGGGTAGTTTTCTTCATGAGGCTTCAGCTAGCGCGATGCATCTGCTACCACCGTACCATACTGCATCAGTACAGCTCCCAGGCACCCTCTAGAAGTGTCGGTGCAGGCCTCAAAGCTGTCTGACCTGGAAGGCAAATCCAGAACTGGAGCAGAAGTAAGCAACCTTCTCAACTCTGTAAAACTATGCTCATAGTCATCTGACCACACAAAAGGTACACCCTTTCTCGTCAAATGAGTCAGGGGAGCAGCAATCCGAAAAAAGTCCCTGATAAACCTACAGTAGTAGCCAGCAAGACCCAAAAAGCTCCTGATCTTTGACACAGTGCGTGGCCTTTCCCAATGAAGCACAACCTCAACCTTCGCTGGGTCCACGAAGATGCCATCATCCGATATCACGTGCTCTAAGAAGTGCACCTCCCGCAACCAAAACTCACTCTTACTAAGTTTGGCGTATAATTGGTGATCTCTCAGGGTCTGTAAGACAACTCTCAGGTGATGCATATGCTCCTCCTCTGAAGCTAAGTAGACCAATATGTCATCAACAAAAATCACCACAAACTGATCCAGGTATGGACTAAACACTCTGTGCAATAAGTCCATCAAAGTTGTGGGGCATTGGTGAGCCCAAATGGCATCACCAAAAACTCATAATGCACATACCTCGTCCTGAAAGCAATCTTCTCGATATCTACATAGCTGATGCAGAGCTGGTAATATAATCTCAAATCAATCCTCGAGAAGACATGTGCAGACTAAAGCTGGTTAAACAAATCATCGATCCTAGGCAATGGATACCCGTTTTTCACTATCACCCAGTTCAATTGCCTATAGTCTATGCACATACACAAACTCCCATCCTTCTTTTTCACAAACAAAACCGAAGCTCCCCATGGAGAAAAGGTAGGACGAATGTAGCCTTTCTCTAACAACTCCTCCAACTACCTCTTCAACTCCCTCAGCTCTGCCGATGCCATCCTATACAGTGTCTGTACAATCGGTGAAGTCCCAGGCACAACCTCTATAGTGAACTCTATCTCTCGTTGTGGAGGTAACCCTAGAAGCTTATCTGAAAACATGTCAGGGTACTTAGATACAACTAGAATGTCCTCCACACTACTACATGGCTGCTCAAGTAAAGTCACAGAAGCCAAGAAACCCTGGCACCCACTGACAAGTAGTCTCTGGGATCTAATAGCAAAAATAAGAAAATGAGAAGAAGTAGAGCGTATACCCTGGAAGTAGAAGGGAGGTCCTTTAAGAGGCTGAAAATACACTCTCTTCTTCTTGCAGTCAACAACTGCACTGTATTGCTTCAGTCAATCTATGCCCAGAATCACATCAAAGTCTCTAATCTGCATCGCGAACAGTTTGACAGGCAAATTGTGACAACCCAACTCAACCAGCACCTCCTCAGTACTGTAAGAAGTAACCACAAAGTCTTCCGTGGGTAGCCCCACTACCAAGTCATAGGATGCACCCGAAATGGACTCCTCAATAGTGTCTAATAAGTCCTTAGAAACAAAAGAATGGGAAGCACCAGAATCAAACACGAGCTACGCAGCCAAGGATAGTCACAATACCTTCTACCAGATAAGCTTCCTCTACCACTTCTCTGGTCAGGTGCATGACTCAGCATCTGGGTCTCTGCACCCTGGAACTAGAAGCGTGATGCTGCTGCTATAGAGCTAGTATCTGCATTTGCTTAGGTGGCCTAGGCTGGGGTCGAGGCTGCTGCTGAAGGTCTTGAGGCAACTACAGTCTTGTGCCATATGATCTGACTGCTCACAACAGTAACACCTCCCAGCAAAAACTGTCTGTCCCTGCTGCTGAACTGTCAGCTGTTGTACTGTCTTCGAAGGTGCCTACTATTGCTCCCAACACCTCCTGACTAACCTGCCCCTGTAGGACTTCCTGAACTCCAACTTCTTCAAGGAGGAACATGGAGAAGAAGAAGCTAGTGCTACAGGGGTCTGTTGGGCAGTACCAAGTTGCAACTGGCTAGGCTGGAAGTCTGCACTTGCACTCTAGTTGGTCCTCAAGCGGTCTGCCTCAAGAGCTACCACCATCTGATAAGCTGAATCTAAATCTGTCACCTAGGCCACGATCAATGCTTGCCTCAACTATGGTCTCAACCCATGAACAAACTATTGTGTCCTCAGCTCCTTACTCTACATAATCTATGGTGCATATATGCCCAACTCCACAAATCTTGCTCTATACTGTACCACTGTCATGTATCTCTAAGACAACTCCAAAAACTGGCATAGCCTCTTAGTACGGATATAGGCTAGACAATAGGCCCGCTCAAAGGCAGCCACAAACTCTCCCCAAGGAATCTGACGGAGTGGGCGAGACCGAAAAGTAGTCTCCCTATCAGAACTCCACCATGTGAGCACCTGGATCTGTAACTGGTAACTCGCCAGTAGCACTCGCTCCTCATCCGTACACTCTATGGAACGAAAAGTCTGCTCCATGGCATCAAGCCATGACCTAGAAGCCTTAGGGTCAGGTTGACTAGCAAACTACAATGACTAAAACTACAAAATCTCTCTCAACACTCTAGTCGTACCACCCTAGGCCACGGGTGGCTCTCGGTGTTGAGTGTAAAATTGAACCATCCCCTCCAAAAACTTGGTTCAGTCGAGGTCAGCACGAGGTGGTGGCACAGGTGGGGGAGGAGCTACACCAGTGTGCTCATCTGGTGCTAGTGGCTCCTGCTGAGGTCGCGAGGCATCTTGGGAAACCTCCTGAGGAAGCGCGAACTATCCCTGAGGCATCTACCCTACATCCTCAACCAGGGTTCATAGTCTGGGTGCCATCGCAGGTCTAAAAATGAATGAAATACGCAAGCAGAGTCTTATTCGTCACATAACCCCAATACATGTAGCTGCCACTGTACTAGCTCTGAGACTTTTATAGTTGTTTACTCATTATGTGTCACGACAGATCGAGATTTGATACCAACTGTAACGACCCAATATCCAATACACTGGATCTGAACCAATATACCCAAATATTGAACCGCCACTCATGAGCCGAAGCTCGGAAGGGTAAAAGAAGTAGTCCGAGGAGACAAGCAAGAGTAAACAACAGTAAAGAAAAGTGCAACTTCTATATATATAATCATATGCCAAAAGTACAAGATAGATACATCTCAGAGCTATGTACATAAAGGTAAATGGTACACAACAACTCGTACCTGAAAGGCTCTACAGCTGGCAGCTACGCGGACCCGCTGGGGCGGCTCTACTCTGCACTGCCCTGACCAGATGAAGCCTCACCTGAAAGGGGAAGGAAGTGAGTCTCAACTCAAGGCCCAATAGGGACACTAACTGTAATGACCCAGGATCTAAATTACCAGTTACCCACTAGTAACCCGTGTTGCCCAGCTAGCAAGCCCAGAGGGGGGGGGGTGAATGGGATTCTTAAAAATTATTTAACACTCAAAACCTGTTCACAAAACAGTCACACAAAACACACTTTGCAGATTGTTAGTGTTAGTGAATCGAAAGATCAAACACACAAAAGCAATTACACGACACAAAGAATTATCCTGGTTCGGATCTCCTCTCCTTACGAGTCCTACGTCCAGTCCCTGAGCAATATCTCAGGATTTCACTAAAAAGGGTACAGTCCCCCTTAAGGACACTACAACACCCAGCACCCCAGCTGGTCTTCCTTCACCCGAAGGGAACAACACTCTGGATACCCCACCAGGTCTTCCTTCACAACAGAAGGGAACAACACAAGAGAATATGTTAAAGAGATGATGCCCCTATATCAAGCTTATAGAACACTGCTTGATCTGAAGCAGGGACTGAGAAGAAAGAGATCTACAATCAAGGACTCTTCTCAGAACAAAAAGCTCTCTCACAGATCTGAACTCGGCATAGAGAGCGAGAGCTAAGACTAATGGGAGTTTTTGCTTGGCTCTAAGAAAGGCTTGCAGAAGGTTGAAGGTGTTGGAAAACTACTTGTTCTCTAACCGTTCTCCTACTTCATTCAGGAACTTCATCCTTCTATATATATCATCATTTGAAATTCGAACGTTGAGGTGCCCGTTGTCTCTATGCATAAGTGTACGTTAGACTGCTTGACACTTGGAAGCTTCCAGTCAATAGTCCTTTATCTTTTTATGCACGCAAAGAGAGAGAGAGGATCTTTTGTAGTCTTTCTTGGCTTCTATTTTGTCCAACGTTGTATGACAGATGCTGTTAGAGACCTGCATGTATTTAAAGCTTGAACGATAGACAACTAAGCTATCTCTTATTGTCAGTCAACGTCAGAATGAATGTTCATCAAAATAGTAATGCCATCTTGTTGTTCTAAAAGATGTTTACAAAGAAGATACGATAATGGAAGATATTGTCTGCATGCATGCAGAGATATGTACTGTCATAATAAATGCATGGCTGTCAAAAGGATATACATGAAGACTTTGACTTTTCAACATTTTCAAGGATTAGTTCGAAAATTGAATCGTTGTTTTCCATGAAATCGTTATATATATTAATAATCAAATCGCTATGAAGTTATAAACAAATCGATGTACAAATCGTTATGACGTTATAAGCAAGTCGATGTACAAATCGTTGTGATGTTATGAACAAATCGATATACAAATCGTTGTGATGTTATGAACAAATCGATATACAAATCATTGTGATGTTATGAACAAATCGATATACAAATCGTTGTGATGTCCTGAACAAATCGATATACAAATCGTTGTGATGTCCTGAACAAATCGATATACAAATCGTTGTGATGTTATGAACAAATCGATATACAAATCGTTGTGATGTTCTGAACAAATCGATATACAAATCGTTGTGATGTTCTGAACAAATCGATATACAAGTCGTTGTGATGTTATGAATAAATCGATATACAAATCGTTGTGATGTTCTGAACAAATCAATGTACAAGTCGTTGTGATGTTCTGAACAAATCGATATACAAATCGTTGTGATGTTCTGAACAAATCGATATAAAAATCGTTGTGATGTTATGAAAAAATCGATGTATAAGTCGTTATGTTGTAATGAACAAATCTATGTACAAGTCATTATGCTGTTGTGAATAAATCGATGTACAAATCGTTAAGATGTTATGAACAATTCGATGTACAAATCGTTGTTCTCACTTAAGAAATCGATGTGAAGGCAAATCGTTATGATCACTTTAACGAATCGTTGTGAGGGCAAATCGTTGCGATCACTTAAAAAATCGTTAAAAACACATAGCGAATCCTTATGAGTATGAAATCGTTATGAAACTAAGGAAATCATTATATCTCTATAGAAATCATTATGACCTATAGTGGAAATCGATGTGTACTTCGACAAATATTGATGCTTTGAACTTACATTGTTGTAGTGTGATGAATACTTACTTGATTGGCTTGTTTTCCCTTGTTTTATTTCCTGTGCTTAGACTTCATAGAAAATGTGTTAGTAACCTTTATCATAGTTTTGTTAATCACCAAAATAGATGTGTAATTTATTTAAATTACATGGAGATAGACTGATCATCAATCTCCCCCTTTTTGGTGATGACAAAACTTAACAATAAGCATAATAACATAAGGAATGTATTTCAAGAATGCAAAATTTCTCCCCCTTTTTGTAATTTAAGCAAAAAGATCAAATGCTTGTGACAAATAAGAAGAGAAGAGATAAATGAGAGAGCACAAAAACTATATTGGATTAAACTTGAGGGGGTACAGGGAGATAGACATTTGGAGAAAGAAGAGAGGCATGTCAGGAAATAAGTTCCCAAGCCTTAATCTCCTGTTCTTCAAAAAGTTGTTGGAAGATGCCAAATCTATAGAGAAAGATGCACCCATCTCAGGACGCATGCGCTCAATGTAAAGCTGCCGCTGATCTTCTAAGAAACGCGCATACTGATTCTTATCAAGGGTGAACCGAAAATGCCTTGACTTCACAAAACTGGCACGCTGAAGAAAGTGAGCAATGGTAATAGGATAGAAGAACTGATGATCCTTCAGGTCCTTTTTTAAGAAAATAAGAGCGGAGTACCGCTCAGCCCATTGCACAAACAGTTCTTGAACTGGATTGATGGAATTCAAGTCCAAAAAAGCTTCAGCAGAGAGAGGTGGCTTGCCTGCTCGGACCAAAGAGTTGTTCAAGGATTCCAACTGGAGAGCAGATTGATTGTAGTACTTCTCCCAATCTGTGGGAGAGAGCATTTCACATTCAGACATCAAGGGAGCAAGCACTACAGAAGAGATGTGTCCCAGATGATATTCGCGAAAGATAAACCTTTAAAAGGAGGGAAGTCAACTCTGCTGAGCTGAGATTCTCCCCATGACTCTGGTAAATCTTTCAAAGGCATGAGAGAAGACCAAGGAGTGTAACTTCAAAAGAAATACAACTTCAGGTATCTGCAGAGTGGTGAAGTCCACTGGGAAAGGGCAATTAATGGGACTTTCAGATCGAAGAGTAGCAAGATCCCCATGGAATTGGCCAAACTGAACTTCGGGTAGCTTTTGTAGATAACGAAAATCATTGTAAAGCTGGAAGCACCTGGTGATTCTGATTTCTTTGAGAATGAAAGGGCCCCAAAGTGCTTGATGATGAAATACAAACCACTCAGAAAGGGTGAGAGGATGATCCTGTCGAGGGGTGCTGTCTGATCTGGCAAGAAGATACTTGTTGTAGAGAGTCTTATGCCCTTTAGCCCATTGATCTTCAGTCTTGCATTCAGCTAATTGGAAGATTTTGAGTTGGTCGGCTTTGGAAAGGTGGCAGTAGGGAAATATAATGTTAAGGTGTTCAGTAAGATTGAGAAAAGGAATGCCAAAAACGTTGGCGAGAACACATTTTTGGAGATATCCACAGTAAATTGGTCTCCTTCGATTTTCAACTATGAGGGAGTACCAAAGAGGAGGAAACAAGGGTTCAGAGGAAAGAGCAAGAGTGTTTGTAATTTTCCTCTTTTTAGAAATAGGACTAGAAGAATTAGTCCTATGAACATGGGAAGCAACTGCCAGGATTGTGATGAGTGTGGTTCGTTCCAACTCATCCTCAAATTTATTTTGAAAAACACTGGCAAGTCGTGGATCAGTAGGAGAAATTGAAACAGATGTAGGTGGAATAGGAGGATGAAGGAATGATTTAGGAGAAAGAATAGTGGATGGCCTGGCTGATGAGGGACCAGATGATGAAGAGGCTCCAGTTGATGAGGAAACTGGAGGATTGGTATCAACAGAAGGAGAGGGAGGAATGGATGTGGAAATGGTAGTGGGCATGATAGGAGACGAATAAGGTTCAGAGGGAAAAGGTACTGGAGATGAGATTGTTCTTGGTGCAAGTTGTTTGAAGGTAGGTGGAGCTGGAGGTGCTGTGGAAGAAGAAGGTGATGAGGTAGGGTCTAGTGTTGCAAGAGATGAAGACTCAAGGGCTTCGGGAGCAGCAGCAGATTCAACTACACTTGGATCCACACCTTCAGAGATCAATGGCCCTGGTGGCCCAACCACAACTTCAAATGGCCCTGATGGCCCCAGCTTCTCAACACCACAAGATTCCGCTACAGGTATTATATTCACATCATTTTGTGGCCTGGATGGCCCTGTTGATGCCTCTGAAAGCTGCCCTGATGGTCCTGCATTGTCTTCTACTGGCCTTGGCCCTGATGGCCCTGCATTTACTTCTACTGCCCTTGGCCCTGATGGCCCTGCATTACTAACTGGATCAACATGAGAGAGATCTGGAGGAGCAGAGGAGGTTTGTACCCTTGAAGAGATGAGCTTCTTGACACTGTCAAACTCACCTTTCATCCATCTGCATAATTTCTTGAACATTCTAAAATCATCTCTCAAGCTATGAACTTCAGTGGACAAAGTTTCAAGTTCATTTGTTACAGAAGTTTGGCTGATAGTGATGGACTGAATATCTGATTGCATAGATATGATCGCTTTTCCTTGCTCATTCAACCTTATGATGATAGGCTTCAAGTTGACCTTCAGCTGTTTCTTCTTTGACCTTCGATGAGCTACTCGTTTCCCTTTTTGGCTTGCCTTTGTAATGGGCTCCACAAAATCTGCATGTTCCTCAGTGAATTTATCATTAATAGAAATATCTTAAGTGTGCTCCCCCTGAGGTGCTCCTTCTTTCTCAGATGATTGCTCCCCCTGAGCAGGAGCATCTTCCATTTGAACTTCTTCAACAGTGATTTCTTGCTCCCCCTGAATGGGAGCTTCCTCCACAATGATTTCTTCAGTGTGGCCTAGAGCCATAGTTTCTGTCACTGAATCACCACCAATTTCTGACTCCTCCTGAGTACTTTGGATGGAGTCCAGCACATCCCTGAGTATAGTGGCTACTCAGGAAGAGGGAGGAGGATCCTCTGAACTATGGCCAACAGGCTCAATGACCTCTGGAGGGATATCCTCAATTCTGCTGCTGGATACTACGGCTGTTGTTGCTTCAGCTCTTTCAATTTGAGCTTCTACTGCTGCTGATGGTTCTACTTCAACAGAAGGTGTTTCTGCTACTTCTGGTTCTACTGCTGCTTGAACTGCTTCCTGACCTTCTTGGGCTTCGCCAATGATGGCTTCACCCTCAGCCATAGAAGTCTTTGACCATACACCATTTACCACAGAGAATCCACTTTTCTTTAAATTTCTGGACCAGATTGCTTGGCACATCTTCTCAGACACATCTCCTACTACACTTATGCCATAGTGCTGAAAAATCTTCGTCAGGAGATGGGCATAAGGTAAAGAAACATTCAGCTTGCTCTTAGTGTCCCATACCTGAGAGCTTGCAAACTTCATCCTTTCAATCATGAGCTCTGCAGTGTTGATTTCTTGATTCTTGATAGCCCAGAACATTAAATCTGAATCAGCCCTAGTGCAGGTTGAAAAGGTAGCACTTCTGGGAACCACAATCTAACAAACTACAAAGTGCAATATGCGATTGAATGCATTCAACTGATTTACATCTACTTTGTCATCTTTCAGTCTGAATTCGGGACCAACTATCCCTAAACCCTTTTCTTGGATATTCACAGTGTGAACTCCACTGTGTCCGGAGGTACCCACACCAAAGAGTGATGCCAATAAGTCTCATGTGACCCTAATTTGGGTTCCCTTGACTAAGGAAGTCAAGGTCCCGTCTGCCTCTGACTTCAGACACACATAGAAAGTTTTTACCAGGTCCGGAAAACTTACTTCAGAGAAAGTTAATGATAAGTTTATCCCCATATAATTTAAATTAATTACATATCTATTTTGGTGATTAACAAAACAATGATAAATGTTTAATCTAACAATTTATTATGAGATTTTAAGCACATGAAATAAACCAAGGGTAAACAAGCAAATCAACCATGATGTAAGTATTCATCACTCTACAACAATGTAAGTTTGAAGCATCATATCTGTCTAAGTTCATAACGATTTCTATGAGGAGATAACGATTTCCTTACATTCATAAAAGATTTCATATTTGATAAGTGATCGCAACAATTTGCCCTCACAACGATTCGATAAGTAATCGTAAAGATTTGCTCTCATAATGATTTCTTTAATGATCGTAACGATTTGCTCTCATAACGATTTCTTTAATGATCGTAACTATTTGCTCTCGTAATGATTCCTTTAGTCATCATAACGATTTGCTCTCGTAACGATTCCTTTAGTCATCGTAACGATTTACTCTCGTAACGATTCCTTTAGTCATCGTAATGATTCGCTCTTGTAACGATTCCTTTAGTCATCATAATGATTTGTACATCGATTTGGTTATAACGTCATAACGATTTGTACATCGATTTACTTATAACATCATAACGATTTGTACATCGATTTGCTTATAACGTCATAACGATTTGTACATCGATTTGCTTATAACATCATAACGATTTGTACATCGATTTGCTTATAACGTCATAACGATTTGTACATCGATTTGCTTATAACATCATAACGACTTGAACATCGATTTGTTTATGACTCTATAATGATTTGATTATAACGACTTGTTGATAACGATTTGCTTATAGAATCATAACGATTCACTTAAGCCAAATATAACGACTTGATATTTGACTCACTTTTGACTGCGCTGAAAGGTCAAAGCTTTCTCACACATCTTTCTAACGTCTGTGCATTTATTACTATGAACGTATCTCTGTATTCATGCAGACGATATCTTCTTTTCTCGTGCTTATTCTGCAAACATCTTTTTGGAAGAACAGAATGAAATTTCTACTTCTGTATAAAATCAATCTAACGTTGACTGACAACAAGAGAATGCTTAGCTGTCTATTGTTTAGCATTTAACGTATGCAGGTTTCTGACAACATTCGTCATACAATGTTGGACAAAATAGAAGCCAAAGGATACTACAGAAGATCCTATCTCTTTGTGTGCACAAATGGATAAAAGACTGCTGACTGGAAGCTTCTACAGTACCATGAAGTCTAACGTACACTTATGCATAGAGACAACGGACACTCCAATGTTCGAATTTCAAACGTTGATATGTATAGAAGAATGAAGTTCGACAACAAGGAGTTGTAAGAGAGAACAACAAGCTACAACACCTTCAACCTTCTGAAAGCCATTCTTAGAGCCAAGCTCAAACTCTCATTAGTTTTAGCTCTTACTCTCGGTGCTAAGTTCACATCTGTGTGAGAGCTTTTCGGTCTGAGAAGAGTCCTTGATTGTAGATCTCATCTTCTTCTCAGTCCTTGCTTCAGATCAAGCAGTGTTCTATAAGCTTGATCTAGGGCATCATCTCTTTGATCACTATTTCTTGAGTTGTTCCCTTCTGTTGTGAAGGAAGACCTGGTGGGATCCAGGGTGTATCTTTCCCTTTGTGTTGAAGGAGGACCTGGTGTGGTATCCAGGGGGTTGTAATTCCCTTCGGGTTGAAGGAAGACCAGCTGCGCCTGGGTGTTAGGGTCCTTGAGGGGGACTGTACCCTTGGTAGTGAAATCCTGAGATTTTGCTCAGGGACTGGACGTAGGACTCCTAAGGAGAGGAGATCCAAACCAGGATAATTCCTTGTGTTGTGTGATTGTCTTTGTGTGATTTCTGTTTATCTTCACTATCTCTAACATCCATCGAAGTGTGTTTTGTGTGAACGTTTTTGTGTACAGGGTTAGTAGACGAAGCTTTAAAGCCCCATTCACCCCCCCTCTGGGCTTGCTAGCTGGGCAACAAGTGGTATCAGAGCTAGTCTCTTCAACAAAGAAAAAGATCCAACGATCTGAAGAGAAAAGATCAAATGGCAGCTCAAGGAAACATTAAAGGTCAGTCTGTCAACCGACCTCCACTCTTCGACGGTGAAGACTACACTTACTGGAAGACCAGAATGGAGTACTTCTTGCAAGGATTCAACTTTCAGATCTGGTCAATCATAGAAGAAGGAGATCTCGTTGTCCTAAACTCAAGGGAAAATTGGACAGATGATGATAGAAAGAAGATCTCCCTCAATTGCAAAGCTAAGAGTATCCTGTGTTGTGCTCTTGGCAAGAAAGAGTTTAACAGAGTCTCAGCTTGCAAATCTGCAATGGAGATGTGGGAGAAGCTGAGAATCACCTATGAAGGGACTAATAAAGTCAAAGAAACAAGAATAGATATACTAGTGGCTCAATATG
Source organism: Colocasia esculenta (assembly GCA_014218235.1). NCBI lineage: Eukaryota > Viridiplantae > Streptophyta > Magnoliopsida > Alismatales > Araceae > Colocasia > Colocasia esculenta. Next base: position 13,023,261 of record CM024753.1, on the reverse strand, counting down.
AAAAGTTTCAGATGCAGTCAGGAGAATCTATAACCCAGATGTTCAGCAGGTTTACAGATATAACAAATGGGTTAGCTGGTCTTGGTAAGACATATGAAATTGGAGAAATGGTAAGAAAGATTCTAAGATCTTTACCAGCAGCATGGACTCCTAAGGTAACAGCTATAGAAGAGGCCAATGACCTAAAGAAGATGTCATTGGAGAAACTCATTGGGTCCCTTATGGCCTATGAGATAAACATGGAAAGATTAAGAGAGTCATCAAGCAAGAAGAAACACACCAATGCTCTCAAAGCAGCAGAAGGCAACTCTGAGGAACCATCAGAAGACGAAGACAACAGTGAAAATAGTGAAGATGAAGAAGCAATGCTGTCTAGGAAACTACAGTGGATTTTGGCCAAGAAAAAGAAGTATCCATCTGGCAGATGATATTTCAAAAAGGGAAAGGATTTCAAGAAACCTGAAGCAAAGGACATCAAAAGGAATGAACCAACTTGTTATGAGTGCAAAAGGCCAGGACACATCAGGGCAGAGTGTCCAAAACTCAAGAAAACTGAATTCAGAAAGAAGGACAGTTCAAGAAAGTTCAGAAGATATAAGAAGAAAGCCATGGCAGCAGCTTGGGACAACAGCAGTGACTCGGACAGCGAGTCAAGCTCAACCAGCGAGGAAGAAGAAAAGACTAACCTAGCCTTCATGGCAGACGTCACAGAAAAGGTAACCTCTGACTCATCCTTTGATTCCTGCAATGATTCTGATTCAGATAACTTAGAAGATGCTTTTAATGAATTATATGATAAATATAGAGAAATATCTAAATTACTAAAAGCTAGTAAGAAAAATGTTACATGTCTAGAGAATACCAATTCAGACTTAAAATCAGAAAATGAACAACTAGAGAAGCAAGTAAATGAACTCAAAAGAAGAAATGAATTGCTATGCGAATATCTAAAAGATAAAAATGAACGAATAACAAAATTAGAAAAACAAGAAAGTTCAGACGAACTAAAAAATGAAATCAAAATTTTAACAGAAGAAAATGATAAACTATCAAATACCTTAGAAAAATTCACTAATGGTAAGAATTCTCTAATACTGAGAGGTGCTAGACGGTCAGGAAAAAGGAAACATGGACTAGGCTATATGCCCCCAGATAATGAAGACACAACAGTATACCCTAAGACATATCCAACTCCAAAATTTGTACCTGAACAAGACATAGCATACAAAGCTGACCTTAAATATCTTGAAAAAATAACTAGAACAACATGTTGCAGTCACTGCAACAAACTAGGTCACAACAAGACTACATGTCCAACTAAATATAAAAGGTGGATAATCAAAAAGAAAAATGATGATACTAACCAACCAGGACCCAAAAGAACTTGGGTACCTAAAGCTTAATGTTTTTATTTCAGGGAAACCTTCGAGCATCCAAATGGTATTTGGATAGTGGATGTTCAAGGCACATGTCAGGATATACAAACATGTTTTCTCACCTCGAAGCTGAAGAAGGAACATTCACCTATGGAGACAACGGAAAAGGGACTGTTATTGGCAGTGGTTCAGTAAGTAGCAAAGGAAAAATAGTAATTGAAGAAGTTCTGTGCATGAAAGGTCTGAAGCATAATCTCATCAGTATAAGCCAGCTTTGTGACAAGGGTCATCAGATAAAGTTTCAAGAATCCAAGTGCAGCATCATGAAGGATGTAGTAGTCATTTTTGAAGCCTACAGGGAAAAGAACCTGTACGTGCTATATCTTGAAGAATTAAAGGAGCAAGATATCTGTTTAGCAGCAAGCAAAGAGCAATCAACTGAGCTGTGGCACAGAAGATTGGGCCATTGCAGTTTGGATGGTATGAAGAAGCTGATAAAGAGAAGCCTGGTGGAAGGTCTACCAAAGGTCAGCACAATAATGGATGGTATTTGCAGACCATGTGCTAAAGGAAAGCATGCTAAGGGCTCCTTCAAATCAAAAACTGTGGTAACCACCTCTAAACCCTTAGAGCTCATTCATATGGACTTATTTGGGCCAATGAGGACCACGAGTCTTGGAGGAAGGAATTTTGGATTCGTTATAGTTGATGACTATTCCAGATTCACATGGGTCTCATTCTTGGAACATAAAGATGATACATTTGACAGCTTTGTATGTTTTAGCAAGAAAGTACAAAAGGATAAGAGATATAGCATTATTGGAATCCGATCAGATCATGGAGGAGAATTCCAAAATGAAAAATTTGTCAAGTTCTGTGAAGATCAAGGAATTGAGCACAACTTCTCAGTACTGAGGACACCACAACAAAATGGGTTGCTGAGAGGAAAAATAGAACTCTATTGGACATGGCAAGAATAATGCTGTCAGAATATGATCTGTCAAGATACTTCTGGGCTGAAGCAGTGAACACAGCAAGTTACCTCATAAATAGAGTAATGATTAGGCCCATATTGAAGAAGACAACTTATGAGCCGTACAAAGGAAAGAAGCCAAAGATCAGTCACTTCAGGACATTTGGATGTCCTTGCTTCATCCACAACAATGGAAAACGAGATATTGGTAAGTTAGATGTCAAATTAGATGAAGACATCTTCATGGGGTACACTTCTAAACCCAAAGGCTATAGAGTATTTAATAAACGTACCTTATTAATTGAACAATCTGCAATCTGTGCACATTATCTTTGATGAGACTAATCCTTTCTTGAGAAAGGAAGAAAATAGTGATAATGACAACACAGATGAATTGTCCGAAAAGCTAAAGAATACATCATTTGATGACAAAGAAGATCCACCTCTGGAAGATCTACAAGAAAAAGAAATTCCACATCAAAACCTTCCAAAGGAGTGGAGATACAAAAGGGATCACCCACCTAAAAATATAATTGGTGATCCAACTGTAGGGGTAAGAACAAGAGGTAATGTAATCCCTTGCGATTACCTAGTATTTGTTTCACAAATAGAGCCTAGGACAGTCAATGAAGCCCTCACTGATGAATCTTGGATTTTAGCCATGCAGGATGAACTGAATCAGTTTAAGAGAAACCATGTGTGGTCACTTGTTCCTAGACCATCAGATCATCCAGTTATTGGCACCAAATGGGTGTTCAGAAACAAATTGGATGAAGTTGGTGTAATCTTATGAAACAAGGCCAGATTGGTAGCTTAAGGCTATTCCCAAGAGGAAGCCATAGATTTCGATGAAACCTATGCACCTGTAGCTAGACTTGAGGCTATTAGAATTTTACTTGCATATGCATCTGCACTAGACTTGAAATTATTTCAAATGGATGTCAAGTCTGCATTTCTAAATGGTTTCATTAAGGAGGAAGTTTATGCAGAACAACCTCCAGGTTTTGATGACACTAATTTCCGAATCATGTTTTTAAACTACACAAAGCACTATATGGTTTAAAACAAGCACCTAGAGCCTGGTATGAAAGGCTTAGCTCATTTCTATTAGACCATGGTTTCAGTAGAGGTCAAGTAGATAGTACACTATTTATCAAGTCCAAGATCAAACATATATTACTTGTACAAATTTATGTAGATGACATAATTTTTTGTTCAACTGATAAATCTTTTGCAAGTACTTTGAAAAGCTTATGCAGGGAGAATTCGAGATGAGCATGATGGGGGAGCTAAACTACTTCCTTGGATTGCAAATCAAGCAAGGAAAAGATGGGACCCACATCTGTCAAGCTAAATACACCAAGGAACTCTTAAGAAATTTGGATTCGATAATGCCAATTCACTATCAACACCTATGAGCACATCAACGAGGATGGACAGTGACAAGAATGGTAAGAAAGTAGATCAAAAGATCTACAGAGGTATGATAGGCTCCTCACTTTACCTTACAACAAGTAGACCTGATATTTTATTTAGTGTATGCATGTGTGCCAGGTATCAGGCAGATCCTAGAGAATCTCATCTAATTTCAGTAAAAAGAATTTTTAGATATTTAGCTAAAACTCATGATTTAGGTCTTTGGTATCCAAAGTCATGTGAAATTAACTTAGTAGGATATTCTGATGCTGACTATGCTGGATGCAAGATAGATAGAAAAAGCACCAGTAGTTGTTGTCAATTTCTTGCAGGATGTCTGATATCATGGTCCTCCAAGAAACAAAACTCAGTAGCACTGTCAACAGCTGAAGCTGAGTACGTAGCTGCTGGAAGTTGTTGTACACAACTCCTATGGATCAAGCAACAACTTGAGGATTATAGGCTTCATATCAAGAGAATTCCATTGTTATGTGACAACACCAGTGCCATAAATCTCACAAAAAATCCAGTACAACACTCAAGGACTAAACACATTGAGGTTAGATATCATTTCATTCGTGAATATGTAGCTAATGGTAACATAGATATTTCATTTATTGATACAAACAATCAGTTAGCAGATATCTTCACAAAGGTCTTACCTGAAGAGAGGTTTACATCTCTTAGAAGGGAAGTAGGCATGTGCAAATTGTGAAAGATTTATCTGGCTAAAATTGAAATATTATTTTTCAAAATTTAAACTATTTTTCCTCCCAAAAATTTAAGCATAATTCTAATTATTGCTAATTCTTTTAATTTTGTCATGACAGTTCGATATTTTATAAGAGTTTATTCTTATCGAACTTGTCAGTTTTGTCGTTTTCTGCCATTATGGCGTCTCTAAATTCTAAAAGTCATTCTTTTAATTTTCCTTTATATCTCGAAATTTGTGCAGCAACGATTCACATCTCTTCATCATCCTCTTCCTTCTTCTTGAGGCGATACCCTATCGACTCCAGCAACGACTCTCTGAAATTTCAAGCTTCCACCTCTTTCCCGCGAGAAATTTCTTAAGGGGTTCTACTCCTTTCTCCATTTTGTTCATCCAGAAACTCTTCCCATCCAAAACCATGGCCTCTTCTGGTGTCTCCGACAGCGTCGGGGGCTATGGACCTACATTTCTTACTGCCGAGCAGCATGAAAGATTTGCTTCAGTAAAGACCAAGCTATACGGCCACAAAGCAGTAGATGTGGCAGACCTGCAGAAGAATGGAATGGACAGTATTGTCACAGCTATGGGCAGATTGAAGTGGACAAAGATAGCCACCCTATCAGAAGTAAGTTATCCAGACCTTGTGAAAGCCTTCTATGTTTGTCTGAAGACAGAGGAAGACAGAACCCTGACTTCCATGGTCAAGGGAACTCAGATTAGGGTCACACAAGCCCTATTAGCATCTCTCTTCGATGTGACTACCTCCAGACACAGTGGAGTTCATACTGTGGATATCAGGCGAAAGGTCTAGGGATTGTTGGTCCCGAATACAGATTGAAGGATGGAAAGCTAGACATCAACCAATTGAATGCGTTCAATCACTTATTGCATTTCATTGTGTGTCAAATAGTAGTCCTAAGGAGTGCCACCTTCTCCACTTGCACAAAGGTAGATTCCGACCTGATGTTCTGGGCTGTCCAGAACCAAGAAATCAACACTGCAGAGATCATGATTGAAAGGATGAAGTTTGCAAGCGCGCAAGTATGGGATACAAAGAGTAAGCTGAACGTTTCTCTACCTTATGCTCATCTGCTCACCAAGATATTTCAACACTATGGCATCAGTGTGGTGGGAGATGTGTCTGAGAAGATGGGCCAAGCTATTTGGTCCAGAAATTTGAGAAAAAGTGATTTTTCGGTTGTCAATGGAGTTTAGAGGAAGACTTCTGTGGCTGAGGGTGAACCCATCATTGGTGAAGCCCAAGAGGTCCAAGAAGCAGAAGTAGCAGCAGCAGAACCACCACCAGCAGCAGATCCAGTAGCTCCAGCAGAAAGAGCAGCAGCACCATCTGTGGAAGCAGCAGTAGCACCACCAGCAGTTGAATCTAGCAGCAGGATTAAGGATATCCCTCCAGAGGATATTGAGCCCGTTGGGCATACTTCAGAGGATCCTCTTCCCTCTTCTCGAGTAGGCTCAGTACTCAGAGATGTACTGGAATCCATCTAAAGCTCTTTGAGGGATCCAGTAGTTAGTGAAGTTCAAATTGCAGAAGCCGTGGCATCAGGTCACATTGATTCGATTGTTTTGGAAGAAGCTCTCATTCAGGGGTGTTGGGTTGAGTGTGAATTTAATACATTTCTCCTCATAGTTTTGATGATGACATGTTGTGATTTTAATGCCTAATGGATGGAACATGTTACATACATCACTTATGTAATAACAATGCTCAAAATCATGTTTCTAAACACATTACATCACATACCTTGATGATAATATCTTGTACTAATGGTTTATGTGTTGAATTCTCAGGGACATACAATTCTTATCATGGTAGTGTCGACACACCCATTGATGTTGCCGACACTGGGTATCATTCCCTGAAGCAATTTCATGAAGACAAGGTCCAACGTGTCGACACAGTCCCTGGTAGTGTCGACACTAGACCCAGTCTCTAGAAGACCCAGTTGCCTGACTGGGACAGTGTGTCAACACAGCCAGTGGCAGTGTCGACACTAGACCCATCTCCCAGAAGATCCTTTTGCGCAATTGGGATAGTGTGTCGACACACTCAGAGGCAGTGTCGACACACTTCGGCTGAATTTTCATCTTAAGATCCATCTGGACACGTGGCCTCCTAGGGATCAATGGGATTGGTCTTGGATCATGTGCCCATGCACTCCAAGGGTACCATTGGCCATGTTGAGCTATAAATACCCCACCAATTGGCCCCCAAGCCGCAGAAGTCCTCCAGATCATTCCAGCAAAAGCTTTTGGCTGAAAAAAGGAGGATTCTCCTGCTCCTGCTCCTCTTGGTGCTTGGTGACCCATCTACATCCTTGAAAAAGCACAAGAAGGTGAAGTAGATCTCTAAAGAAGAGGTTGAAACATCTCTCAAGGGAGCAGATCCAGCAGAAGCAAGCAATTGAGGAGAATTCGAGGGTGATTCAGAGGCAATTGTAGCAGAGCATCGCCCAAGGAATCAAAGCATCAAAGGATCTCCTCAATCCAAACTTCTGCAAGGGATTTCTACTGAAGAACATAATCTGCATCAAATTCTCTTTACTCTTCATGTGTTCTTCTGATTCATTCTGGGGGATTGTGCATAAATTGTTGCACAAGTCTCTGTGAATGAATTCATTCTGAATCAGATCATTGCTAGATGATATGATTTATGTGTTCTTGATCTAGCTTATGTCTTGTGGGCCTTTGTGCTCAATTGTGTTGAGTTGAACACTCTCTGTGTGTTTGAGCGATATGTGATCAGTTTCTGGAGCAGTTGTGCTCTAGAGTTGGTGTGTGAGTTGTCTAACTCAAGGGTGTTGGAGTTGTCAAGCTCATGTGTATTGTACTCAGGTTGAGTAGTGGAGCCTCACTGTGTGAGGGGTGGATGTAGGAATCACTGGTGTGATTTCCGAACCACCTAAAAATCCTTGTGCAATGGTTTGATCTGCTTGTCTTCGCTAGATGCTTGCCTAGGGTTTCGATCTCTACTAATTGTATTGATTCACACATCATCTACACACATTCACTCTTCAGATCAGTGAATTGCCACTTTGAATTAATCTCTGATTTGAAGTAATTTTTAATTTGCTTAAGCTTCTGCAGTAATTGGTGTCAGATCTATTCAACCCCCCCCCTTCTAGATCTGTCCATCCATATATCCGATCCTACAATTGGTATCAGAGCAGGTTCATTTCTGTGTCTGATCTGATTTGAGTGTTTTTGTCTGATTCTTGTGTTTCACTTGCTTGAATTATTTGAGTGTTTCATTCACTGCATCTCATCCTGCTTAATGGATTCTCGAGGATTTATTGCTGAAGGTCATTCCATCAATAGGCCACCATTTTTTAATGGATCTGATTACTCCTACTGGAAAAATCGCATGCAAGTCTTTCTTAGGGCTCAGAACTATGAAATTTGGAGGGTAGTTGAAGTGGGTCCCTATGAGAATCAAGGAGATGAGGAAACTTGGACTAGAGAACAGATAAGGAGGGCCACTCTTAACTATAGTGCCATGAACATGCTTCAGTATGCAGTCCATCCAAAAGAATATTCAAGAATATCCATGTGCAAATCTGCTAAAGAGATGTGTGATAAACTTGAGTTAATGTATGAGGGAACATCTCAAGTTAGGGAAACCAAATCTAACATACTTGTCTCTGAATATGAATTGTTTATGATGAAATCTGATGAATCTATCTCTGAAATATTTGCTAGGTTCATGACAATTATCAATGGACTGAAGGCACTTGGTAAGGAGTATACTGATGCTGATTTGGTAAGAAAGATTTTGCGTTCTCTAACATCCATCTGGCATACTAAGGCTACTGTAATTGAAGATTCTAAAGATTTATCTAAAATCTCTTTGGATGAACTCATAGGATCTTTAATGACATATGAGATAAATCTGAAAAGAACTGAAGAATACATGCTTAAGACCAAACCAGTAGCACTTAAAGCCTCATCAAGTAACAAAGAGAAAAATCAAGAGAAATCAAGTTCTGAAGAGTCCGAGTCCAATGAGGATGAACTTGCCCTCATGACTAGGCAATTCAGAAAATTTTTAAAATCAAGAAAAGGAAAGTTTACTGGAAAGAAGAAATTTTCATCTGGCAAAAGGAATACTTCTTTTTCAAATGCTAACTCAAATAGAAATCAAAAGACTGATGAAATCATTATTTGTTACAGGTGCAACAAAGCAGGACATATGAAAGGGGAATGTCCTGAGAATAAAAAGGACAAGTACAAAAAGATCAACAAAATGAAGAAGCCTAAAGCTATGGTAACAACTTGGTCAGATGATGATCCAAGTGAGGATGAAGATGAGAAGACCTCAAGTTCTGGAAATGAGGAGATATGCTTTATGGCTAACAACACTGATGGAAAGGTAAGTACTTCTTTTGAGGAATATACCATTGATGATTGGCAAGATGCATATGCTGAATTGGTTGAAAAATATTCTGAAACAAGAAAAGAGAATAAGCATCTGAAGAAGAAAATTGAAAATCTCTTGCATAACAATTCCTCAATCAGAAGAATTTTTGAACTGGAAAATGAAATATCTAAACTTAATGAAGAAAAACAAACCTTCTAAATGAAATTGATGAGCTCAAACTTGCATCTCAAAAGGTCAATGATAATTTTAAAAACTTTCTGAAAAATTGGAATTGCAACAAAGGGAAAAACAACAAGCTGTTGATGAACTTAAGAATCTAGAAAACCTGCTGAAAGAAAAGGAACAAGTCATTGAAACTTTCACAAAAGGAAAAGACAATCTTGATGCTCTGTTGGGAGCAAACATGAGATCTGAAAAACATGGGCTAAGATTCACCACACAAAAATCCTTGAAAAATAAATCTGTTGAAATGAAAGAAAAACCCTCAAATACTCCTTTGATAAAGTTTGTTAAAAGTTCAAGCCAAGAAAATAACAACAACCAAGTGTCAAATAAAACATCTAAAACTGTCAAGAATAAGAACAAAAACAAATCAAATTAGTCAACATCAGCCAACCAAAAGATGAAAGTTGTAGTTGTTGAGTCGACACAAGTCCAACACAGGTCGACCTCTCCAAATCTGAAAATCAACAATCAGTTAAACAAAAAATCAAATAAAAACTTGAAAAATAACAAAAACACAAAAGGAATCTTTTATGACAGATTTTGGACATCCAAGACAACACATCAAACTGATTGGATTAATTCTTAGAACTAATGGTATCATAATCCTTTTTGGTACCATTCTCAATTCTTTTATCCAAATTTCCCAATGTACCAACAGAACCCTTGGTTTGGATCTCCACACATGAATGATCATGCCCAAATGCATAACTTCCATGCTTATGAAAGAAAGAACACAGGTGTTTTCATTCCAAAAGGAAATGCTAAATTGCAAAAGACAAAAATCACCTCTGAAACAAAACAAATGCAAAAAACAAATCAAATTTGGATTAGAAAAGATCTTTTGTCTATGTTCAAACAAACTGATGGTCCCAACAATGTTTGGGTGCCAAAATCTTCTCTTCTCTGATTTGAATTTTACAGGAAGGTCGTGCATCCAACTCCAATGTTTGGTTTCATGGAAAGAGAGAGAATAATGTTTACATGATCAATCTTGATAAGAACTTTGCTGAAAATATTTGTTTAGTTGCAAATAAAGATGAAATTGCATGGACCTGGCACAAAAGACTTGGTCATGCAAGTTTCAAAACAATAAACAAACTTTTAAGGCTAAATCTGATTAAAGGTCTTCCTGAATCTTTTCCAAACATAGAGAATACTTTGTGGGATATGTGCTCAGGGTAAGCAAACCAGAAAATCTTTTAAAACCTTCAATGATGTACTCACATCTAAGCCACTTGAATTACTTCATATGGACCTTTTTGGCCCAACAAGGATTCTTAGTCTGAGTGGCAAAAGATATGGTTTTGTCATTATTGATGATTTTACTAGATTTACATGGGTTATCTTTCTATCCCACAAGAGTGATACTTGTCTAGAATTCAGGAATTTCTGTACCTCTACCTTAACTGGTTTTTCACATAAAATCAAATTCATTTTAACTGATCATGGGGGTGAATTTGAGAATAAATCTTTTTTGATTTGTGTGCTGAACTACACATCTTTCACAAGTTTTCTTCTCCAAGAACTCTAGAACAAAATGGAGCTGTGGAAAGAAAGAATAGAACACTTGTGGAAATGGCTAGATCCATGCTCTTGGAAAGTAAATTACCCAAATCCTTCTGGGCTGAAGCTATAAATACAACAAATCATATTCTCAACAGAGCATTGGTCAGACCAAAAATCAGAAAAACCCCTTATGAACTGTTGAAAAATAAAAAGCCAACTTTGTCTTACTTCAAGGTCTTTGGGTGCAAATATTTTGTACATAATAACAACAAAGAAAACCTTGACAAATTTGATGCTAAAAGTCATGAAGCCATCTTTCTTGGTTATTCTGAAATCTCTAGAGCTTTTAGAGTTTATACTCTAAAAAAAAAAACTGTGGAAGAATCTCCACATGTAGTCTTTGACGAAAATTCTTTTTCAACTCACTATTCTAAATCTTGCAGGCACTCTCAAGATAATGAAGAGGACGACTTCATTGTTGATTCTTCACCAACTGTTGAGGAGAATGAAGACTCATGTGAAAACTTGAACAATTACTCACCTACCCCAAGTGGATCAGGTAATATTGTTCCAAACTTAAATGCACCTCAACAGGTAATTTTTGAACACAGATTTTTGAGAGATCACCCAATTGAGAATGTAGTTGGCAATGTGCATGATAGAGTTAGAACAAGACCATCTTTTCTGAATGCAATCCATGAAGACCCACTAGCACTAATCTCCCAAATTGAACCCAAATCAATTGATGAAGCTCTAATGAGTGCAGATTGGATCAATGCAATGCATGATGAACTTCATCAATTTGACAGAAATCAAGTGTGGGAATTAGTACCTAGACCTAGTGATCAATCTGTTATTGGTACTAGATGGGTATTTAGAAATAAATTGAATGAAAATGGACAGGTTGTAAGGAATAAAGCTAGACTAGCTGCCAAGGGGTATAATCAAGAGTTTGGTATTGATTTTGAAGAGTCATATGCCCCTGTAGCTAGGCTAGAAGCTGTAAGAATATTTCTTGCATTTGCATCATCTCTAAGATTCAAAGTTTACCAAATGGATGTCAAAAGTACCTTTTTAAATGGATACATCAAAGAAAATGTTTTTGTAGAACAACCTCCAGGCTTTGAAAATAAAAATTTCCTGATCATGTTTTCAAACTTCATAAGGCTCTTTATGGTCTTAAACAAGCTCTAAGAGCTTGGTATGACCGTTTGAGTTCATTCTTGTTGGAGAAAGGATACACTCGAGGTAATGTTGATCAAACTTTGTTCACAAAAACAGTAAAGGAACAAATTATTGATGTCCAAATTTATGTCGATGACATAATTTTTTGATCCACAAATAAAGGCTTGTGCACAGAATTTGCTGATCAAATGAAAACAGAATTTGAAATGAGCTTAATGGGTGACTTACAATTCTTTTTGGGATTGCAGGTTAACCAAACCAGAGAAGGAATCTTCATAAGTCAAACAAAGTATGTCAAAGAACTCCTGAAAAGGTTTGACTTCTAGAACCTCAAGCACTCAATCACACCAATTGCAGTAAATGTAAAACTAGAAGAAGACTCACTTGGTAAGTCAGTAGACTCAAAGACATACAGAGGTATGATTGGATCTCTACTCTATCTCACCACTTCTGGACCTGATATTCAATTCAGTGTATACTTGTGTGCAAGATTTCAAGCTAATCCTAAAGAAAGTCACATGCTTGCTGTTAAAAGAATCTTCAAATATCTTGTTGGAACATGTGATCTTGGCCTTTGGTATCCTGCTGGTTGTAAATTTGATTTGATTGCTTATTGTGATGTGATTATGCAGGGTGTAAACTTGATAGAAAAAATACTAGTGGCTTATGCTTATATCTAGGTGGATGCCTGATCTCTTGGGCCTCCAAAAAGTAACACTCAGTGGCTCTATCCACTGCAGAGGCTGAGTATGTTGCAGCTGGTTGTTGTGGCACTCAAACCTTTGGGTGAAACACCAGCTCCTAGATTATAATCATGAGTTAGGTTGCATTCCCATTCTTTGTGATAACACTAGTGCTATCAACTTGTCTAAAAATCCAATTCAGCATTCCCGCACAAAACACATTGAAATAAGACACCATTTTTTAAGGGATGAGGTGGCTAAGAGATCCTTTGAACTTCTTTTCATTGAAACTGAAAAATAAATTGCTGACATCTTCACAAAACCTCTTCCTGACAGTAGATTTTCATCCTTAAGGAGAGAGCTTGGGCTATGTAAATGTCCACATTCCTCTTGACCTCCTTCTCTCTTTGGGTTGAGTGTGTATGTATCTTTGTGTAGGCACATTCTGAGGGGGAGTCATTGCTTCTTGTTGTACATATTCTTTTCTTCTTACATTCTTATGTCTGACCTTATTTCAGATAAACCTCTTTCCATTTCCTTTGCAAATACATTCTTCACTCTCACAGTGTATTGAAATTCTTGGTATATCAAATAGTGATTTGAAGAAGGACAAGTTATGCTTGTCTGGACACTTTTACTATGCGTGAGTATATGTCTCCGCCAAGTATCAAGAATCCAATATGCAATGGCTGAGGGGGAGTCTTTATCTTGATGGAAATTTCTGGGATCAACCATACAGGGGGAGTTAAAGAATTCATAATTTCTGTCTTACAAAATTTCACGCTTAATTTCTTGAGTTATCACAACTCCCACTCATGATATGTTCACTAATTCCTTTACAGAAACTCCAAAATGCATTTTTTTTTACTGATCTACTACATCCTTACAGTCAATCAACAACCATATTCCAAAAATCCTACAGTAATTTAACTTTGTTTCAAGATTTGAAGATCATATGTGCATTGAATTTAGACATTTCTTTTTCAACTGATATGGGAAAGGTTGATCTCAATTTTATCATATTCTCCTTACATCTATCATTCAACAGAGCAATAGCACTAATGCTAAGAAACTACACACATTCACAAAGAATGAAGTGCCATGTATGTCATGAAGTGTTTTTGCTATCTCTGCTCAAAGGGGTTCAACAAAATTTAACATAAAAAAAAATATTGATGATGACTGAGTAACTGGAAATATTGGTGTCTGGTAAACGTCTATTTTCATGTCAAAAGGTTGTCACTTGCCCCCTTGAAACTAGATAATGCACAAATCTTTAGTAACCAGGGACTATGGTGTGTAAAAATCATTAGTTCTTGTGTAAACAAGACTTGCTACATTTGATAGTTTGATATAAAATAAAAAAAAAGTCCAAGGAGAATCAATCAAACTAAACAACTTTTCCCAACTTCAGTTTGCTTAAGACTGTTTAATTTCATCATACATGACTTCAATCCAAAGAAATTTTCATTACTATGGATTCGACGAATATGGAAGTTGCCATTGATTGTGTAGAATGTCCGATATCACTCAAACTGGCATTTCAGTGTTTCATCTCAATTGATGCACATATCATGTAGGTTGTTGTTTAACACTTGGGTTAATAATGGACTTTTGCTGAGGATTGAAATATGACTTCTTTGACATCTTAATAATTCTTGACAAGTTGATTCCATTTTTTTTATATCCATCATCATAAAGGTTCCATCTCTGCATGTCCTGCTCAATTCATCTATTTTCTGCCAGGCCAGGTCGACACAACCTCCTTCTGTGTCGACACAGTCCCTGGCCAGGTCGACACATATTCCTTCTTGTGTCGACACTAAAGCACTTCCGGGCAAATCTTTCTGTGCGGTATCGTTTAAGGGCTAGACGAACCCGCGGTTCATCTTACCCTCTCACCCCTTTTTCTTCCTCAGGTCAACCCCCCCGCCGTCATTCCACCCTTGGAAACGCCTGATTCCTCTCTTGTTTCCGCCATCCTGCTCCTCTCCTCCCATCTTCTTTCTCTCATCCTCTTCCCTCCATCTCTCCTTCCACGATGCCCCCCAAGCAGCCCCCTCGTCGCGGCGCCAGGTCTAGGGCCACTGCCCAAGCGGCTGTTGTTGACGTACTTCCTACTGAGAGGAGAAGCAAGCGCCATCATGACCCCGCTGAGCAACAGGGTGTATCTTCCCCTTCTCCTACTACATCCAAAAGAGGTAAGCCGTCATCCTCTGATTGTGGAAAATTGCCCAGAGTTCCTCGTCAGACCCGAAGAAAGATTTTATCAAGTCCTTCAAATGCTTCAGAAGGGTCCTCCTCCACATCTTCTGGTTCTTTCCATTCTTCTGAAGCTGCTACACCCTCCAAGATTATTTCTGAAGGCAAATCTATTCTCAAGCCTAGGGCTGTTGATTTGACTGATGAAGACTTTGCCAATGCATTTCCTGATGTCTCTCGTTTCTTCAAGTTTCAAGGCTGGTTGCCTTTCATTTCTGAATTTCGCACCTTTTACCCAAGACTGGTGCAAGAGTTCTAAAAGAACTTAACTGTCTTGCCAGAGGGATATCAGTCTGAGGTTAAAGGAGTTTCCTTTGTGCTATCCACTGAACTAGCCTCCACTTTGTTCGAAGTTCCTGATGAGGGTGAAGATTATCATGCTTTTGAATTTGATTTGCATGAAGCATATTCTCTACTTATTGGTCTTCCTCATGATGAATCATACTCCAAGCAGACCTATGTGACTAGGTTGAACACAAACACCTTTCCACCTGTTTTACGACTGATTCATCACATTCTCACAACAATAATCACACCACAAGGTGGTGGAAGTGATAGATTGACTGATATTCAGAGGTTCATTCTCTACTGCATGAAAAAGGAAATCAAAATCAATTTGCATGTGATAATGTACCAAATTATGTCTGAAACTGTAAGGACGGATCTTCATAGGTCACTACCCTATGCTGCTCATCTTACTGCTGTCTTTGAACACTTTGGTGTGTCCCTTGCCAATGAGAAAGCTCAGACAATTCCAAAATCCAATATTTACTGTTTGAAGCATTTGCAAAAATTCATGGGTTTTAGAATTGAGGGTGATGAAGTTAGAAGAGGTCCAGTCATTGAGGCACCAGCTACACCTGAGGAAGTAGACCCTCCTCCTGCTGTTCACTCTCCATAGCCTGTTCAGGAGGATCAGCCCCCCCATCTGAGATTGGAGTCCCAATTCCTCAGGATATACCTCAATCACCCACAACGCATGCCTCTTCCCCACTCATTCCTGATGTGGATCCTCCATCATTCTTTCCCCAATTCCATGGTTCAGCTTCTACTTCCACTGGTGGACCTTCTGTTCCACCTGAATTGTATTCTTTTTTGGAAGACAAGTTTGGCACCATCACCTCCTCTATACAACAAATGTCAGAAAATTTTGAACTTCGCATTCAGAGGTTGGAAAACTCAGTGAATGGTCAGTTCATCAAGCAAAAGGAGGCAGCTGATCATGCAACCCAAAGATTTAACAGGCTCATTGGCACCTTAGGTGATGCTTCTGTTCAATTGAAAGACCATCAAGACAAGCTTGAAAAAGTTCTTCAAGGGATTTTAGCTAACACTCAGAAAAATATCTTCAACAGTCAGGAAGCTATTTCTCAAATATCAAAGGCCAGACTTTCTTTTGCTCACATGGTGGATGATATGGAAGGTATGAAGAATCTGTCAGCTCATATTGATCAAGAAATGGTTGCTCTCAAGAGTGAGTTTCGCACTCTTAACAGACATGGTGGTTTTGCTAGCTCTTCTTCAGCCTCCCAACCTATGTCAGCTGATCTTACTGCCTTTCAAGCCAACATGTATGACAATTCTCAGAGATTGGAAGAACTACTGCATACTCATTTGGCAACTATGCAAACTCAGCTGAGATCCAACTTATCTGCTATAGAGACAAGACTGAAGTCCATAGAGTCTATTTTACTTCCTATTCCTCCTCCACCTCCATCCTCTTGATGGATATTGTATTTTGATGATGTCAAAGGGGGAGAAGGAGTGTTCTTTATTGTGAATGGATGCTTGTTTGCAAACACTTTTTGTATGTAAATGTCACATCTTGTATGGTTCTTTTGGTTATTTTTGAAAAGACCTGGTTGTTAGTAACATTATGTTTTGATTGTGAAAATTGTCACACGTTACTAAATTTTGTTCAATGGCATTTGATGAAGTTAATGGAAATGTTGAAACACATTGTTCATTGTCATTCAGTGTGTGTGCTTAAACTTTGTGAAAGAATGGCTTAAAATCACATCCTCAAGAGAATCAGAATTTGATGATTAATTTAATGTTGCTATCATCAAAAAGGGGGAGAATGTTGGGTTGAGTGTGAATTTAATATATTTCTCCTCATAGTTTTGATGATGACATGTTGTGATTTTAATGCCTAATGGATGGAACATGTTACATACATCACTTATGTAATAACAACGCTCAAAGCATGTTTCCAAACACATTACATCACATACCTTGATGATAATATCTTGTACTAATGGTTTATGTGTTGAATTCTCAGGGACATACAATTCTTATCATGGTAGTGTCAACATACCCATTGATGGTGTTGACATTGGGTATCATTCCCTGAAGCAATTTCATGAAGACAAGGTCCAGTGTGTCGACACAGTCCCTAGTAGTGTCGACACTAGACCCAGTCTCTAGAAGACCCAGTTGCCTGACTGGGACAGTGTGTCGACACAGCCAGTGGCAGTGTCGACACTAGACCCATCTCCCAGAAGATCCTTTTGCGCAATTGGGACAGTGTGTCGACACACTCAGAGGCAGTGTCGACACACTCCGGTTGAATTTTCATCTTAAGATCCATCTGGACACGTGGCCTCCTAGGGATCAATGGGATTGGTCTTGGATCATGTGCCCACGCACTCCAAGGGTACCATTGGCCATGTTGGGCTATAAATACCCCACCAATTGGCCCCCAAGCCATAGAAGTCCTCCAGATCATTCCAGCAAAAGCTTTTGGCAGCAAGAAGGAGGATTCTCCCGCTCCTGCTCCTCTTGGTGCTCGGTGACCCATCTACATCCTTGAAAAAGCACAAGAAGGTGAAGTAGATCTCTGAAGAAGAGGTTGAAACATCTCTCAAGGGAGTAGATCCAACAGAAGCAAGCAATTGAGGAGAATTCGAGGGTGATTCAGAGGCAATTGTAGCAGAGCATCGCCCAAGGAATCAAAGCATCAAAGGATCTCCTCAATCCAAACTTCTGCAAGGGATTTCTACTGAAGAACATAATCTGTATCAAATTCTCTTTACTCTTCAAGTGTTCTTCTGATTCATTCTGGGGGATTGTGCATAAATTGTTGCACAAGTCTCTGTGAATGAATTCATTCTAAATCAGATCATTGCTAGAGGATTTGATTTATGTGTTCTTGATCTAGCTTGTGTCTTGTGAGCCTTTGTGCTCGATTGTGTTGAGTTGAACACTCTCTGTGTGTTTGAGCGATATGTGCTCAGTTTCTAGAGCAGTTGTGCTCTAGAGTTGGTGTGTGAGTTGTCTAACTCAAGGGTGTTGAAGTTGTCAAGCTCCAGTGTGTATTGTACTCAGGTTGAGTAGTGGAGACTCACTGTGTGAGGGGTGGATGTAGGAATCACTAGTGTGATTTCCGAACCACCTAAAAATCCTTGTGCAATGGTTTGATCTACTTGTCTTCGCTAGATGCTTGCCTAGGGTTTCAATCTCTACTAATTGTATTGATTCACACATCATCTACACACATTCACTCTTCAGATCAGTGAATGGCCACTCTGAATTAATCTCTAATTTGAAGTAATTTTTAATTTGCTTAAGCTTCCGCAGTAATTGGTGTCAGATCTATTCAACCCCCCCCCTCCTTCTAGATTTGTCCATCCACATATCCGATCCTACAAGGGGGAGCAAAGGATAGAGACAAAAGATGTGCCTATGGAAGATGTTCCAGTTCTGGGGGAGCAATCAATTGAGAAAGAGGCAGCAACAGTTCACGAGGAGCAAATGCCAATGCCCCATTGATGATCTGTTTAGAGAAGGCATTGTGGAAAGTGCCTCAAAAGAAGAAATTGAAAATGTTGATCATGAAGAGCCCGTGGTTAGGGCAAGAGAAGACAAAGGAAAAAATGTGGCTAAAGAAGTTCCTCTCCTCACCAGTAAGCCACACAGAAGATCTGGGAAAAAGAAGTTGAAAATCAATTTGAAACCTGTTGTTGAGCGCCTGGATGAGCAAGGAAAAATTTTGTGTTCCGTGAGGTCAGATGTGGCCTCCATTTTTATTAGTCAAAGCTCATCTGCCCATTCATTAGGGGCACTGTGATCTAAACTTGAAAGCCTTCAAAAAGATCATGACAGTCTGAGGAATATGTTTGTAGATTGTCAGCATTTTTGAGGGAGCACTTACCATCTCATGCCCCTCCTGTTGGTAGTACAGGGCCATCAGGGCCAAGTGAAGAGTCTAATAGGCCATCAGGGCTTGTCATTGCAGAACAACAGCCAGAAGAAGAGTGGCCATCAGGGCCTTTGTCTGAAAAGCCTGCAGGGCCACCAAAGCCAATTCCTGTTGAGGATGAGCTCGCTGAACAAGTAGTTGCTGCTGAGGAATCTGGGCCAGCAGGGCCAGTAGAGGTTGCTTCACCTCCAGTGGAATTTGTGGCTGCAAGAGAAGAAGATCATACTATAGCTTCAGAGCCGTCTGTCCTTCCTACCCTTCCCACTCTAGCACCTCCTTCTCCAACCACCTCATCCACTACTCCTCCAGCTCCTCTCACCTTCAAACGACCCCGATCCAGAACCATTTCCTCACCTACACCTTTCTCTTCCCAAACTCCTTCATCTCCTACTTCCTCCACCTTTATCTTCTGTTGAGGTTCCTCCTGCATCTTCTTCAGCAGGAGCCTCTTCTAGTGGTCCTTCTTCTTCAGGGCCTTCTGATCTCCCTTCCATCACCCCTGCTTCCCTCTTCCATCCTAAAACACCCCCTTCTTTCATTACTATTATTCCTGAGGGTGCCCAATTAGCTCACACATAAATCCAGGACATCAAGGATGAATTCGAAGTAGCAATACTTCATTCAGTCCTGGCTGTTGGGACCCACTCTCATAGGACAGGCTCTTCCAGTCCTATTCCTAAGAAGATGAGACTCACTTCCACCCATCCTGTCTCTTCTGAACCTTGTTATCCTCCCCTTTGGTTCTCTCTTTCCATTTCCAATAAGCAACAACCTATCTATGAGGAATTTCCTTAAAAGGTAGTGTTTGCTCACCTCTTTGGCCTTCCTTTCCAAAATCTTTCGGCCCATCTCAATACCATCTTCCCTTATGCTTTTATTTCCAAGGCTCAACAGTCAAAAAATTTTCCATGACTGAAGCCAAAACTGAAGAACAATGGCTCGGAGCAACAGAGATCTGTACAATCAGTTTCGTCGTACTCAAGCTGCCAGATATCCACCCAGAGACGCTCCTCTCCCTCTCTCTGAATGGTTTCAGATTCATCATAAAATCTTTTTGGCCCCTTCATTCAGAAGGAAATCAAGTTCATCCGGCAATACAAAATGTACTGCGATTACTGATAATTACAAAAATTTTAGTGTTAAATTTCATACATTTAGTCAATTTTAAACAGTCTTTGTCCATAAATGATGCACAATTTAATTTTAATTCTTATTTTCATCCATTAATAGGTTTTCGAGTATATTAGTTAAATAATTTTTGGTAGAATACACTAGTTAGATAAAGTCAACAATTCTTTGAATAGTTTGACTAATAAAAGTGTTTCCTTTTTCAGATACATTGTACATAAATAATCGGTCTTCTTATCATTTTTCGTAATATTTTCTAAAAAATCCTTGTAAATCATTCTTGTAAATAATTCACATTTTAAATGGATAAAACTCACCCAATATCATCCTTTTAAATCATATAATATACTTCTTTACTCTCATCTCACCAAATCATGCCACATACCCCCATATGACAATTACATATTTTTTATCTCATCTCACTGTAACCAACCACATCTTAAAACGTTTTCTTTCTTTCCGGGTCAAAAGAAGCTGCTGGAAGTAGCTGGAAATGGGGTTGGTTTGTGCTGAGCTCTGGCCGATGGAAGCTGGAGGCGCAGGTGTGAGGGTTTGCTGCTGTGTGTGATTTTGCTGCGCGCCTGAAGCTGGAGTGGGCTGTTGGCGGTGGGCAGCTGCTGCTAGTGTGTGCAAAGCAAGGGCCACGACTTGTGAAGGCTGGCGACCAGACCAGGTGTGCACAGGGTTCCTGTGCATGGCGCTGTGAAGCGGATCTGGAGCTGGTCTGGATCGGTGGGCTGGGCGATGTGGCGTGCTCCTGTGCACAGATGCGATGATGTTGACGGACCGGTGCTGGGAGGCGCGGTGATGGCTGGTGCGATGGAGGCTCAGATGAGATGGTGAAGCTGGGGTTTGCAGGTGAAGGCGGCTGGGTGTGCAAGCGGATCTGGCCTGATCTGGTGGCAGATGGAGGTAGTGTGTGCGGACCACGGCGGTTTAGCTCGGATTAAATGGTGCTTGCGGATGGCACATCAGATGCAGGGCTGAGGCGTGCGACGCAGGCAGATCGTCCTGCTGGGCGCTGATGTGGCCGGATCGTGCAGAGGCGGGTAGCGGAGCTCGCCAAGGCGCCCGAGCACCTATAAAAGGGACCCCAAGGCCCAGGAACTGGGGGTCTTCGCTCGGCGGTAGGAATTTCTTAGGATTTTAGTTTTCTTCCCTGTATTTTCCTTTTGGCAGAACAGTGAGGGAGACGGGTTGGCCGGTTCTCTGCTTGTTCTTCTTATCAGTTCTTGTTCTTTCTTGTACTTTCTGTTGAGCAGTGAGAGCAGAGGGTGTTGAGAGGTCACTGGTTCGTAATTTTGAAGATTTTTTTTTTAGTTTCCATTTTTCCTGAGTTCAGCAGAGCAGAGGAGGGTTGAGGTTTTCTTATGTCTTTAGTCTCTTTCTGTTCTTCCAGTATTGTAGAAGGGATTAGCCAGTTCGAGAGTTCAGATTTTAGAGAGAGTTATTTTGCAAATTTCTTTTCTGTACTTCTTCCTTCTGTAAGCATCATGGAATTGGAGTTCAGCATTTGGAGGGGATTCTAGTTTAGTATTTTGCATTCTATTTTTGGTCTTCTTCGTTTCTTCTGTCAGATGGTTGTGTTGGAGAGTTTGATCCATGAGATTGTTCATTTCTTTGCATTTAATTGTCCATTTTATCTGTGTGCTTTGTCTCTTTCTTCTGTTGGTAAGATCAATCCAGAGGAGTTCGGTTGTTATGGCTGTAAGGATTCGATTTAGGGAATTTATCATTTTTCTGGGTTCTGTTCGTCTGAGAGGATTCTGCTCTTCGGAGGGGAAATTGTAATTTCTGTTTCTTTCTTCTGTGAATGGTTTGGTTGGGAGATTTGGATTCGGTTGCATTTTTCATTTCTGATTGTGTTCCTGAGTTTGGTCTATTTCATTTCTTCTAAGTTCTCTTTTCTATGTTTTTAGTTTGATCCAACGGGTGTTGAGTTCTGCATTTTTAGGATTTCTTCCGGAGATCAGAGCTGGAGAGTTTTACTGTTGCTGTGAGAATTAGAGTCTGGGATTCTAGAGGCTTGTTTGATTTGGTGCGATGTTGGGAGTTCTGTTGTTTTGTGAGGAGGTTTCTGGTTCAACATATGTTTTTATTCAGCATTTGTTTTTTTGAGAGTAGTGATCCGGTGTTTGTGGAGAGTTATGACTGTTCATCCCCTGAGCTATAGGGTACATGGCTATATTGGTTTGATAATGTTCTTTTGAGATTTCTTGCTCTGTCACCTTCTCATTTCTTTAAATTTTAAATCATTTTAGAATTAGAGTTACATCGTTGTGCAATCTTAGTTTAATTTCTATTTCAGATTTCTGTCTACTTGTTTGATCCCTCAATTGTGAGGGTACATTGGTATCAATTCTCTTTCATCTCAATTCCGTGAGAATATTGTCAAATCAAAGTAGTTTAATTCAAATTCTATTCAGCCTCTCTGTGGATATGACCTGTTCTCACTACTATGCTAGTTCATCTTTGTAATTTTCAATTTGTGAGACAGTTTAGAGGAAGTGCGCATTTTGACGTGTGCGAAGAACTCTGGACAACGAAGATGCACAGTCAACAATGTTGCGCGTTCATCTTGACGCCGTTGCCGGGGAGGCATTAGAGTTTGATTTAATTCTGTTTTGATTTGATTTCATTTGCGTTGGGCTTTACATTGACTTGTTATTGGGCTTTCATTTCAGATTTGCACAAGGAGTGGAACTTGAAGATTGGGCTTGTCATTTGAAGCCCATTGGAGGAGCTTGCTGATTTCTGCTTTTACAATTGCTTTTAATTCAGAAATTTAGACAGGGGAGTGTGAGAAGCTTGTAGTGAGGTTTTCATGTACTCTCTATGCATGTACAGAGATTTCTTTCACGTTGGCATGTAATAATTGGCCTCTTGGTGGTTTGATTGGTTTGGCATTAGTCTATAGTACCACTTCATATTTTCTTAGTTAAATTTCATTTCATTCAGTTTAAAAAAAACTAAATAAAAATTAAAAAATTCTAAAATCTAAAAATTTTCCAAATCGCTCTTTCATGTTAGCCGTTTGTTTGTAAATAAAAATTTCATCTCTCAAGATTAGAATCCTATGTTTTAGGACATTCATCATCTTAATTGCCATTTGAATTTCATTTTCTTGCATTGAAGAGTGCGGGGGAAAGGTAAGACTTCCATCGCTCATTTCATGCATTAGTCTTAGCATTAGAAAACCCTTATTTAAAATTGATCTGTGCATTTCATATTTGAAAATGGGACTGCTTAAGGGCTTCACCCATTAGAATAAAAAGATAAGGTGAGGGATTTCATCACCCTTTCCTTTGCCCAAAAATCACAAATTTTTTTCCACATTCTTGCATTTGCCTCAGCTTTCAATAAAAACCAGTAGACTTGGCCCTAGGGTTCATAATTAGATTTGTTCTTTCTTAATTCTAAGACTTCTCTTTAGTCTGGTGTCTAGGATTAGAGGTTAAAAAGCTTACGCTTAAGCGAGCTAGAGGTTACTTAATTGGGTCCTTGTGAAAGCAAGGGGGGCCTCCCTCTACTCCACCTCTTACCTGACCGGTACAAGAAGAGTTAGGATTGGACTTAAGCAAGTATAAATCTGATTTTGAGAAAAATAACATAAGTCAAAGGAACACTTAGTGGTAGGTTAATTTGATTTGAAACTGTTTGTTTGTTTGTGTTTGTTTAAAAATTCATCAAAAATCAATAAAAATCTTAAAAATTCAAAAATCATAAATAGAGGGCTTTTCATCTGTGCATGCTTGGTAGACGTTCTCTGGACTTAGATTTGGCTCAACCTATAGACGAGATTGAAAGATTCTTTCATAGAATGGCCAATCAAAACCAGAACCAAGTTGTTAGAAATGTAGAAGAGGTTGCACCCAGACAAATGAAGGAATACTTCATTCCTTCTGACTATCAACCTGCCACTTGCATTAGGCCAAAAATTCCAGCAAATCATTTTGAGATCAAACCTAGAACCATTCAAATGTTACCATCCTTCTATGGCAATCCCAATGAAGATCCTTATAGGCATATAGATGAGTTCCTAGAGATCTGTTCCACTGTAAGGATCCAGAATTTCACAGAAAATGCCTTAAGGTTGACCCTATTTCCATTCTCCTTAAAAGACAAAGCTAAACATTGGTTGGACCATAGGGAGAACCATTACAACATGGCCAGAAATGCAGCAAGAGTTTTTAAAGAAATTTTACCCGATTGGCCGAACAAACACTATGAGAAGAGCAATCACTGGATTTTCCCAACACCCGGGAGAATTAATGCATGAATCATGGGAAGACTAAAGGAGTTGCTTAGAAATGCCCCCATCATGGTTTGTCGAGGTGGCAAATAGTTCAAGCTTTTTATGAAGGTTTAACTGAATCGAATAGGCAAATGGTTGATGCTTCGTGTGGGGAGCATTCATGACTAAGAGTGAGGATGAGGCATATATCTTTTTGAAACATTGAGTGAGACTCTATCAATCATGCCTCACTCTACTCTTATGAGAGAGCATTAGGACCCATAAAGAAGGCAGGGATGTATGAAGTAAGAGGGAGAGGAGAATCAGATTCCAGGGTAGAAGATCTGATAGCTAAACTTGATCAGAGGTTGGAGCAGAAGTGGGAACAAAAATTCGATCAATTGTTGTCTTTGACTGGGCAAGCCACACCCAAATTTTCTCAAACACCTGAAACTTGTACTATGTGTGCTAGCCCAGCTCACTCCACAAATGCTTGTCCCATTACTGCCCAATTACCCCCTTTCATTCAAGAACAAGTGCAAGCTGCACAAGGTTTTCAAAAACCCTCCTATGATCCATATTCCAACACATACAATCCGGGTTGGAGAAACCATCCAAATTTTTCATGGAAAAATCAATCTGAACAAGTTTCTCAACCTTCCTTTAAGCAAACCATGTACGGTCAATCCTATCCCAATCAGAATTCGAGATTTGGCCAATCTTCTAACTCAAAACCTCCACAATTCCAAGGAAATCAAAATTCCAATCATTTGCTCATACAAATTTCCAACAACCTTCATTGAATCAACCACCACCTCCTCAACCCAATTGGGATGATAAAATGAACCAACTCCAAAACATGATGGCGACTCTATGCCAAACTGTGCAAGAACAACAACTCAATATCAAACTCAAACTCAAATTTTCAACAAATTTGGCAAGGATAGAGTCTCAAATTGCTGATATATGTCAAAGGAGGGAGACTGGTCAGTTACCAAGTCAAACCGTAGCAAACCCAAGAAACAACCCTCCTGGATTCTATCAGAACCAGCAATACCATCAAGCTCAGGGTATAGACCACCACCTGCTAGACCAAATATACCTCCACCACAAAACCAACAACAAGCTTTTGTCCAGAATATTCCAGCACCACAATTTCAAAATCAACCTATACAAGAGGACCATCCTCCTACCCAAGCTGGGGGCTCTCAAGTAGAAAATGTGAAAGCTGTGTTAACCTTAAGAAGTGGGAAAATCAGAACAAATCCTCACCCTCACATGTCAACATTGAATGAGGATAAAGAAAATGAAATTGAGATTGAGGAAGAGAGTGAAGAAAATATTGAAAAAGAAAAATCCAAGGGAAAAGAGAAAATGATTGAAGAACCTCTAGACAAAATCAAAGCCAATGAGGATCCAAGCTGCTACATTCCAAGAGTTCCTTTTCCTGAAGCATTAAAGCCAAAATCCAAAAACAAACAAACTGGTAATGAAGAACTCTTGGAATTGTTTAAGCAAGTTCATGTCAACATTCCTCTCCTTGATGCCATTAAGCATGTGCCTGCTTATGCCAAATTCTTAAAAGAAATGTGCACTCCAAAACGTGAAATGAGAAATAAAACTGAAACAATCATTCTTCCAGAAACTGTGAGTGCCATTATCTTGAACAAACTCCCTAAAAAGCTCAAGGATCCAGGCACTCCACTAATTCCTTGCACCATCGGTGGAGTCACTTTTGAGAGTAGTCTTGTGGATCTGGGAGCCAGTGTCAATCTCCTACCTTATGCCATTTTTGAGAAATTCAAGTTAGGAGAATTGAAACTCACTTCTGTTGTCCTTCAACTAGCCGATCGTTCTGTCACCACTCCTAAAGGCTTAGTTGAGGACGTTATCATAAAAATCAATGAGTGTTACTTCCCTGCCGATTTCATCATTCTGGACATGAACACTCCTCAAGATTTAACTCAGTCCACAGTCATCTTGGGTAGACCCTTTTTGGCCACAGCTAGAGCCAACATTAATTGTGCTACCGGGATGATGGATATATCATTTGGGGATGAGCGGGTTAGTATCAACATTTTTAAGGCATCTGGGCATCAGGATGAAGGAGAGAGTTGTCTAGTGGTAGACTCCTTGGAGGAAGCTTTTGAGAAAGAAGCAGTAGACCAACCATGTGCTCTAGAGTTTAAGGAAGAGAATAATCCAAAGCCAAAGCCAAAAATCTATAAAGCCAAAGACAAAGCATTCCATGATAACACATTCATAGAAAATTTTTTCAAGTGCATGATAAGGTCTGGCTATTTAATTCTAGGCTTCGTGGAAATTTGAAGTCCCGATGGGATGGTCCTTACACTGTTGTCAAAGCTTGTGATAATGGTGCTGTCATTATTCTTGACCAAAAAAACTGGATATTCATTCACTGTCAATGGGCAAAGGTTAAAGCATTTCTTTGAAAGTCCATCTTCTGTAAAATTGATTCTACCAAGCTAGCTGAGCCAAATGAAGCCTAATTGCGTCTGGCTGAAGACGATAAACTTAGCGCTTCTTGGGAGGCAACCCAAGTGTACAGATTTCTTTTATCAGGTAATTTTCTGTCTTACTTTCTTTTCCTGTAAATAGTAGGGGGAGGGTAGAATAAGCATGCATTCATAGACCGCATCCCAACCATTGCTTCATTTCTTTTTCTTGAGCTTGTACATATGCAAATAAAATTTCACAATGTTTCATCTTTGAATAAAAATGCGTGGCTTTGCGCATCCCAGATTAGGTGTGTGATCTTTAACCATTAAAATTTGTGGTTGTCACATTCCCTTGCAAGTATCCATGTTAGGTAGCCTCTAGTAAAGGATTACATGTACCTCTTGTCTACCTTATGTAAGGATTTATGGCAAGAAGTTTTCATACACACACTACACAGCCACTGAGACTAGCTGAACCCGAATGTAGCAAATTTGTCAAGGCTAGTAGGAGAGAGGTGATTGGTTTTATCCCTTCCCCTTAAGTGAATTTGTGAAGGAAGTGAAGGTGTGTGATCAAGGAACCTGACTGTCCATCCTTCCTTTAAGAGGGAAAGAAAAGAAAAGTAAAAAGAAAAAGCAAAAACAAAAGAAAAATATATCTATGAAAAATGCCCCGGATCTGAGTAAAGTTGGACTCGCTACTCTTGAAAAGTGATGGGTTGTGCAGCATTGTGGATGAAAAAAAAAAAAAAAATTCTGAGTGCACAAAGTGCAAATAAGGGACAAAAGTCTTCAACTTAGAGAGATAATCCTCAAGGAAGTTGGGCAGAATGGAACTGAGAGAAACAACCCGATCTGACTAAGCAAGGATCTATTCCACAATTCTTTCTTCTCCCTCAAATCAATCTAATCTCAATACTAGCTAAAGCAGAGGAGTTTCAGAAGGCTGAGTGAACTCTTAAGTGAGCTACCATTTGTGCACAAATTTCTTGCCATAAGCCTTTACAATTAGGAAAGACATGTACCCACATTAATCTTTTACATGATGGTTGTTTATCATGAGACATTGCATCTTCTAGTCCTACATTTGGAGTAATTTTTATTGCTAAGAGACTAGCAATGTTCAGTAGGGGGAGTGATAATTACAAAATTTTCGTGTTAAATTTCATACATTTAGTCAATTTTAAACAGTCTTTGTCCATAAATGAATGCACAATTTAATTTTAATTCTCATTTTCATCCATTAATAGGTTTTCGAGTATATTAGTTAATAATTTTTTGGTAGAATACACTAGTTAGATAAAGTCACAATTCTTTGAATAGTTTGACTAATAAAAGTGTTTCCTTTTTTAGATACATTGTACATAAATAATCGGTCTTCTTATCATTTTTCGTAAATATTTTCTAAAAATCCTTGTAAATCATTCTTGTAAATAATTCACATTTTAAATGGATAAAACTCACCCAATATCATCCTTTTAAATCAATCATATACTTCTTTACTCTCATCTCATCTCACCAAATCATGCCACACTACCCCCATATGACAATTACATATTTTTTTATCTCATCTCACTGTAACCAACCACATCTTAAACATTTTCTTTCTTTCCGGGTCAAAAGAAGCTGCTGGAAGCAGCTGGAAATGGGTTTGTTTTGTGCTGAGCTCTGGCCGATGGAAGCTGGAGGCGCAGGTGTGAGGGTCTGTTGCTGTGTGTGATTTGCTGCGCGGCCTGAAGCTGGAGCGGGCTGTTGGCGGTGGGCAGCTGCTGCTAGTGTGTGCAAAGCAAGGGCCACGGCTTGTGAAGGCTGGCGACCAGACCAGGTGTGCACAGGGTTCCTATGCATGGCGCTGTGAAGCGGATCTGGAGCTGGCTGGATCGGTGGGCTGGGCGGTGTGGCGTGCTCCCGTGCACAGATGCGATGGTGTTGACGGACCAGTGCTGGGAGGCGCGGTGATGGCTGGTGCGATGGAGGCTCGGATGAGATGGTGAAGCTAGGTTTGCAGGTGAAGGCGGCTGGGTGTGCAAGCGGATTTGGCCTGATCTGGTGGCAGATGGAGGTAGTGTGTGCGGACCACGGCGGTTTGGCTCAGATTAAATGGTGCTTGCGGATGGCACATCAGATGCAGGGCTGAGGCGTGCGACGTAGGCAGATCGTCCTACTGGGTGCTGATGTTGCCGGATCGTGCAGAGGCGGGAAGAGGAGCTCGCCAAGGCGCCCGAGCACCTATAAAAGGGACCCCAAGGTCCAGGAACTGGGGGTCTTCGCTCGGCGGTAGGAATTTCTTAGGATTTTAGTTTTCTTCTTCCCTGTATTTTCCTTTGGCAGAATGATGGAGACGGGTTTGGCCGTTTCTCTGCTTGTTCTTCTTCTTAGTTCTTGTTCTTTCTGTATTTTCTGTTGAGCGGTGAGCGCAGGGTGGTTTTGAGAGTCACCTGTTTCGGATTCTAAAGATTTTTTTTTTTTAGTTTCCATTTTTCCTGAGTTCAGCAGAGCAGAGGAGGGTTGAGGTTTTCTTATGTCTTTAGTCTCTTTCTGTTCTTCCAGTATTGTAGAAGGGATTAGCCATTTTCGAGAGTTCAGATTTTAGAGAGAGTTATTTTGCAAATTTCTTTCCTGTACTTCTTCCTTCTGTAAGCATCATGGAATTGGAGTTCAGCATTTGGAGGGGATTCTAGTTTAGTATTTTGCATTCTATTTTTGGTCTTCTTCGTTTCTTTTCTCTGTCAGATGGTTGTGTTGGAGAGTTTTGATCCATGAGATTGTTTCATTCTTTTGCAATTAATTGTCCATTTTATCTGTGTGCTTTGTCTCTTTCTTCTGTTGGTAAGATCAATCCAGGGGAGTTCGATTGTTATGGCTGTAAGGATTCGATTTAGGGAATTATCATTTTTCTGGGTTCTGTTCTTCTGAGAGGATTCTGCTCTTCGGAGGGGAATTGTATTTCTGTTTCTTTCTTCTGTGAATGGTTTGGTTGGGAGATTTGGATTCGGTTGCATTTTTCATTTCTGATGTGTTCCTGAGTTTGGTCTATTTCATTTCTTCTAAGTTCTCTTTTCTATGTTTTTAGTTTGATCCAGCGGGTGTTGAGTTCTGCTTTTTAGGATTTCTTCCGGAGATCAGAGCTGGAGAGTTTTACTGCTGCTGTGAGAATTAGAGTCTGGGATTCCAGAGGCTTGTTTGATCTGGTGCGATTGTTGGGAGTTCTGTTGTTTTGTGAGGAGGTTTCTGGTTCAACATATGTTTTTGTTCAGCATTTGTTTTTTTGAGAGTAGTGATCCGGTGTTTTGTGGAGAGTTATGACTGTTCATCCTCCTGAGCTATAGGGTACATGGCTATATTGGTTTGATAATGTTCTTTTGAGATTTCTTGCTCTGTCACCTTCTCATTTCTTTAAATTTAAATCATTTTAGAATTAGAGTTACAATCGTTGTGCAATCTTACTTTAATTTCTATTTTAGATTTATGTCTACTTGTTTGATCCCTCAATTGTGAGGGTACATTGGTATCAATTCTCTTTCATCTCAATTCCGTGAGAATGTTGTCAATCAAAGTAGTTTATTCAAATTCTATTCAGCCTCTCTGTGGATATGACCTGTTCTCACTACTATGCTAGTTCATCTTTGTAATTTTCAATTTGTGAGACAGTTTAGAGGAAGTGCGCATTTTGACGTGTGCGAAGAACTCTGGACAACGAAGATGCACATCACATGTCGCGCGTTCATCTGCTATCTTTACAACATTCCCGAGGTGCAGTTGGGCCAGTTCAGGCAAGCCATCCATGATTTAAGTTCCAGGTTGCTCACACTGAACCCCTCCGCATTGACTTTGCCACTTTGGTCATTCCTGATGTGGTGTTCCTTCCTCCACTTCACTCCCTGATCATGGATTCTTCTGTGGGAACTCTCATGTTTGAGCGAGCTGCTCAGGTTATGGCTAGGCTCTCTGTGCAAGAAAGTCGTAACCCTCGCTTTTCATAGATTTGTCTTCAAACAGTATCTATCTTCAGGGGTACCTCAAGGCAGATGTCCTTGCCCCTATTCTATCTGAATGTGAGCGTCTGTCACCTGCTGATTGGGAAAAGCTCTACACTTTGTCCGCTCAACAGCTTCAAGAGTTGAATACTTCTCAGGCTCGCTCCCATCAACCTCTTTTGACTCCTGCTGAATTTCTGGATGCAAATTCTCTTCACCTTGTCCGGGACTCCTTCCTGAAATGGGAAGAACGTACAGGGTCTTTCTAGAATTAACAAGGATTTCGGCAGCATCAGATCTCCTGTCCCTTTAAAATCACTCAGTTTC
This sequence comes from Colocasia esculenta, assembly GCA_014218235.1. Taxonomy (NCBI): domain Eukaryota; kingdom Viridiplantae; phylum Streptophyta; class Magnoliopsida; order Alismatales; family Araceae; genus Colocasia; species Colocasia esculenta. The sequence goes on along the minus strand of CM024753.1, from coordinate 12,992,201 downwards.
TTCAGTTTGCCAGTTTTGGTTGTTTCATCTCCTACAAGGTAGCTCTTGGCAACAACAAATACTGGGATTTCATATCAGATCAGAGACAGTTTCACATCAAGAGGATGACTCCCACCATGGGACCCTCATATTGTATTGAGCTTGGAGCCTTTCAAGCCTATTTTGAAGAGCAGGAACGCCAAGCGCTACCTATCATTAGGCACTTTGCATCTCTCTTGTCTCCTGCCTTCTATCTCTCTGAACTCTCCAATGCTCCATAAATCTCTTTGTTTCTCTCTTTCTTTGCTCTTTCTCTCTTTCTTTGTCTCAAGATCTTGTATCTTTTTGCTTACATGACAAAAAGGGGGAGAAATACAGCATTTCTGAAATATTTCCCTTATATTCTTTTCGCAAGAATGCTTAGACTTATTTCAAATCATCTTTGCCAATTGTTAAGTTTGTCATCACCAAAAAGGGGGGAGATTGATGATTAGTTTATCCCCGTGTAATTTAAATTAATTACATGTCTATTTTGGTGATTAACAAAACAATGATAAATGTTTAATCTAACAATTTATTATGAGATTTTAAGCATAGGAAATAACCAAGGGTAATAAGCAAATCAACCATGATGTAAGTATTCATCACTCTACAACAATGTAAGTTTGAAGCATCATATCTGTCTAAGTTCATAACGATTTCTATGAAGAGATAACGATTTCCTTACATTGATAAAGATTTCATATTCGATAAGTGATCGCAACGATTTGCCCTCACAACGATTCGATAAGTAATTGTAACGATTTGATCTCATAACGATTTCTTTAATGATCGTAACGATTTTCTCTCATAACGATTTCTTTAATGATCGTAACAATTTTGCTCTTGTAATGATTCCTTTAGTCATCATAACGATTTTCTCTTGTAACGATTCCTTTAGTCATCGTAACGACTCCTTTAGTCATCGTAACGATTCCTTTAGTCATCGTAACGATTTGCTCTCGTAACGATTCATTTAGTCATCGTGACGATTTGCTCTCGTAACGATTCCTTTAGTCATCGTAACGATTCGCTCTCGTAATGATTCCTTTAGTCATCGTAACGATTCGCTCTTGTAACGATTCCTTAGTCATCATAACGATTTGTACATCGATTTGTTATAACGTCATAACGATTTGCTTATAACATCATAACGATTTGTACATCGATTTTTATAATGTCATAACGATTTGTACATCGATTTGCTTATAACATCATAACGATTTGTACATCGATTTGCTTATAACGTCATAACGATTTGTACATCGATTTGCTTATAACATCATAACGACTTGAACATCGATTTGTTTATGACTCTATAACAATTTGATTATAACGACTTATTGATAACGATTTGCTTATAGAATCATAACGATTCACTTAAGCCAAATATAACGACTTGATATTTGACTCACTTTTGACTGCGCTTAAAGGTCAAACGCTTTTTCTCAGACGATGCTTATTCTGCAAACATCTTTTTGGAAGAACAGAATGAAATTTCTACTTCTGTATAAAATCAATCTAACGTTGACTGACAACAAGAGACTGCTTAGCTGTCTATTGTTTAGCATTTAATGTATGTAGGTTTCTGACAACATTCGTCATACAACGTTGGACAAAGTAGAAGCCAAAGGATACTACATAAGATCCTATCTCTTTGCGTGCACAAATGGATAAAAGACTGCTGACTGGAAGCTTCTACAGTACCATGCAGTCTAACGTACACTTATGCATAGAGACAACAGACACTCCAACTTTTAAATTTCAAACGTTGATATATATAGAAGAATGAAGTTCGACAACAAGGAGTGTAAGAGAGAACAACAAGCTACAACGCCTTCAACCTCTGAAAGCCATTCTTAGAGCCAAGCCCAAACTCTCATTAGTTTTAGATCTTGCTCTCGGTGCTAAGTTCACATCTGTGTGAGAGCCTTTCGGTCTGAGAAGAGTCCTTGATTGTAGATCTCATCTTCTTCTCAGTCCTTGCTTCAGATCAAGCAGTGTTCTATAAGCTTGATCTAGGGGCATCATCTCTTTGATCACTATTTCTTGAGTTGTTCCCTTCTGTTGTGAAGGAAGACCTGGTGGGATCCAGGGTGTGTCTTTTCCTTCGTGTTGAAGGAGGACCTGGTGTGGTATCCAGGGGGTTGTAATTCCCTTCGGGTTGAAGGAAGACCAGCTGCGCCTGGGTGTAAGGGTCCTTAAGGGGGACTGTACCCTTGGTAGTGAAATCCTGAGATTTTGCTCAGGGACTAGACGTAGGACTCCTAAGGAGAGGAGATCCGAACCAGGATAATTTCTTGTGTTGTGTGATTGTCTTTGTGTGATTGCTGTTTATCTTCACTATCTCTAACATCCATCGAAGTGTGTTTTGTGTGAACGTTTTTATGTACAGGGTTAGTAGACGAAGTTTTAAAGCCCCATTCACCCCCCCTCTGGGCTTGCTAGCTGGACAACAAAAGTACCCATTTTCGTCCACTTCAATCTGTCCAATGCTTCGATGATACTTCCCATTCCATTCTTCTACAAATCTGCCACATCCATTGCTTTATGACCGCATAGCTTGATTTTCACAGACGCAAACCTTACTTGCTGCTCGGCGGTAAGAAATTCGACTCTGTAGCCCCCCGACGCTGTCGGAACTACCAGAAGAGGCCATGGATTTGAACGGAGAGAGTTTCTGGAGGACTGGAAAGAGGAATGGAACAGAAACCCCAAAAAAATTTTCTGGCAAGAAGTGGTTGGAAGCTTGAAAACCCAGAGAGTTGATGTCGGAGTCATTAGGGTATCGCGTCAGGCAGGAGGAGGAGATGAAGAAAAGGATGTGAATCGTTTCCACACAGATTTCGGGTATATCAGGGAAATAATGACTTTTTCGAAACCGGAGGCGCCATTATGACGGAAAACGACAAATGACCAGTTCAATAGGAATAAAAGACTTATAAAATAGCGAATCGCTAGGAATATTTTTACAAGAATATTTGTGGAAATTCGCTTAAACCCAGGGAGGAAAAATAATTAACATTATGATAATTATATTTTAGTTTTATACAGATAAATCTTTCACAATTTACACATACCTAATTCCCTTCTAAGAGATGTAAACCTCTCTTCAGGTAAGTCCTTTGTGAAGATATCTGCTAACTGATTATTTGAATCAATAAAGGAAATATCTATGTTACCATTAGCTACATGATCACGAATGAAATCATATCTAACCTCAATGTGTTTAGTCCTTGAGTGTTGTACTGGATTCTTGGTTAAATTTATAGCACTTGTGTTGTCACATAACAGTGGAATTGTCTTGATATGTAGCCCATAATCCTCAAGTTGTTTCTTGATCCATAGGAGTTGTGTACAGCAACTTCCAGCAGCTACGTACTCAGCTTCAGCTGTTGACATGCTACTGAGTTTTTGTTTCTTGGAGGACCATGATATCAGACATCCTGCAAGGAATTGGCAACAACCACTGGTGCTTTTTCTATCTATTTTGCATCCAGCGTAGTCAGCATCAGAGTATCCTACTAAGTTAATTTCACATGATTTTGGATACCAAAGACCTAAGTCATGAGTTCTAGCTAAATATCTAAAAATTCTTTTTACTGAAATTAGATGAGATTCTCTAGGATCTGCCTGATACCTAGCGCACATGCATACACTAAAAAATATCAGGTCTACTAGCAGTAAGTATATAGTAAGGATCCTATCATACCTCTGTAGAATTTTTGATCTACATTCTTACCATCTTTGTCACTGTCCATTCTTATTGATGTGCTCATAGGTGTTGACAGTGGCTTGGCATTATCAAATCCAAACTTCTTTAAGAGCTCCTTGGTGTACTTAGCTTGGCAGATGTGAGTCCCTTCCTTTCCTTGTTTGATTTGCAATCCAAGGAAGTAGTTGAGCTCTCCCATCATGCTCATCTCGAACTCTCCCTGCATAAGCTTCTCAAAGTACTTGCAAAGAGATTCGTCAGTAGAACCAAATATTATGTCATCAACATAAATTTGAACAAGCAATATATGTTTGATTTTGGATTTGATGAACAGAGTACTATCTACTTGACCTCTGATAAAACCATGGTTTAATAGAAAAGAGCTAAGCCTTTCATACCAGGCCCTAGGTGCTTGTTTTAAACCATATAAAGCTTTGTGTAATTTAAAAACATGATTTGGAAATTCAGTGTCATCAAAGCCTGGAGGTTGTTCTACATAAACTTCCTCCTTAATAACCATTAAGAAATGCAGACTTTACATCCATTTGAAATAATTTCACATCTAGTGCAGATGCATATGCAAGTAGGATTCTAATAGCCTCAAGTCTAGCCACAGGCGCATAGGTTTCATCGAAATCTATGCCTTCCTCTTGGAATAGCCTTGAGCTACCAATCTGGCCTTGTTTCTTATGATCACACCAGCTTCATCCAATTTATTTCTGAACACCCATTTGGTGCCAATCACTGGATGATCTTGATGGTCTAGGAACAAGTGACCAAACCTGGTTTCTCTTGAACTGATTCAGTTCATCTTGCATGGCTAAAATCCAAGATTCATCAGTGATGGCTTCATTGACTGTCCTAGGCTCTATTTGAGAAACAAAAGCTAAATAATCACATGGAATTATGTTACCTCTTGTTCTTACCCCTACAGATGGATCACCAATGATGTTTTCAGGAGGGTGATCTTTCTTGTATCTCCACTCTTTTGGAAGATTTTGATGAGAAATATCCCTTTGTTGGGGTCTTCCAGAGGTGGATCTTCCTTGTCCTCAATTGATGTATTCTTTAATTTCTTGGACAATTCATCTGCATCATCATTATCACTATCTCTTCCTTTCTCAAGGAAGGGTTAGTTTCATCAAAAATAATATGTACTACTGCTCAATCAATAAAGTACGTTTATTGAACACTCTATATCTTTTGGTTAGAAGCATACCCCATGAAGATGCCTTCATCTGATTTGGCATCTAACTTACCAATGTCTCTTTTGTCGTTGTTGTGGATGAAGCATGACATCCGAATGTCCTGAAGTGACTGATCTTGGCTTCTTTCCCTTGAACAATTCATACGCAGTCTTTTTCAAGATAGGCTGATCATTACTCTATTGATGATGTAACTTGCTGTGTTGACTGCTTCAGCCCAAAAATATCTTGGCAGATCATATTCTGATAACATTGTTCTTGCCATGTCCAATAAAGTCCTATTCTTTCTCTCAGCAACTCCATTCTGCTGTGGTGTCCTTTGGTGCTGAGAAATTGTGCTCTATTCCTTGGTCATCACAGAATTTTGTGAATTTATCATTTTGGAATTCTCCTCCATGATCTGACCTGATTCCAATAATGCTGAACTTCTTATCTTTCTGAACCTTTTTGCTGAAGCTTACAAAGCTATCAAATGTATCATCTTTGTGTTCCAGAAAGGATACCCATGTGAATCTTGAATAGTCATCTACTATAACGAATCCAAAATTCTTTCCTCCAAGACTTGTGGTCCTCATTGGCCCAAATAAATCCATATGAAGGAGTTCTAAGGGTTTGGAGGTTGTTACCACAGTCTTTGACTTGAAGGATGACTTAGTGTGCTTTCCTTTTGCACATGGTCCACAGACACCGTCCATTCTTGTGCTGACCTTTGGCAGACCTTCCACCAGGTTTCTCTTGATCAGCTTTCTCATGCCATCTAGACTGCAGTGGCCCAATCTTCTGTGCCACAGCTCAGTTGACTGCTCTTTGCTGGCTGCTAAACAAATGTCTTGATCTTTCAGCTGTTCAAGGTAAAGTACGTACAGATTCTTCTCTCTGTTGGCTTCAAAAATCACTTCTCCATCCTTCATAATACTGCATTTGGATTCTTGAAATCTGATCTGATGTCCTTTGTCGCATAACTGGCTAATGCTGATAAGGTTGTGCTTCAGGCCTTTTACACACAGAACATCTTCAATTACTGTCTTGCCTTTGCTGCTCACTGATCCACTGCCTATCACAGTCCCTTTTCCATTATCTCCATAGGTGACTGTGCCTTCTTCAGCTTCTAAATGGGTAAACAACCTTCTGTTTCCTGACATATGCTTTGAGCATCCACTGTCCAAGTACCACTTGGATGCCCGAGGTTTTTCCTGAAATGAAAACATCAAGTTTTAGGTACCCAAGTTCTTTTGGGTCCTGGTTGGTTAGTGTCATCATTTTTTCTTTTGATTATCCATCTTCTATGTTTAGTTGGACATGTTATTTTACTGTGACCTAGCTTGTTGCAGTGACTACAGCATGTTGTTTTAGTTACTTTTTCATATGGAGTATATTTAAAGTTTGATTTATATGCTATATCTTGTTCAGGTACGAATTTTGGAGTTAGATATGTTTTAGGGTATATTGTTGTATCTTCATTATCTGGTGTAATGTAACCTAATCCATTCTTCTTTTTACCTGATCTTCTGGCTCCTTTAGTATTAAAGAATTTTTACCATTAGTAAATTTTTCTAACGTACTTGATAGTTTATCATTTTCTTCTGTTAGTCTTTTGATTTCCTTTTTAATTCGTCTGAACTTTCTTGTTTTTCTAATTTTGTTATTTGTGTATTTTTATCTTTTAGATTTCGCATAGCAACTCATTTCTTCTTTTAAGTTCACTAACTTGCTTCTCTAGTTTTCATTTTCTGATTTTAAATCTGAATTGGTATTTTTTAGACATGCAACATTTTTCTTACTAGCTTTTAATAATTTAGATACTTCTCTATATTTATCATACAGTTCATTAAAAGCATCTTCTATGTTATCTGAATCAGAATCATTACAGGAATCAAAGGATGAGTCAGAGGTTACCTTTTCTACGATGTCTATCATGAAGGCTAAGTTAGCCTTTTCTTCTTCCTCATTGTTTGAGCTTGACTCGCTATCTGAGTCACTGCTGTTGTCCCAAGCTGCTGCCATGGCTTTCTTCTTATATCTTCTGAACTTTCTTGAACTGTCCTTCTTTTTGAATTCAGATTTCTTGAGCTTTGGACACTCTGCCTTGATGTGTCCTGGCTTCTTGCACTCATAAAAAATTGGTTCATTCTTCTTTATGTCCTTTGCTTCAGGTTTCTTGAAATCCTTTCCCTTTTTGAAATATCGTCTGCCAGATTGATACTTCTTTTTCTTGGCCAATATCCGATGTAGTTTTCTAGACAGCATTGCTTCTTCATCTTCATTGTCTTCACTACTGGCTTCATCTTCTGATTGTTCCTCAGAGCTGCCTTCTGCTGCTTTGAGGGCATTTGTGTGCTTCTTTCTAGTGGATGATTCTCCTAATCTCTCCATGTTTATCTCATAGGCCATGAGGGACCCAATGAGCTTTTCCAATGACATCCTTTTCAAGTCATTGGCTTCTTCTATAGCTGTTACCTTGGGAGTCCAAGAAGATGGTAGGGATCTAAGAATTTTCCTTACCATGTCTCCCATCTCATAGCTTTTTCCTAATCCTGCTAACCCGTTGGTGATGTCTGTAAATCTGCTGAACATTTGGGTTATAGATTCTCCTGGCTGCATCTGGAACCTTTCATATTGTGTCACCAGAATGTCTATCCTGGTTTCCTTGACTTTGTCGGTGCCTTCATAAGTGATCCTGAGTTTTTCCCACATTTCCATGGCGGATTTGCAGGCAGATACACGGTTGAATTCCTTTTTACTGAGGGCACAACACAAAATGTTTTTGGCTTTGCAGTTGAGAGAAATCTTCTTTCTATCATCTTCTGTCCAGTTGTCTCTGTTGTTTAGAACAACTAGATCGCCTTCTTCTACTATGGACCATATTTGGAAATCGAATCCTTATAGGAAGTATTGCATTCTTATTTCCAGTAGGTGTAATCTTCTCTCATCGAATAGCGGTGGCCTGTTGACTGACTGATCTTCTGAGTGACCTTGGGCTACCATTTGATCTTTTCTCTTCAGATCGTTGGATCTTCTTCTTTGTCGAAGAGACTTGCTCTGATACCACTTGTTGCCCAGCTAGCAAGCCCAGAGGGGGGTGAATGGGATTCTAAAAATTATTTAACACTCAAAATCTGTTCACAAAACAGTCACACAAAACACACTTTGCAGATTGTTAGTGTTAGTGAATCGAAAGATCAAACACACAAAAGCAATTACACGACACAAAGAATTATCCTGGTTCGGATCCCTCTCCTTAGGAGTCTTACGTCCAGTCCCTGAGCAATATCTTAGGATTTCACTAACAAGGGTATAGTCCCCCTTAAGGACACTACAGCACCCAGCACCCCAGCTGGTATTCCTTCACTCGAAGGGAACAACACCCTGTGAGACGGACTGGGGTATTTATGCCCATTAAGGCTCCATATCCAGATCCGCCTCCCGCGAACGGACTGAAGTCTCACAAGGGATAGCTCCACAAGTGTCCAGTAAGAATATAAAAGATAATCATAACAGTATAAGACACAGGAAAGTACATGTGGTCATACCTGCATATAACACAATTTACAACTGTCTCATTACAATAATATATGTCCAATTAAAAGTACAACTACCTGGGGCATACCCCGAGGGAGCACAAGCTCACACAACACTAACTACTACACACTGCGGTGGTACAAGTCTGACACAACGCCGCTGCAAGCCAAACACTCGGCAAGCCCTGAAAAGAACTGTAGGGAGTGAGCCTCAACAAGTCACAGGCTCAGTAGGGGCTACCCAAAACAACACCGTAACCACGGACACCTCAACCCAAGGGTCTCATTGGTAGCACCAATAGCAAACCATTTCCATGCTCACAACATTTATTTTAAATAACAGCTTAAACAGTAAATGTAAAAACAAAAGCATATTCCTTATAACGAAAAAGGAACCACAGCTAGTTCCGCACAACAATGAAATGCCTAGGCCGCAAGCCTCACAGGCACATTATTCCAACGACTGGTCGCCTAAGCTATAAGCCACATAGGCAAACTACTGCCTAGGCTACAAGCTTCACAGGCGCGTCTCAAGTACGAGGGTAATAGGACTGCTAACAAAAAGCTGGTCCTATATACCTCAAATCACAATATGTCGGAAACCACATACACCAAGTAACATGATCGGCTACAGCAGGCCAATCCATCACACTGAAAACCATATACGGTAACTTAACGAGGAAGGTAAAACACATTGAGTGGAAGGTCACACCACACGACCTCCACGAAACACAATTCCACGTCAACACCAGGAAGACTGGTATAACGACGTGCCACCACAAAACCATTACCCACACGGGTACAGGTACCTATTACCACAAGGCACCAGCACAGAAACCGCAAGTAAACCAGTGCCGTAACAGGGCACACCATAGCAAACTAACCACATTTGGTGAGTCAATATTCACCAACTATAATCAAAACTGTGCCACCACTCGGGCACACCACAAGCTACAACCGTAGTCACAACTGTGCCAACACCAGGGCACACCTCGAACGAGTCAAACCTCGACTACGAGTCACAAACTCACGAACCACGACAAGTAGCAAAGCACGAGTCGGAAGGGAACGACGTCACCACAACCACAACTGGAGCTAACAAAGCACGAGTCGCGAAGAACGACGCCCACTACACGGAAACGGTCTACTGGCTGATCAGGCCAGTATCCAACCTGGACAACACAACACAAGAACAACCTCTCAGCCTCGCAGTCACGGATGAAAGGTCCAACTGCCGCTCCACGAGAACAAGTCAAACAACTGTGGAGACCAACCAACACCAACCTGCAGACACATAACTACAGGTCCATGCCTGGCACCTCTAGGGTCTCTGGCCGGAGCACCCTAAAGTGAAGCACTGGAAAATAGGACTAGCTGGGGACCCAGTGTCGACTATGTGTCCGTACCCCCAACTACGAGCGCCCTACAAGCGACTGCACACCACCAACACAAGCCGCTACCCTACTGTCATCTTTCCCTCAGCCGTACGTACAACTCAAACACAGGAGTAGGGTGTCCAGAAAGACGACACAGACCTCAACGGTACCACACTGTACTGGGACAAACCCCGAGCACAACAAACACACGTGCCTGGCTCACAAAGAAACCTGGGGTACCCGACTAGAGAGGCATTCCGGAATAGGCGCCGGACCACCACACTCAGGCAAGCTCAAACCACGTATATACACCAAACACTTTCTGTACCGATCACGGTACATATGTTAGGAATAGTTTGTTCCAGTCACCCTGTGACTTACAAGCTAACCTACACAATCACATATATAAACCACATTAATAATAATACCACGACCTGTCATCGGTCACAAAGTGACAGTGAAGGTTACACTAAACACTGACGATAATCATATAATAATCACACTTATATTTTACTAATTATCCATCCAGAATAATCTAAAAAGATTCTAGAAGATCGAGGCTAGGTTCAGACGTGAACCTCATCGCCACAAACACCACAATAAATATAATATAATAAACATGATAACATACGATGTGCCATGCATATACAAACCACTTGCACGACATCAAAACCCTGTGATATTTCACAACTACATAGCCGGTAAACTGACCTCAAAAGCCCGTGCTCCAAGAGCACCACAGGTGTTAATACACCGCAACACTTATAACAAGAATGCCATTAAAAAACACACTGTGCACATGCACAGGTTGCGGCGACATCGATTGCCGTCCAAGGATATAGACGACAATGTCCCTTGCCGTCAACACCAAGTAAGCGACCACCACTTGGCCGTTACCCACAATCAACCGGCTAGATACCTAGCCGTTAATCTCCCAATGAAGAACTCTGCGTCAACCGATGTTGACGCCAAGATCTTCACTGCAGAACCCGCCAGAACACACAAATGGCCCTACACCGATTGCACGGGCAATCTAGCCATAAATACAATAGAAAAACAAGGGACTCCCCCTTACATGTATATACCATAATTAAACCAGAGAAGCAAGATCCAATACTTGGATCGATCAAACCACCCAATTTCCCGGCATGGTAACCCTTTTCCCAAAAAAACACATTAACAAGTAATCTGTGCAAACAGAGCATGACAATTCAAACAAGAGAAGTCAAGGGGTCCAATCCCTACCTCAGAAATGCAAATAAATTCCTAAAGACCTTCAAATCGCACCGAAACCCCCAGAAGCTTCCCGCGAACACCACCCTCCAATCTGTCATTCCCCGCCCGATCTGCCGCTACTGCGCACATCACGGCCTTCCCACGTGCTCCCGTCAACTGCCGGAAGTAGTGAAGAGGCACAAAGTGAAAGGTGGGGAAAGAGGAGAGGAGAAAATGGGGAAAGAAGAAGGCTCGGGTTACCCTAAAAACACAGGCGCCTCAGGTTAACGTCAACCCCTGCGCCGCTAAACAAACCGCCCCAACTAGGCATCCACATCGCTCGACGCCAAGTTCAAGCAATAAAACCATTAAAATAAACGGTATACGTCCACATCGATGGACGCCAAAAACATGTTAACGGCAACCCATGGCCGCCAACACAAAGTCGACGTCACCCACTTGGACGCCAACCACTGTTGATGTCCAGCGTACTGAACACCAACACAGACCCATAACCAGCCCGTAAGGATCTAATAAGAACACACAACACTAATGGGCCTCACATTGGCCACCAAACCCACTAAACCTGGATCCACGGGGATCAGGAAAATGCGCGACGTTACACCCTGGATACCCCACCAGGTCTTCCTTCACAACAGAAGGGAACAACACAAGAGAATTTGTTAAAGAGATGATGCCCCTAGATCAAGCTAATAGAACACTGCTTGATCTGAAGCAGGGACTGAGAAGAAAGAGATCTACAATCAAGGACTCTTCTCAGAACAAAAGCTCTCTCACAGATCTGAACTCGGCACAGAGAGCGAGAGCTAAGACTAATGGGAGTTTTTGCTTCGCTCTAAGAAAGGCTTGCAGAAGGTTGAAGGCGTTGGATAACTACTTGTTCTCTAACCGTTCTCCTGCTTCATTCAGGAACTTCATCCTTCTATATATATCATCATTGAAATTCGAACGTTGAGGTGCCGTTGTCTCTATGCATAAGTGTACGTTAGACTGCTTGACACTTGGAAGCTTCCAGTCAACAGTCCTTTATCTTTTGATGCACGCAAAGAGAGAGAGAGGATCTTCTGTAGTCTTTCTTGGCTTCTATTTTGTTCAACGTTGTATGACAGATGTTGTCAGAGACCTACACATATTTAAAGCTTGAACGATAGACAGCTAAGCTATCTCTTGTTGTCAGTCAGCGTCAGAATGAATGTTCATCAAAATAGTAATGCCATCTTGTTGTTCTAAAAGATGTTTACAGAGAAGATATGATAATGGAAGATATTGTCTGCATGCATGCAGAGATACGTACTGTCATAATAAATGCATGGCTGTCAAAAGGATATACGTGAAGACTTTGACTTTTCAACGTTTTCAAGGATTAGTTCGAAAATCGAATCGTTGTTTTCCATGAAATCGTTATATATATTAGTATCAAATCGCTATGAAGTTATAAACAAATCGATGTACAAATCGTTATGACGTTATAAGCAAGTCGATGTACAAATCATTGTGATGTTATGAACAAATCGATATACAAATCGTTGTGATGTTATGAACAAATCGATAATAAATCGTGTGATGTATGAACAAATCGATATACAAATCGTTGTGATGTTATGAACAAATCAATATACAAATTCTTGTGATGTCCTGAACAAATCGATATACAAATCGTTGTGATGTTCTGAACAAATCGATATACAAATCGTTGTGATGTTGCTGAAATCGATATACAAATCGTTGTGATGTTCTGAACAAATCGATATACAAGTCGTTGTGATGTTATGAACAAATCGATATACAAATCATTGTGATGTTCTGAACAAATCGATATAAAAATCGTTGTGATGTTATGAACAAATCGATGTATAAGTCGTTATGCTGTAATGAACAAATCTATGTACAAGTCGTTATGTTGTTGTGAATAAATCGATGTACAAATCGTTAAGATGTTATGAACAAATCGATGTACAAATCGTTGTTCTCACTTAGAATCGATGTGAAGGCAAATCGTTACGATCACTTTAACGAATCGTTGTGAGGGCAAATCATTGCGATCACTTAACAAATCGTTAAAAGCACATAGCGAATCCTTATGAGTATGAAATCATTATGAAACTAAGGAATCGTTTATCTCTATAGAAATCGTTATGACCTATAGTAGAAATCGATGTGTACTTAGACAAATATTGATTCTTTGAACTTACATTGTTGTAGTGTGATGAATACTTACTTGATTGGCTTGTTCTTGTAACGGCCCTGGATATTTTTACCCAATAAGGGTCCATATCCAGATCCGTCTCCCGCGAACGGACCGAAGTCTCGCAAGGGATATCTCAAACACATGTCCAGGAAGAATATAAAAGACAAACCACAACAGTAAGAGACACAAGAAGGATATGTGCTCATATCTGCATATACAATTTACAATTGTCTCATTACACTATTACATGCCCAAATTAAAAAGAGTACAACTACCTAGGGCATACCCCGAGGGAGCACAAGCTCACATAACTGTACTAACACTACTGCTGGTGGTACAAGTCTGTCACGACACCTCCACAAGCCACACCAACGGTAAATCCTAAAAAGAACTGTAAGGGAGTGAGCCTCAACACTCACTGTTCAGTAGGGGACCACCCAAAACCTCACACAACACAGAAGAACCTCAACCCCAATGGGTCTCACTGGCAACACCGGAAGCCAAACCATATCATGCTCACAACAAAGCATAATTAACAATACTAAACATAATTAACTCAGTTGCTGCAAATCTCGAAAAGATGAAGAGACAACAGCACCATTAGTCCACTCAATAACTGTAAAGCCTAGGCCACAAGCCTCACAGGCACACCATCCAACAACTGGTCGCCTAAGCTGTAAGCCACACAGGCAAAGCTTGCCTAAGCTACTAGCTTCACTGGCAAGCCTCTAAACATGTGAGTAACAGGATTGCTAACCAAGAGCTAATCCTTTTAACCCTTAAATCATGATGTATTGAATGTCACACTAAAGAAACAGGACTGGCTATCACGATACCAATCCATCACACACTAAATCATATTCGGAAACTTACCCAAGGAAGGGTAAAACACAACAGTGGAAGGTCTCACCGCATGACCTCCACTTCACCACCTGAAAGGCTAGTACTCAGCGTACTACGAGAAACCAGTACCCACAAAAGGTATAGGTACCTACCACCACGAGGTACCACCACGGAACACAAACACACCACGGAACACAAACACAACTGTGCCACCATGAGGGTACACCACAACCAATCAAACCACAACCAGTGAGTCTCCGCTCACTAACCACAATAACAACCGTGCCAACACCATGGCACACCTTAACGGGTAAAACTACAACTAACACACGCTATAGCCAATAGCAAAGCATGAGCCGGAAAGCACGACGCTACCACATGGGACAGACTATTGGTTCATGACGCCAGTATCCAACCCAGATAACACAACACAAGAACTACCTCTCAGTCTCGCAGTCACAGACGTAAGGTCCAACTGCAGCTCCACAACACAAGTAAAGTCAAAGAACTATGGAGACCAACCAAACCACCACAACCTATAGGTCACACACCCTGCAGGCCCATGCCTGGCACCTTTAGAGACTCTGGCCTGAGCTCTCTAAAGTGAGGCACTGGTAACAGGACTAACCAGGGCCCAGTACGTCTACTGGTGTCCGTAACCCCCAGCTACGAGCGCGCTACAAGTGACTAACACAAACTCTCACAAGTCACTGTCCCACTGTCGTCTTTCCCTCAGCCGGACGACAACTCTCCCCAAGAGTTAGGGTGTCCAGGAAGACGACAAGACCTCGACGGTACCACTGCACCGGGACAAGCCCTGAGCACACTCACGTGCCTGGCTCTCCTAGGAACCTGGGGCACCCAACTGAAGAGTCATTTCGGAATAGGCGCCGGACCACCAAACTCAGCAGTGCACTAATCACATCATAAACTCATACAATCTTTATTATAAACCACGGTATAAACGTAAGGACTAGCTTGACCTGGTCACTCCGTGACCCACAAGCTATCCTACACAAACACACACATAAATCACGAAAGTCAACCATACCTGGCCTATCATTAGTCACAAGGTGACCTCCATTGCCACGTCAAACTCTTTACTCGGTAACCACTTAATAACCATACTTACACTCTATTAATTAACCATCTTAACCAATCTATAATCACATATTAGAAAACTAGGGCTAGGTTCACTTAGGGACCTCACTGCCCAACCATTACGACAACCGGTGTATATGCCATGCACACACACATACGAAACACCACCACAACAGAGTATGTGTCATACACATCCTCAAACCACGTAAACACACACGAACTATTTAAATGACACGCTTTAGAGGTGTTACAGGTGCCAATGCACCTCACACCACGATAACACCACACCGATTATGTAAATCACCTACTAACCATGTGGGCAACTTGCTCACAGAGTTTCACAGGTGTCAATGCACCTCTTACCAAAGCCATGCACAATAAACGACGATAATCGGATAACCAAAACACCAAAAGCATACAAAGCAGAACCCTCGGCTGTGATCGCGACAGAGGCCATGACCGCCTTCTGATCGCGACGCCACGATATGGCGCGACAAGAAATCCTATCGCGACGGATCGGCCTATCGCGATATGGTCACGACAGCAGGGTCCGTCGCCTTCTCAGGCGAAAACCCTAATCCGGGATCCATCTCCGGATCTTCCATGCAAACCACCCTAAATCTCGTTTCAACCTGGTTTTCATGCTCATTTCACCTCCTAGACATGGTATCTACCGTTTTTAAAGAAATAAACAAACCGATATGCAATCCACGTAACAAATCAAGGTACAACTCCCTACCTACACGAAGAACACACAATCCATGCATGGTGCGGCGTTTCCCCCACTCCTCGTGACGTCCTCGCGTCAAGAGCGCAACGAGAATCCCGCCAAAATGCCGAATCGCCAGAAACCTGCGACAGCTTCTCTCCTAGTCGAGCAAAGCTTGTGAAAGCTCTGTTCGGCCAGCCTGCTTAAAAACCGCACAGCGGTTGGGATCGCGACGTACCTTCCCATCGCGGCCTGATCACGGCGGACTACGGCGTCGCCTTCCCATTCCCGACGTCAGCAAGCTCCACTCCATGCGCGACACGCGGCGCACATGCAAGTGTCGACCCCAGCAGCGGCAACCAGAAGGCGACCCCCACTACCGACGCGTTCAGAATGCGACCTACACCCCCGTCGCGTTCACGTTCAGTGAACCAACGGGCACCACGGGCCTAACCTGCCGACCCACTAAGCTCCACACAGCGTGCAAAAACCACAACCAAGGCCCAATGACCCCATATTAGTCATGAGCACCATACCAAAACCAGTAAATGCAGATCCGAACTACCACTAATCAACAATCCGCGAAGATCCGAAAAACGCGCTACGTTACAGTTTTCCCTTGTTTTATTTCCTGTGCTTAGACTTCACAGAAAATGTGTTAGTAACCTTTATCATAGTTTTGTTAATCACCAAAATAGATGTGTAATTTATTTAAATTACATAGAGATAGACTGATCATCAACCCGAACCTGAACCATCACCAACAAGCTGAAGCTCGAAAGGGTTAAAAGGAATGTCTGGGGAGAACAGAAAGTGCACAAAACACAAGCACTAGCATAATCCACTATATATATAGACAATATGGTACAACTCAGAGCAACTCAACAAAAGAAAAGTGTACATCAAGTACGTACACAAAAGGGTACGACTCCCAGCAGCTAAGTAGGACCAGCACAGGAGTGACCCGACTCCTCATCACCTGGAGCCGATGACGAACCACCTGAAAGGAAAGGAGTGAGTCTCTAAAAGAGACCTAGTAAGGACACTAACCCCACTAGTAAACAGTACTATCGTGCAAGAAAGTAAAGGCCAACTAGTAAATAAACACTGCACTACAAGAAATCTCGGGGTGCCGGTGACACGATGCCCAACTCCTCACAGTAGTGCGGCAAAACTCTAGAACCTCACAGGTTCAATAGACCAACAAACACACAATGATAGTCACACACATACACAAGTAAGTAGAACCAGCTAGGGCCTATGGCTTGGCGCCTCGACACTATAGAGTCCTTAAACGCTAGCCACGTGCGCACACTCAGACGCTCTCCCTCGCATCTGGTCTTCGACTGATTTTCCTCTACACCAAACTCAAACGGTGGAGAAGAGGCCCCATGAAAATTGGCTCGTAACCACCACAAGGGGCACGCACTGGACGAAGTCATACGTGACGCCAGGCTCACTGACGGAATAACTCAACACCAGTCATCCAGACGGAGCCCAGCTCAATGCCCGAGAAAACACAACACAAATAGAACCATGACAAGTACACACTCTCGATGTCCGACACACCATGTTAGGAGGAGAACACTGCATGCCCAAGCCTCGCAAGAAGAATAGGGGCACATACTACTGGAACCTACCTGCTAGTTAATGGCAATCCGATTGTCGTTAACCTAGGGTAGACAACAGGGTCTCTTGCTGACAATCCAAAGTTGACGGCAAGATCGACCGCCGCTAACCCAGTCTTGATGGCACCAAACCAAGCCGTCAAGTTCATCTCGAAGGAACTTGACGACAGCAAACTATGTCATCAAGTTCTTTGACCTCCACAGCTCAGACGACCCTAGGCCGCTCCCTGGGCTTATCCAAGCCCAAGAAACACGATCTGGTGATGGGAAACACTTTCCCACATCAGATAACACCAGAATAATTTGGAAACATCGATGGATCAAGCTGCATACCCTCAAATTCTCAGCATGAAAAAATCCTCCCCAAAACTTGATTTCCATACCAATCACATGCATGCGCATACATTTCTATCTCATAGAAAGATCAAGGGGGGCTTAGGGGTAGGATCCCTACCTCAAGACACCAAAAACTCAAAGAAAATCCCAAAATCGCCTTAGTTCACTGTGCACACCCCGCGAGACCAAACTCTAATTTTGTCATCTTCTAGCCCAATCCAAAGCTGCCACGAGCACCGCCACCTCCCCACGAGCTCCCGTCGGCTGTCTGAAGTAGTGGAGAAGGAGGGAAGTGGAGGTGGTGGTGTGGAAAGGGGAAAAGAGTGAAATGGAGGGCCTCAAGTTGCCTTATAAAAATAGGCCCAGCCCGGGTTGACGTCAACCTCGGTTATCGTCAACCAAACTGCCTAGAACTTGACAGCAACCTCTATTGCCGTAGAGTTCAGAACTCAGAAGCCTCTAGAAACCCAGTTAGACGACAATAAATGGGTCCAATAAGACCCAAGGCCTTACACTAACCCTACAGATAAACAAAATTAAATAGTGTAGAAAAGGAAAGTACAACTAAAAGTAGCAATGCACTAATTAGCTAATAGTGTCATAAATAACCTTGCAGAAAATAGATACCACGACGCTCACCTCTATTGCTCTACTCAAGAGTGCGTTGTCAACATAGGAACCTCACAAGCTCAACTACAAACAACACAACACTCACAAGCTAGCAAACAAGCGGGATGAGCTAGCGGATGTGGCTTGTCGCCTTGACACCATGGAGTCTTGCAACCCTAGCTAGTCCTATGTAAACATGCTAGACTGATTTCTCTCTTCATGGTCCCTCGACTGGTTTTTCCCCAAGTCAGGACTCTGGTCGGTGAGAAGGGTCCCCACGGAAATCGGCTTGAAACCACCGCTAAGGGAACTCACTAGACGGAGTCGCACTCGATGTCTAGGCTCACTGACGGAGCGCACTCTATGTCGGTCATCCAGGTAGAGCCCAACTCGATGCCTGGGAAGCACAACACAAACAAAATCACGGAAAGCACACACAACACATGCAAACGGAGACGCTCTCGATGTCTAAAATATTGTGCCTGGAGACAGACACCGCGTGCCCAAGCCTCGCGCAAGTAACAGGGCAACATTGCTGGGACCTACCTGTTAGGTTGACGACAATACTGATTGCCACCAACTAGGGTAGACGGTAGAGACCCTTGTTGTCAACCAGAGTCGACGGATAGGTCGACTATCGCTGACCCACTCTTGGCAGCACAAGCTTCTGCCGTCAAGTTCATCTAGAAGAACTTAGCGGCATCACTCCATGCCGTCAAGTTCATCTAGAAGTAATTAGTGGCATCACTCCATGCCATCAGTTCTTCCACACCCAGTAATGCAGAAGTCCCTAGGCCGTCAACCAGATTCGGCTAGGTCGATTGCCGTTGACCCACTCTTAACGGCACAAGCCTCTTCCATCAAGTTCATCCATAAGAACTTAGCAGCAGCACTCCTGGCCATCAAGTTCTTCCACACCCATCAGTGCAGACGGCCCTAGGCCGTTTCCCAGGGGCAATCCAAGCACGGAAGTCAAGATCTAATCACAGTAAACTCTTCCTTGCACTAAGATCTACCTGTATAAACTTGGAAAACTCTGATCCAACACTTGGATAGTCTGACAAAACACTCATTCCCCGGCTTGAATATACCCTCCCCAAAACCTCGATTCAAGCACAATAATACCAAATGCAACAACAAGGGAGCATGATGGGGAGTTCTAAGTAGTTCCCTACCTTAAATGCCGCAAGGCACAAAATAAAACCACCAAATTGAACCTGGTGCACTGCGCACCCTTTATGAGGCCAATCCCCCAATCCACTCCTTTCTCGTGCAATCCAACGTTGCCACGAGCACCATGAACCCTCCCACAGACTCCCGTCGATCGTTGGAAGTAGTAGGGAAGGAAGGAGGTGGAAGTGAGGGTGTTGAGAGGGAAAAAAGGGTGGAAATGGGAACCCTCGAGTTGCCTTATAAAAACAGGTCAGACGCAGATTGATGTTAACATCAGTTACTGCCAACCGCACTGCCAGAACTTGGCAGCAACACTGACTGCCGTCAAGTTCAAGCCTCGAAAGTTTCCAAAAAATCCATGTTAATGGCAATACCCTTGCCTTCAGGCCTGGTAAACGACATACACTATTGTCGTCAACCACCTATAGACGGCAACACCTATTGCCGCCAAGATACTGTTGACGACAATCAACATTGTCGTCAACTGCCATCACTACAAAAGGCCCAATAAGGATCTAATAAGGCCCAAGGCCTTATAGAGCCCTTCTTTTGGTGGCTGACAAAGCTGAGGACCAACCCCTGGAGGAAGAACTCCAAGAAGTATTGTTGCTTCCACTAGGATTATACCCATGACATTGAGGAGTGCATCCGGATCAAATATTCCATTGAGGATCTCATCCACCATGGCCTCCTCAACAAGTTTGTGTCCAAACTGGTGAAACAACAAGCATGGAAGGCATGGGGAAAGAAAATCATGATGATCTCTGGCAAATCTGCTTTTGGGGGTTGACAATAGCAGTCGGCGATGTTTGTATGCAAGGCATGTGAGCCAAGTTAAGCAAAGTCCCCTACAATGCTACTACTTGCCACCAAGGATCCCTATAAGAAGACACCCAAAGATCCCATCATCTTCTCCGACCATCATCACTCCCCACACCAATGCCCCGGTGATCATGGCCACTATTAACTAGAATATTATGCATTAAATCCTTGTGGATAATGGAAGAAGACTAGATGTTATTTTGTACGATTGTCTCCTCTTGATGGGTGTCAATGAATCACAACTTTAGCACCCTTGAACTTCCCTTTATGGATTCTCAAGGTCCACTGTCATTCTGGAGGGATGGATTGCTCTTTTGATCACCTTAGGGACTATGCCTCAAAATGTTATCGTTATGGCATACCTTACAGTCGTCAACAGAATGCTCGGCTACAACACCATTATCGGGATTTGCATCCTTGACAAATTCAGGGGTATCGTCATCACTCCACCAAAAGCTGAAGTTCCCTATAATGACCTATAATCTAGGACACAAAAGAGACCTGTATCACGTATCGCCACCCATGAGCTTGAAGAGTCGGAAGTGTTGTTGATGGTCTAGGGAGATAAACAAGTAACAAAAGTAATTAAAATTGGAATAAAGATGAAATAAAAATATTACAATGTCCCAATTTATAATTCGAGCACAATACTTAAAGCATCTCCTTAAGAGGCATATCCCAAGGAAGTACAACAAAAGTAGACTGTTCGTGCAAGGGAACACCTCTACATGCAACAACTTAGTCTGAGGTAGAGGCTATTGTTGCCCAGGCTATGACTAACTAGAAGGGGGAGTGAATGGTTTATTTTAAAACATAATTGCAATACTCACTGTTTAAAGAATAATCAAAAGGATTTTGGTCAACCTATGATTGTATCTTCGGTCGATAGTATTTTCTATCCTTAAGGCCTAATCGACCTAAGTGTATAGGAGTGTTGCAGTGGATAATGTGTCAAATTCTTAGGCTCTTAATGGACACAAGGCTTCAAATAAGAGACTTAGTTGACATTGGATTATGTGATCTATCCTTGAGTGCTAAACTTCCTATGTGTGTATGCACTTTAGCAAAAAAGCTATGAGACTTTTAGACTCTAATGTATGTGACACTTAATGAATGAGAGTGACAATCAATCACACATAAGATACACATATTTATCTTGGTTCAGCACTGGTCCAAATCAATCCTATGTCCAATCCCCAAGATCCAACAAATTTGGAATTTTCACTAACACCTGGCAATTATCGGTCTTCTTCTCTTTGAGGGTAAAAGACAACCCACTCATCTTACAAATGCGAAGTACACTCACTAGACAACATCCCAGTAGGTCTTCTTTTCTTTTCGGATAAGAAAACAACCCACTGCTTTTATGGGCGAGAAGCACATCCACTGTCTAGCCCCAGCAGGGTTTCATTTTATGAGCTCAGAAGGAACCCCAATCTGGTCACCACTGGGGATTTTTGCCCACTTCTATAGTGCCTCTACATAGGCGGATGAAGGCTACAATCTATGCTTTTAATGCAATTGACACACAGATCAGAATTGAGAAAGAGTGAGAGAGTAAATGGTGTTATATGGCTTCAACAAGAATTTGATGAAGTTCTGTTGAAGACCTCTTCTAAATCTTCCTCTCTTGAGTGTCTGGATACTTGCAATAATGGAAGGAAGATAGGAACATTGGAGCTTTGAATGCTTTGACAAAGTGATGGACAATAGTCTCTTTTCAATTTGGCTCAAGCTCTCACTTTTTGAGTGTGTTTGGCTAAATGACACCTGAGTAAATGTACGCTCTATTATTCTTCTCTCAACGCTCCCTATTTTTTGCTATTTGAATCTTGACTCGTATATATATTATGCGGATGTTCTTCAAATAGTTCTCTCTTTGTCTTCTTCTTCACATCTTCTGAATGACTTGGGATTATAGATCCATTGAGACACAAATCACCATCCTTTAGATGCACCCTTGAGCTTTGTTGAACATAGCCTTGTCGTTCGTTAGACTGAGCTTGATATCTATTGTCTTGGAAGTCTCCATCCATTTAGACTAAACAATTGTGCCATTGTGACTCAGCTTACCATTTGTTAGATGCATATTTTGTATAGGTATGGCTAGGCTTCTGTCTTATTATGCTTGCATTGTGATCTGTTGGATGCTTTAGAGAATGACTATTGTCTTGGACTATAAATGTTGTTCAGATCCTTTTATCAATCCTTTAAATGTGTTCCACGCTTGGATGTTGTCCTTGGTTTTGAAGGTGTCCATACTTTAAAATATACTTTGATCGTAGTAGGTACATGCAAAAGTAACTTTCCTTTCTTGCCTTTTGGCTAGCTAGAGTCAACATAGTTTATAAAAACGTAAAGCACATTATCAAGATCACAATGCAAGCATACTAAGACAAAAGTCTAACCAAGATATCTTTCTAGATTACATGTTAGACTTCCCTGAAGTGCATTAAATGTAAGTTTGAAATGAGAACTCTTTTGTGCAAGTTATTAGATTATCAGAGTGTTTCAACAAACATAAACAATTTGTCCCTTTCTTAAATAAGATGTTCTTAATTTATAGATGGAATAAACAAATATTTATAAGACAAGTAATCCAATAACATATTTGTTTAAGATTTTAGAGTAAATAAATAAATAAATCATTTCATGTTCAAGAAATATTTAAACTAATAAGCATTGTGTTTGTTTTCAGAATGACTAGTAAAATATTCGTCTTAAGTTTTTTAAAAAGATATTCAATTTAGTTTGTGCAGATCATTCACGTGGTTAATCACTCATCACATAAAACATTGCATTTCTAATCATGTCATATAGTAAACAATTATTATTTTATTCATTGAAAAATGTGCCATGAAATTTAAAGGAATACACATAAATATGTTTATTTAAGTTCTTGGCAGTTTGTTCATATAGTTCATCAGGAATGTAACCAACCCTTCCTTAATAAATGGTTATTTCATGATTAAGTTGATTATATATGTTTCTTGTAACGTCACAATTTTTCGGATCCATGTTTAGTGGGTCTGGTGTGGTGCTCTTGGCCAATGTGGGGTCATTGGGCCTTGGTTGTGGCTTCCGTGTGTGTTTGTAGATGTTGTGGGCCAGAGGTTTAGGCCCAAACAGCCCACATATTTTCTAGCGAAGAAGCTGACGGGGTATGTCGTCGCGTTTTGAAACGCGATGGCTTCCTATGTCACGATTCACCAACCGCCTTTCCGTGGCACGGCGCGATTGGCGACGGCCAGGTCTGTCACGTTTAGTGTGTTTTAAACGCGACGACTGCCTCCGTCGCGATTTTGATTATGCATTTATTGCTCTGTTTTAGCCAGACAGAGCAGAGGAGCTCTGTCCGACAGTGAGGGAGGCTGCTGCGGCGTCTCCTGCAGTGTTTTTTGGCGTTAGGTGGTTCTCGCAGCGCGGGGTCCACGCGAGGAGCGTGTTTGGAGCGTGGGTACGCCGGCGATGTGGAGGTTTTCATGTTTTGCGGGCTCTTCAAGATTGGTAGGGAGACTACCCTTTTGTTTTAATTGTTTAAGTGATTTAAAGCTTTATAAATCATGCAATGGTTGTGTGTGGGGATGTTTTTATATTTTAAGCATTTAACCAATGGTTGGAATGGCGTGTGAAATGGGTTTTAGGCTGAGAAGAGGGTTCAGTCGTCCGCCTGGTAAGGTGACGGTTTGAACCGTCGTGTTTCGAATGGAAACACGATGGGTTAGTCCGTCACGTTTCTCTTCTGCTGGTTTAGCTTGTGCGACGTTCTGAAATGCGACCGGAAGGTCTGTCGCATTTTTGAATTGATTGTCAGAGAGGCAACTCTTTGGGGCATCGCGTTTCTATCGATTTGATTATGTTGGGTTGAGTGTGTTTTGGAATTTCCTAAAGTTGTATTTTAATGATATCAAATGAACATCACTCATACTTTGATTTTGATGATGACATATTGTGATTTTAATGATGACATATTGTGATTTTGATGATGACATTTTGAACATGTTATACATTTTATACATATCACAATAATGCTTAAACAACATGTTTTTGATGTTTAATATCTTATATTTTAATGATAATATCTGGTACTAATGGCTTATGTGTTATATTTTCAGGATCACGCACTTTTGTCATGGTGGTGTCGACACACCCCTTGGTGGTGTCGACACTGGGTCAGAATCCCTAAAGCAATTTCATGAAAATACGGTTCACTGTGTCGACACAGTCCCAGGCAGTGTCGACACTAGTCCCAGATTCCAGAAGACCCAGTTTCCAGACTGGGACAGTGTGTCGACACAGTCCCAGGCAGTGTCGACACTAGACCCAGTTCCCAGAAGACCAATTTTGCGCAAATGGGACAATGTGTCGACACACTCCCTGGTGGTGTCGACACAGTCCACCTGAAACTCAAAAATGCGAATTTTTCTGGACACGTGGCTGCTTGGGAATTAGGGGATTTGACCTAGGTTTCCGTGCCCATGCACCCCAAGGCACTTTATGGACATATGGGGCTATAAATACCCTTGTTCCTTGTACCCCAAAGGCAAGAGAGCCCATACACTTCCAGAAGAAGCTTTTTGGCGGCCAAACGGGGCTTTCCAAATCTTGCTCCATCTCCAGAAGTTGCAGGTCATCCTTTCAAGAGGAAGGACGTGGGAATCAAGGGGAATCTCTGGAGAGAAGCTTGCTGTGCTAGGCAAGGGAGCAGATCCAACTGAAGAGGCGCAGGAGAAGAAGGATTTCTGGCATTTCAGATGCCATCAAAGCAGAGCATCGCCAATTGAGGAGAATCTCCATCGATTTCCATCAAGGCTCCTCAGTTGAAGCGTCTGCAAGGCCTTTCATCGAAGAGCACTCATTCTACATACATTTCTCACTTCAGAGTTTGTTCTTCTTTATTTCGTCTATGAGATTTGTGCATGACGTTCTGCGCAAATTTCTGTGTACGAAATTGTCTTGAATCAGATCATTGCTAGAGGATCTGATTTCTGTTGTCTTTGATCTAGCTTGTGTTTTGGGAGCCGTCGAGCTCTGGTTTGTGAGTCGTCGCACTCACGGTGTGGTTTGAGCCGTCGTGCTCAATTTGGAGTCGTCATGCTCCAGTTGTTGTTTGAGCCATCGTGCTCAGTTTGTGAGTCGTTGAACTCAAGGGTGTTGGAGTCGTCGTGCTCCAGTATGTGTTGTACTCAAGGTTTTGAGTAGTGTGGCCTAACTATGTGAGGGTGGACGTAGGAGTCACTGGAGGTGATTTCCGAACCACCTAAAAATCCTCTGTGCAATGGTTTGAATTGTGGTTTGACTTTGTACTACGCTAGATGCATGCATAGGGATTTCGTTCACACTACTAATCGATTTGCTCACACACACTAATCACACTTCAGATCAGTAAATTGTTTGGGTGAATTGATCTCTGATTCGATGTAATTTTAAATTGCTTGAGCTTCCGCAGTAATTGGTGTTAGATCTATTCAACCCTCCCTTCTAGATCTGATCCATCCACCCATTCGATCCTACAATTGGTATCAGAGCGGGTTAATATTTGTTTCTGATCTGATTTGATTGCTTCTGTTTGATCTCTATAGTAATTGCTTGAACTGTTTGCTTGATCTTTTACTGTCTCTGTGTACTTAATCGCTCTGATTCCTACATTTGATATTAGAGCGGGTTAACCACTCTAATTGTTAGATCTAATTCCTTATTACATTGATTCACTGTGATTAGATCTAATAGTCTTTTGAGTTTTGGTATAATGGCAAATCTCTTTAATCTGCATGAATTTCCTGTTATAATTTCAGAGAAATCACCAGTCTCACTTTCATCAAGTTTTTCAAATGAAGCTCAAGGAAAAGGAGCAAAAGAAATTCACAAGTACTTTATGGCAAAGAAGAGCCTCAATGAATCCAGAAAATCAACAATTCAGAAGGTTGTGGCTCTCACTGCACACTCTAATAGCTCAGAGCATTCTTCATCCTCTTCAAAACACAAGAAATCAAATGGGTCTACAAGGTCAGGTACATCCATTCTAGACTCATCTATGTATTCTAACTCTGATTCTGATGAAGATGAAGGAATGTCTCATGATAGATTGATTAAATTCTGTGAAAAGATGCAAAATCTTAATGCAAAGTTGAACACTAAAAATAGAGACTTGAAAAATACTTTAAAACATTGGCAAGAAGAAAATAAGAATTTGAAAATTGAAGTTGAAAAATTAAATTCTGAGAAAGAGAATTTGGAAGATGAAGCCCAAATCTGTGAAAATAAACTGAATGGAGTGAAAGAAAACCATGAGCTATTGAAATCAAAAGTCATTGATCTGGAAAATGAAAAAGAAAAATTGATTGATCTCAATGAAAACTACAAATTTGATAATGATCAATTAAACAAACAGATTTCTAACATGGCTCATGATCATCAAATAAATGAGAGATGCAAACAACTTGTTGAAGAAAACAGTCATCTAAAAAGGAAGATTGAATGCTTGTTCCATGACAATTGGACAATGAATGTAGCAATTTGAGTAATAAAATTACCGATTTGGAAAAACAAATTGCTCAATTTGAAAATGAAAAGAACAAGATGAAAAATGGTTTGGATGTCATGCTAAACAAGCTTCAAATTTCAGAAAAAGAAGTTGTTGCATTAAAAGCTGAAAAACAGAAGCTTCAACATGAATTGAAAAATACTAAATACACAAGTCTTGCCTCTGTGAGAGATAAGAAAAATGAAAATAAAACAAAATTAACATTTGTTAAAGCTGTTGCGAACAAGAACTCTGTTAATTCTAATGAAAAACTTGTGAACGTTCTTGTTCAGAAATAGACAGAGAAAAAGAAGATTCATCTACTTCCTCCATCAGTTCAAAAAACTCCAAGGTAAGTTTCAAATTCACATCATGCCAAGAGCCACCAAAAGGTACCTCCTTCTCTTCATGGTAAGCCTCCTCACATGAAAAGGAGATTCCAGCAAATGCATACATGCCAAGGTAAGTACCAGGTAAGAAATGATCTCATTTGCTTTAATTGTAATAAACCTGGTCATTTAGCCAAATTTTGCTGGAATAGAGATCAACATTTCCATAAATATGTCAAATCAGTCAAGTGCTTCGCATGTCATAAATTTGGGCATACTTCTAGGGAATGCTGGCATAGAATTGATAATCTTGTGCATGCTCCCATATTTCATGTTAATGTACATAAGAATAAAGATCATGTTCATGTTGAAAACACTCAGAAATTCTATGTACATGAAAAAGGAACTGTTGCACAAAAGATCTCTTCTGAATTCCATGTTAAAAATCTCAATGATAAAAATCTGAAAAATAGAAAACAAAATATTTAGTATGTCAGTGGTGCATTCTATACCAATATCTTTAAGATTAGAAACCAAGATTCCAGTGTTTCTAGTCTTCAGAAAAATGCACCCAATATTAAATCCTTTTGGATTCAAAATCATTGTTGCAAATTCATGGAAGATCCTTAGGACCCAAACAAGTTTGGGTTCTAAAACGTGCTACTTGAATGCTGGATGCAGGGATCCGTGTAGTCAATCTCAAAATGAAGGCTTCATGACTAAGGCTACAAGGAAAGTAAGTGAAGAGAATGAAAGAAAATGAAAATCTCACCAGGTAAATACTTCTGAGAGATTCCCTGCTAAATAAAAACTGAAATCAATTGGGACTCTTATGCAAAGATCAATTGGTATATCAAATGGTGAACTATGAAAGGACAAGTCATGCTTGTCTAGAAACTATCATTATGTGTGAGGAATAACCTCCGCCAAGTACAAATGATCTTCCATGTGTAAGAGTCATTAATTTTAAAAATAAAAAAAAATGGTTGTCATTGAAACATGATTGCTTGTTTATTTCATTTCTTCCATGATGATTTTGGCTTGAATTACTTGCAAAAGTTTTCACATTATTCATATGTAACTAAGAATCATGATTTTGTTGAAAATGCTCAAAAACTCCATGTGAATATAAATTGAACACTTCATGAAAACATGGATGCATCGAGCAAGTAAAAAAGAAAATTTGGAACTAATTCTGCTCATAGTTCTGTCAATGAAAGAAATACATCTATAGCAAAAATAAAATCACCTTGGATTCAGAAATCTTTATTGCACTCTAACATTGACTTCATTGCAGGACCCAAGCAAGTGTGGGTCCCAAAACCAGCTTGATCAGCAAGCTAAGGAGTCTTGCAGCCATACATTGTAAATGGATTCAAGATATTGGCTGTGCAAGGCAAGAAATGATTGGAGAACACAGGTAAAATCTTTGAAAAGCAATTGAAGTCCATTCAGGTAAGACTTCTTTATCATTTCAAATTTGAATTGCCTGAATTGAAATGATGTTTGATTTTGTATCTGAACAATGAAAAATGTGTTCTGATGCTACTCCCAACAATAACCTTGTGTCATAACAATTGGAATCATGCTTGTATTATTATGCTTGCTTAACTGTGCCCATGATTCTATGTACATATCAACTGCTTTGACTTTTTTTGGTATATCAAATGATGACATGTGGAAAAACAAGTTATGCTTGTTTGGAAGCTATCATTATGCGTGAGTAAAATACTCCGCCAAGTACCAAAAGTCATGTTATGCTTAAAACTAATTGTGTTCATAATCATGTGTAAATTGCTTGCTAGCTTTTTCCATTCTCATGCACATATTAAGGGGGAGTAAATTTGAAAAAGTGCAAAAATGTTCTTGAAAATGCAATGACTTTCATGCTAAAACTAAAGAATAATTGACTTTTTTGCAGTGACTATGTGGTATATCAAATGGTGAAAAGTGAAAGGACAAGTTAGGCTTGTCTGGAAACTCTCATCATGCGTGAGAAAAACTCTCTGCCAAGTATCAATAGTTTTTTACTGCATAAAAGGTCATCAAGAAAAATGAAAATCTCAAAAACTTTATTTTAAGTCTTTGAAACTTTTCTCCTTCAATAAATTGCCTGTTAATGCATGCTTGATCATGTTCATATTCTTTCTATGCAAACTACTTTGAATGAACATATCTGAATTGCCTAAATGATCATTTCATATTATGCATATTTTATGGGGAAGTGAGTCAAAAGAATCTTTGAGTGAAATGCTGAAGAAATATTCTTTCACATCTGATTTATCATCAACTCCCATTCAGTTTGTTGACAAATGTTCCTGCAAATGAATTCCTCACTCTCACATTGCATTGGCATTCTTGGTATATCAAATGGTGATTTGAAGAAAGACAAGTCAGACTTGTCTAGACACTTTCACTATGTGTGGGTATATGTCTCCGCCATGTATCAAGATTCTTGTATGCAATTGTTGAGGGGGAGTCCTTGTCTTTCAAATAAAACATTCACGTTCATTCTGTTTTCCCTATTTCTCCAATAATCTTCATGTTCATCTTGTGAGGGGGAGATACAAGAAAGGGGGAATCATTGTCCTTGAACTTAATTGTCTATTCTACACTAATTTTCTTAACTTTATTTGTCTATCTTGAACCTCAAACTCATCAGAATGTTTGAGTCATTGTGTTATTTTCTTATGAGAGAATTAAGACATTGAAACTAAACTCATTGTGCATTTAGTTCAATTTCAAAGATTCATTATCATTTCAAGGTTAAGCAATCTTAATACTGAATGTTTTTAAAATGATTTGCAAAACACTATTATAGGCACATGAGTGGCTTTAATATTTCACATGTGTATGTTTAAGCTTCATTTTTACCACATGTTAAGAATAATTTTTATAAATTCGTAGCCATGACTTTTCTGGTCAAAGCAAACATATTCCTGTAAAACATTAAAAAAAATCAACAATTTGGAAAGATACAAACAGAGCAATGCAAATTCTTGAACCACTGAGTAACCGGGCCATTTCACCTAACAAGTGATTTGTTTTACGTCAAAAAGTGGAAATCAAAGTTTTCAACTCTATAAGATAATGAAAGTTAAACCACTGAGTAATCAGGAGGTCTTGCATCTGATCAATGTGATCTCTTGCACTGAAAAGTGAGATTTAACTAATTTATTTTTGTATTCTTTCCCAACTAAAATTGAAAGAAAATCAAAAAGACAGGATAGAAAAGCTTAAGACCTTCATAAAGTTCATGTATACTGAGTTTAAACCTATTATTCTACATTGTGTTACAATTAAAGCTCCTAACATCCTTGTCAAATACTTCTGCTCACTCATATAGGTCACTTTACTTCACCTTTGCATCATTATTTTAACTACATTCAGATTATATTTTGCTATACTTTGTGTTGAGTGTGTCTTTGTGATTAAACTTTGTTGCACAATCACCAAAACACAATAATTTCTCTCATTTGACATTATCACGTTGCCTCATTTATTTTGATCATTTCTGACCATTCCTTACTCCATTTCATTTCTTGATCTCCTACTATTCTTTGTTTCTCTCTCTTATCTATCTTTTTGATGCTGTCAAAAAGGGAGAGAAAGGTCTCTAGGGGGAGAAAGGTCTCTAGTGGGAGAAAGTTCAAAGGGTAGAAAGTTCTTTAAAGGAGAAAGGTCTCTAGGGGGAGAAAGGTCAAAGGGTGTATATGGTCAAAGGGGGAGTTATTGTAGTCAAGGGAGTCAAGATATTGGGAGATTGTGCATATGTTTTGTCCTCATCAAAAAGGAGGAGATTGTTGGGTTGAGTGTGTTTTGGAATTTCCTAAAGTTGTATTTTAATGATATCCAATGAACATCACTCATACTTGGATTTTAATGATGACATATTGTGATTTTAATGATGACATATTGTGATTTTGATGATGACATTTTGAACATGTTATACATTTTATACATATCACAATAATGCTTAAACAACATGTTTTTGATGTTTAATATCTTATATTTTAATGATAATATCTGGTACTAATGACTTATGTGTTATATTTTCAAGATCACACACTTTTGTCATGGTGGTGTCGACACACCCCTTGGTGGTGTCGACACTGGGTCAGAATCCCTGAAGCAATTTCATGAAAACAGGGTTCACTGTTTCGACACAATCCCAGGCAGTGTCGACACTAGTCCCAGATTCCAGAAGACCTAGTTGCCAAACTGGGACAGTGTGTCGACACAGTCCCAGGCAGTGTCGACACTAGACCCAGTTCCCAGAAGACCAGTTTTGCGCAAATGGGACAGTGTGTCGACACACTCCCTGGTGGTGTCGACACAGTCCACCTGAAACTCAAAAACGTGAATTTTTCTGGACACGTGGCTGCTTGGGAATTAGGGGATTTGACCTAGGTTTCTGTGCCCATGCACCCCAAGGCACTTTATGGACATATGGGGCTATAAATACCCATGTTCCTTGTACCCCAAAGGCAAGAGAGCCCATACACTTCCAGAAGAAGCTTTTTGGCGGCCAAACGGGGCTTTCCAGATCTTGCTCCATCTCCAGAAGTTGCAGGCCATCCTTTCAAGAGGAAGGATGTGGGAATCAAGGGGAATCTCTGGAGAGAAGCTTGTTGTGCTAGGCAAGGGAGCAGATCCAACTGAAGAGGCGCAGGAGAGAAGGATATCTGGCATTTCAGATGCCATCAAAGCAGAGCATCGCCAATTGAGGAGAATCTCCATCGATTTCCATTAAGGCTCCTCAATTGAAGCGTCTGCAAGGCCTCTTCATCGAAGAGCACTCATTCTACATCCATTTCTCACTTCAGAGTTTGTTCTTCTTTATTTCATCTATGAGATTTGTGCATGATGTTCTGCGTAAATTTCTGTATACGAATTTGTCTTGAATCAGATCATTGCTAGAGGATCTGATTTCTGTTGTCTTTGATCTAGCTTGTGTTTTGGGAGCCGTCGAGCTCTGGTTTGTGAGTCGTCACACTCACGGTGTGGTTTGAGCCGTCATGCTCAATTTGGAGTCATTGTGCTCCGGTTGTTGTTTGAGCCGTCGTGCTCAGTTTGTGAGTTGTTGAACTCAAGAGTGTTTGGAGTCGTCGTGCTCCAGTGTGTGTTGTACTCAAGGTTTTGAGTAGTGTGGCCTCACTATGTGAGGGGTGGACGTAGGAGTCACTAGAGGTGATTTCCGAACCACCTAAAAATCCTCTGTGCAATAGTTTGATTTGTGGTTTGACTTTGTATTACGCTAGATGCACGCATAGGGATTTCGTTCACACTACTAATCGATTTGCTCACACACACTAATCACACTTCCGATTAGTAAATTGTTTGGGTGAATTAATCTCTGATTCGAAGTAATTTTAAATTGCTTGAGCTTCCGCAGTAATTGGTGTTAGATCTATTCAATCCCCCCTTCTAGATCTGATCCATCCACCCATTCGATCCTACAGATTAGCTGGCTGTAATCGTGACAGTGTGGGCCGTCACAATTTACACATTGACTATTGACGTTTGAAGTGTTTGGTTTGAAGGCGATGTATCAGGCTGTCGTGTTTAGGTCGCGACCGCAGGCCCTATCGTGTTAAGGTATAAACGTGACCGGTAGGGTCATCGCGATTTGATAGGCGATGTCTGTGTCACGTCCTAATAAATGTCTATTTATCGAAAATGACAGAAAAACAGACTTAATAAATAGAACTTATATTTTTATTCATCTGTTATCATTATTGCGGAAGCTTAAATTACATAGTACTCCTCGTAACAATCCACAAGAGGAGTAAAAAAAAGAAAACAAAATAACATTCCCATTCTTCTAACTACAACACTAGAAGGGTAATCCAAGGAACTCCGTTGACTGGTTAACCCGCTCAGCACACCCCCTTAAGATCTAGGCTCATCATTATCACCTAAAAAGTATGAATTAATGAGCAATTGTGCCCAATAGGATTCACCCATTCTAATCAAAAAGAAGTAAGATGACTAAAGAGATGAGCAAGAAGCTTAATTGGTAGCAATGCCAAATATCCAAGGTGATTGTAAAATCGTGTCAACTAGATAACAATTATAGAATAAGAGTACTGAATCAACTTGCACATATAAGAATTCTAGATAATTATCACATTCTGGCTCAAGTACATGTTCAACGCATTGATAAAATAAGATGATGACCAATCAAGCAAGTATGATGCAATGTCAAACATCCAAGAGATCCATTATCGTTCTGCACAGCCATTAAACGAATTCGGGTGCTCCTCCCTGTAGACGCGAGATTTGGCCCATTTCCACGTGGTTCATGGCCTAATAAGGCCTGGTTTGATCGCTTGTTGACTTGCCTCGGATTCCATGTAGACGGCAACATCGACTATCGCTGACCTCTGGTTGGCGGCACACCCCCTGGACGTCGATTCATGTTGGCGTCCACAGGTGTTGACGTCTACATGGGGTTGGCAGCAGCATCGTTTGACGTCAACCTATTTTACTTGGTCTATGTAACTGCCTGAGATTCCAGCCCACTAAACGCCCTCTCCTCGACCATGCAATGCATAGGGCCATTCCCAACGGGCAAATGGGCCACCTTGGCACCCCCTTGACCCAGTAAATGTCCTACATAACCCCCTCTCATTGGTTCAAGCCTTAACACATGGATTGCCACATGTTTAAGTGTGTTTTCTCACACTTGAGCATCCTAGGCTTTCTAGCTCCGACCCCACTTCCTATATAGGTCACTCCTTGGCCTTCTAAGTGAGGGGG
Source organism: Colocasia esculenta (assembly GCA_014218235.1). Taxonomy (NCBI): domain Eukaryota; kingdom Viridiplantae; phylum Streptophyta; class Magnoliopsida; order Alismatales; family Araceae; genus Colocasia; species Colocasia esculenta. Next base: position 12,958,110 of record CM024753.1, on the reverse strand, counting down.
GAGATGTTGGACGAGCTTGTTGCCCAGTTGACGAGCCCAGAGGGGGGGTGAATGGGTCTTTTAAAATTAATCTAGAAGATACCTGTAATCAAAAACGATCACACAAACGTTCTTCGAACTATGTCAGTTACAGTTTGATTAAATAACACTCACACAAGGAAGACAATCACACAACACAAGGATTATCCTGGTTCGGACTTCCTTTCCTTAGGAGTCCTACGTCCAGTCTCTGAGCAACAACTCAGGATTTTACTAATTAGGGAACAGTCCCCCTAAGGATGCTACAAACACCCAGCTTAGCTAGTCTTCCTTCACCCTTGAAGGGAACAACACCCTGGATACCACCAGGTCTTCCTTCACACCCGAAGGGAACAACACCCTGGATACCACCAGGTCTTCCTTCACACCCGAAGGGAACAACACAGAGAAGAATGAATGACTTTCAAGCCCCTAGATCCAGCTCTTGATAAGCGAGGATCTGAAGCAACTAGAACTGAGAGCAAGAAGATTATAAACAATTCACACTCTCAGAACTATACAAGCTCTCTCAAGTTTTTCACAAGACTGATGGAGAGCAAAAGCTAGGAGGAGTGAAGGATCTTGGCTCTCAATTTTCTTCAGAAGAATTTGAATGCTTTTCTTGAACATTATATCTTCTGTTCTTCTGACTTGTATATATATATCTTCAATTTGAAATATAGACGTTAAAGAGTCCGTTGTCTCTCTTTTGAGTAGTCGTTAGACTGAATGACATCTGGAGTCTTGGAAGCTTCCTGTCACAGTCTTTTGATCACATGAGCACGCAAAGAGATGAGATCTTCAAAGATATCCGATGGCTTCTATTTGCTTAACGTTGTACCAAGAAGCTAGTTCAGAGGTCTGCACAAATGTCAATCTTAAATAGCAGACAGATAGGCTGTCTCTGATGTCAGTCAACGTCAGTAGCAATAGTCAAGAAAATAGTAATGTCAAATGGCTTAAGTCTAAAAGACGTTATCAGAGTAGGCACGATAAAGGATGATATGGTCTGCATGCATGCAGAGATATGTTTAGATCTCATAAATGCAAAAGCGTCAGAGAGATATCTATGTGGACTTTGACTGGTCAATGCTTTAAGACGAATAAGATATCAAGATATGAAATCGATAACTGAATGACTTATGAAATCGTTATAGCAAATTGTTATGAACACTTATCAAGTCGTTATGAATTCTGAAGAAGTTGTTACGAGTATCAAAGAAATCGTTACGAGAACTAAAGAAATCGTTACGGCTACCAAGTCGTTACGAGTATCAAAGAAATCGTTACGAGAACTAAAGAAATCGTTACGGCTACCAAGTCGTTACGAGTATCAAAGAAATCGTTACGAGAACTAAAGAAATCGTTACGGCTACCAAGTCGTTACGAGTATCAAAGAAATCGTTACGAGAACTAAAGAAATCGTTACGGCTACCAAGTCGTTACGAGTATCAAAGAAATCGTTACGAGAACTAAAGAAATCGTTACGGCTGCCAAGTCGTTACGAGTATCAAAGAAATCGTTATGATAACTTATGAAGTCGTTACAACAAGTAAGTCGTTGCGAGTTCTAAAGAAATCGTTATGATAACTTATGAAGTCGTTACAACAAGTAAGTCGTTGCGAGTTCTAAAGAAATCGTTATGATAACTTATGAAGTCGTTACAACAAGTAAGTCGTTGCGAGTTCTAAAGAAATCGTTATGATAACTTATGAAGTCGTTCCAACAAGTAAGTCGTTGCGAGTTCTAAAGAAATCGTTATGATTACTTATGAAGTCGTTACAACTAATAAGTCGTTGTGACATCGACTTGATTGAAACAACTTGACTTTTTAGTCTTATAAGAAAATCGTTATGAACTTCAACAGAAATCGATATGGATTTAGAGAAATCTCATGTTGAACAGATTAAAGCTTCAGAGTAGTAAAGCATACCTTTATTGGCTTGTTTGACCTCAGTATTTTCCTGTACTTAAGACTTATGAAATATTCATGAGATATAATTGATAAATTCTTGTTTGGTTTTGTTAATCATCAAAATATGTATATTTATATAATTAATTAAAATTGCATGGGGACAGACTGATCATCAGAGCTAGCCTTAATGCTTTGAGAGAGGAGAGAGAAAAGAATAGAGAGCTTCCACCTTTGCCTCCTCTTCTTCTTCTCAACCTTTGGGACATCCAGGAGGCTTCACCCCGAGCTGGAGGAGCCCACCAAAGCTGCTGCTAACCACTGCAACGAGGATCATCTCCCTCTTCTTCCTCTCTTTCCCTTTTCTCTCCTTTAGTCTTTACATGCTTCACACACACACACACACACCCTAGGCACGTAGGGCACCTTCCTACACACCCAAAAGGGATTTTCCAACCAAAAAACGGAGGGAAGAAGGGTGGTCATAACACTTGGCCACCCCTCTTCTATAGCCCACAACCGGTACGGGGCTCTCCTTTTAGGCATTTTCTTTTTTGTTTTGGACGTTTACCACACTTCCCCAAGTCTAATATGTTGAACCACTCTTTATTACCTTCATATTTTGGTGCTAACAAAATTTATGATGTAACTTAAATTGAATATTTTGTTTCATCTGTGTCGCATCAATCTCATAGTAAAATGCTAAGTCTCCCATTGATGCAATATGGCACACTAAAATGATAAAATCGATGTCTAATCTATATACATCGATTTCAGTTCAAGTGCCAAATTAATAAGCGCTACAACGATTTATTTTGATCGATTTTATAAACGCTACAACGATTTGCTAATGCATTATAACGATTTGATAAGTAAGCACAACGATTTGCCCTCACATCGATTTGCCTTCCATATCGATTCGCTAAGGCATTATAATGATTTCATAAGTGAGAAACAACGATTTGCTTCTCACATCGATTTGTTAAGGTTCATAACGATTTTCTTGTCACATCGATTTGATCAATTTGCTTCTCACATCGATTTGCTAAGGCATCATAACGATTTGATAAGTGAGCACAACGATTTGCCCCCACATCGATTTGTCTTCCATATCGATTCGCTAAGGCATTATAACGATTTCATAAGTGAGAAACAACGATTTGCTTCTCACATCGATTTGTTAAGGTTCATAACGATTTGCTTGCCACATCGATTTGATCATCATAACGATTCGTTTTCATAACGATTCGATAAGTGACTCTCATATCGATTCGCTCTCATAAGGATTCGCTCTCATAACGATTCGCTCTCATAAGGATTTGCTCTCACATGGATTTCATAAGTGAAACATGGATTCGCTTGTAAAACATGGATTTCACTTAAACATAGATTTTTTTATATTTCAAAGTATCTTTTGGCATCTAGTGAAAAGAGATCTTTTATCTTTCTGACAGGAGATATTTTATCTTATCTTTCTAGATCTCTTCTTTCTTGCCAACAAAAAGGGGTTACTTACTACTTCTCGGTGGCAACAGGAAACATAGAGGTATGAGCCTTTTTGACAGAAACACTATTTTATCTAAACACTTTCTTCTATGCTTGCAGACCTCGTAGACCAAAATTATTAGAAGAAAGAGAAGATGAGCAACGACTAGAACTCCAACGGATTTATTCAAATTGCTCATATAAAAGATGAAGCTTGGCTGAAGAACAACAAGATCTTTCCAGAAGATTTTTTTTTAAGGAGTGTACATCCTGTGAAGAACCTCAACTCCACATACACTCAAAGGAAAAGAGAGAAAGAGCCCGAGCCAAGAAGAAGTGTTAAAGCATCTGAAGTCTTCAAGCTTCAAGCTCCTTCTCCTCTCTTCACTCTCTCTGTGTGCATCTCTGTAATCTGGGGAGAGAGTCTTTTTACTGAGAGTTCTTTTAGTTGGTTTTCATTTGTTCCAACTCTCAACTTTGTTCTTCCTTTTCTAAGAAAGACTTCTGTCCACCTGTAGGACTGTATACAGTGTAGAACCTAGCTAGGGATTTGTGTCTAGCAGAACCGCACTGGGGTTTGTACCAGGAGGTTGGCTTCTTTACCTGTAAGAGAAGTGGGTTGCCTTCTTGTCCGGGAAAGAGAAGAAGACAGCTGGGGTGCTGGGTGTTGTATTGTCCTTGAGGGGGACTGTACCCTTGGTTAGTAAAATCCCAAGAGGTTGCTTGGGGACTGGATGTAGGACTTCCATATGGGAAGGGCCGAACCAGGATAAATCCCTTGTGTTATTTGTGTGATTGTTTATTTGCTTCCGCACTGCTACTCTTTATCACACTAAACTAACCAAACCTTCAAGTGTTAATTTCTGTGTTTAAGTTTCTATTTCAGATTTCAGAAAAACCTATTCACCCCCCCCCCTCTAGATTAGCTTGTTGTCGTACCAAAAGGGCCAACATTGGTATCAAAGCGGGTCTCTGAAACATTCAAAGAAGATCCAACGATCTTAGAGCAAAGATCTATGGCAGCTCAAGGATATGCTGAAGGTCAATCAGTCACCAGACCTCCATTCTTTGATGGAGAGGACTACTAATATTGGAAGATGCGAATGGAATGCTTCATTCGGGGCACAGACTTCGATCTGTGGCAGGTAATAGAGGTAGGTGATTTTGTTGTTGTTCCTGTTCCAGGCACTACTGCTATTACAATAGCTGATAAAAATAAACTATCTTTAAACTTTAAAGTTAAGAACTATTTATATTGTGCTTTATCCAAAAAAGAATTTAGTAGAGTATCTGCATGTAAATCTGCTAAAGAAATATGGGATAAACTGCAGATAACTTATGAAGGAACAGATAAAGTAAAACAAACTAGAATAGATATTCTTGTCTCATAATATGAGCAATTTAAAATGCTTCCAAATGAAAATATCACTTAGATGTATAATAGATTTTCGAGCATAGTAGTTGGTTTGAGTTCTCTTGGTAAAAATCTGTCTGATGAGGAAACAGTTAGAAAGTTACTTAGGTCTTTAACTCTTCCATGGACACCTAAAGTAACTGCTATTGAAGAGGCCCATGATTTAACCAAATTATCGATTGATAATTTAATAGGTTCTCTCATGGCACATGAAATAAATATGGAGCGATTATCTAAAAGCTCATCTAAGAAGAAATGTACTAATGCCCTTAAAGTGGTAGTTGCTCCTTCCACTTCTTCTTCTAGCTCAAAAATTGCAGGATCTGAAGACAGTGATGCTGATGAAGTACTGTCCAAACTTCAGAAGATTTTAAAGAAGAAGAAAAATGGATCAAGAAGGATCCAAAGGAAAGAGAAAAAGGAGAAAGAACCAGTCTGCTATGAATGCAGAAAACCTGGACATCTAAGACCAGACTGTCCAAGACTCAAGAAGACTGGTCAAACGGAGAAGCCCAAGAAGCAGCACAAGAAGTTCAAAAGAAAAGACATGGCGGCTGCTTGGGAAAATGAAGAGGACACAAGCTCAGACTCATCAAGCTCAAGTTCAGAGAAAGAGCAAGTAAACCTAGCCCTCATGGTAGGACTATATGAGGTACACTCTGACTCATTTTTTAATTCATGCACAAATTCAGGGTCAGAATCTGAAGACTTGGAAGAAGTCTTTAATGAACTTTATGATAAACACAAGGTTGTTGTAAAAGAATTGAAAAATATCAAGAACAACATTACTTGTTTTGAAAATACTAATTCTGATCTGAAATCAGAATTGGAACAATTGGAAAAACAACTAAAGGTCAGTAAAGATAATAATCATCGTTTAAATGAAGATTTGAAAAGTAAGAATAATGAGAAGTTAGAGTTAGGAGAAAAATTAAAAATTCTAACTGAAGAAAATCTGTATTTAAAAGAATCGGTTAAGAAATTAACTCAAGGAAAAACATCTCTAGCTCTATGCTTAAGAGGATCAAAATTTGGAAATAATAAACAAGGGCTTGGATACATTCCTCTGGAAAAAGAAAAACAAGCCATAAATCCAGGAAAATATCCTTTGCCGAAATTTGTAAAAGAAACCAAGTTGCCTCAAAAAAAGGCCCCTGTAAAAGAAAATGTTTCCAAAAATTATGTCCTAAACAGACATCATAAAAACAGTAAGAACTGTAAAATAGATTATATTCATTGTTGTTCTCATTGTAATAAATTAGGACACACAGTAAACACTTGCACAACAAGGCACCTAGTTTGGATTCCGAAAGGATACTTTATGCATCTAACCATCAAGGACCCAAAAAGATTTGGGTACCTATTTTTGAATAAGATTGTTTGTAGGATAGCCTTGGAGCATCAGGATCAAGGATGCTCAAGGCACTGATGACTGCCAGCTCTTCATCCATCTCATATCTGAAAAGGGAGTAGTCACAAATGTTGTTTTTATTTATATTGCTACTAACAATGTTTGCAAGTTTTTAAGATAAATACAAACAATGATTCTGAAGACTTGACAAACAACATGTCAAAGGTCAAGAGCAACAAGATCTGACTTGCCTCAGATTAAGAGGGAGTCTCACTCAGGGGGAGCACAGATTAAGGGGGAGTTATTCAATAAATAACAATCATTGTTGAACCCCTAAACGGTAAGAAATTCTCTCAAAGTGGGAGAGAAATGGATGGTAAGATCCTTCCTTTTTTGGTTAGTGACAAAAAGGGGGAGAGTATGTATGTCATGTGAATTTTCTGTAGTTTCTATAGTATTTTTAAGTCAGAGAATTCTCATAAATTTGTCATCACCAAAAAGGGGGAGATTGTTGAACCACTCTTTATTACCTTCATATTTTGGTGCTAACAAAATTTATGATGTAACTTAAATTGAATATTTTGTTTCATCTGTGTCGCATAAATCTCATAACAAAATGCTAAGTCTCCCATTGATGCAATATGGCGCACTAAAATGATAAAATCGATGTCTAATCTATATACATCGATTTCAGTTCAAGTGCCAAATTAATAAGCGCTACAACGATTTATTTTGATCGATTTTATAAACGCTACAACAATTTGCTAAGGCATCATAACGATTTGATAAGTAAGCGCAACGATTTGCCCTCACATCGATTTGCCTTCCATATCGATTCGCTAAGGCATTATAACGATTTCATAAGTGAGAAACAACGATTTGCTTCTCACATCGATTTGTTAAGGTTCATAACGAATTGCTTGTCACATCGATTTGATCAATTTGCTTCTCACATCGATTTGCTAAGGCATCATAACGATTTGATAAGTGTGCGCAACGATTTGTCCTTACATCGATTTGCCTTCCATATCGATTCGCTAAGGCATTATAACAATTTCATAAGTGAGAAACAATGATTTGCTTCTCACATCGATTTGTTAAGGTTCATAACGATTTGCTTGCCACATCAATTTGATCATCATAACGATTCGCTCTCATAACGATTCGATAAGTGACTCTCATATCGATTCGCTCTCATAAGGATTCGCTCTCATAACGATTCGCTCTCATAAGGATTTGCTCTCACATGGATTTCATAAGTGAAACATGGATTCGCTTGTAAAACATGGATTTCACTTAAACATAGATTTCCTTTATATTTCAAAGTATCTTTTGGCATCTAGTGAAAAGTCATATATTATTGATTTGCGTGATCTTTTATCTTTCTAACAGGAGATCTTTTTGCTTATCTTTCTAGATCTCTTCTTTCTTGCCAACAAAAAGGGGTTACTTACTACTTCTGGGTGGCAACAGGAAACATAGAGGTATGAGCCTTTTTGACAGAAACACCATTTTATCTAAACACTTTCTTCTATGCTTGTAGACCTCGTAGACCAAAATTATCAGAAGAAAGAGAAGATGAACGGCTAGAACTCCAACGGATTTATTCAAATTGCTCATATAAAAGATGAAGCTTGGCTGAAGAACAACAAGATCTTTCCAGAAGATTTTTTTTTAAGGAGTGTACATCCTGTGAAGAACTTCAACTCCACATACACTCAAAGGAAAAGAGAGAAAGAGCCCGAGCCAAGAAGAAGTGTTAAAGCATCTGAAGTCTTCAAGCTTCAAGCTCCTTCTCCTCTCTTCACTCTCTCTGTGTGCATCTCTGTAATCTGGGGAGAGAGTCTTTTTGCTGAGAGTTCTTTTAGTTGGTTTTTATTTGTTCCAACTCTCAACTTTGTTCTTCCTTTTCTAAGAAAGACTTCTGTCCACCTGTAGGACTGTATACAGTGTAGAACCTAGCTAGGGGTTTGTGTCTAGTAGAACCGCACTGGGGTTTGTACCAGGAGGTTGGCTTCTTTACCTGTAAGAGAAGTGGGCTGCCTTCTTGCCCGGGAAAGAGAAGAAGACCAGCTGGGGTGTTGGGTGTTGTATTGTCCTTGAGGGGGACTGTACCCTTGGTTAGTAAAATCCCAAGAGGTTGCTTGGGGACTGGATGTAGGACTTCCATGTGGGAAGGGCCGAACCAGGATAAATCCCTTATGTTATTTGTGTGATTGTTTATTTGCTTCCGCACTGCTACTCTTTATCACACTAAACTAACCAAACCTTCAAGTGTTAATTTCTGTGTTTAAGTTTCTATTTCAGATTTCAGAAAAACCTATTCACCCCCCCTCTATGTTAGCTTGCTGCCGTACCAAAAGGGCCAACATAATAGAGTCTTTTCTTGTGGCAAGAACACTTTGAAGGAGACCGTGGAGCTTCTTCTCTTTGGTCGGCCGAAGAGGTGAAAGTTGGAGCCCCATCATCCACTGCTGCGAGAGGCTACGTCACCAACGCGATTATAACACTTCCTTGGGCACAGGCAAGGCCCTGGCGATCACCTCCCCTTTATTTACTTACTGGTTTTCTTCTTTCCCTCTCTAGTCAACTTAGTCAAAGGTAAAGTCAACAAGAGGAGAGGAGGTCAACCAGAAACCACCCACGCCAACGAGGGAGCGGCAACGTTCGGGAACCTCCGGAGATGGCAAGTGCTCACGGGGGCGCGGAACGGAGCATCCACAGCTCTACTTTGGTGATCACGGTGGGACAGCTTCTGCTACTGCAGTCTCAGTCTGCACACAGGTAGATGGCAAACGATCTGGCCATCTACCCAGGTAAACGTCCATCTCTCCTGCCGTGCATTTCCTGTCAGCGTCCACATATGTTGTCATTTACGTTTTGCTAGCGTCCATCGATCCTGCCGTTTATATGCTTTTATAGAACTTGACGACGTCGGTATTGCCATTTATTTCACAGAAGCTGTTTTTGGTTGGATTTTGATTTGTTTGCTTTCTGTTTGATCCCTAACGGTCCTTAGTCACGAGGGGTCTCATTTCTCTTCTGTTCTAGCCTCCCCGCACGTTTTAGGATCGCCCATTCTTGATTCACAACCTTTTACTCGGGGATTCCCTCTCGGGTAAATCGGGTTGGCTTCAAGGAGAACTCCATAAGTCCCTAAATTCTGTGGATTCCCTCACGGTACGGGGCAGGAGGACCTTTACCCTCCCAGCTAGTCTGCCAATTCACCCGGGTTTGAGTGAGAGGTGAGAGGACCGCCCTTTACAAGACTAACTAATACACAACTTCAACATTTCAAAATTTTGGGGACCTTGGTTGATAACATTGTTTGGTAGAAATCCACATTTCTCCTAATAACAGTGTAGTTAATCATCCTTAACCATCTTAAAATCAGTAGGTTGTGTTGCTAATGGACTCTTGGCTGAACTCTGCTAACATGTCTAATAATTTGGCATTTGAGTACGAAGATAATATTCATGATGAATTTGTCGGAATGGTCAATGCTAACTTGCAGCCCGAAGAGTCAGTCCAATCCTCTTCTCAAGCTGATAATGAGGAGAGTGTGAGTTTGAGGGCCAATCCCACGTATGCCCAAGAAGTTCAAGAAGACCCCGAATTTTCCAAACTCCTCTCCTGCTATTCACCCAAGGACATCATTTCAATGCTTTCCAAGCATACTGTCCGGGCAATGGCCTCTCCTTCTCCTTCCTCTCCATCTCCTTTCTATGCTTCTTCATCTAGGCCCATTCCTAGGCCGGTCACCCCATCCCAGGTCCCCAACTCCACTCCTATTCCTCCTCCCACTCCTTTACCTACTCCCATTCCAACTCCTCCCTCTGTCTATCCACCCTATGTCCAACCTACACCCCCCACTCAATCCGAATCCATCTCCTGATCGGAGATGGAGGGTCTTGTTAGGAAGCTCTTAGCTGAGTCCTTGTCCCTCTCCAAGCCTCACTCTCTCCAAAACTACTGCAAGCTCCCCAATGCCTACTTTCCTCCGTGTATCAAGGCCCCGAAATACCGCAAGTATGACGGGACCTCCGACCCCCAATTCCATCTGGCCGGTTTCACTATGGATTCCCATTGGTGGCTATATGATCGGGTCCTCTTAGTCCACCTCTTCCAACAATCATTAGAAGGGGAGGCTTTGAGGTGGTTTACCTCTTTACCCACATCGGATCTTGTTAACTTCAACATTGTTTCCAAACGCTTCATCTCCCACTTTTTTTACATGGCCACTCAAGTCCCTACACTTCCCGACTTGGTGGCGGAAAAGATGAGGCCGGATGAAGACTTTGTCACATTCGCTAACCGATGGAGATCCATGGCTTCAAGGGCCGACATCCCCATCCCGGAGTCCCAATCCATGACAATGATAGTCACCAACACCACCCCTTTGCTCCATTCTATATTGATGCTAAGTGAGTTCCCCTCCTTCGCACATCTTTACAACCGAGCTAGGGTGGTCCAAAATCAAATCAAGGACTCCTCTCTTCCGCCATTCTTTGAAGGGAAGCCCAAGGAACACAAGGCTCCCGCGGCACCTACCACAGAGGGGGTGACCGTCAATGAGTCCATCAGTGCTTGTAGTCAGCCGTTGAGGCCTCCCAACAAGCCTTCCAATCCTCCTTCCAATCCTCATCAATTCCCATCACATCCGTCTAGGCCCTACTCTGTTGTTCCTCCTCCTTCGGGCTATACTCGTCCCGGTCCCAGGAGGTCTCATTATCCTGCCCTCTCCGAATCCCTCGAGGACATATTCTTTGCCCTCATGTCCTACGACGCTATCCAACTCCCCCCACAAATGGAGAGTGTCAATCTGAGGGCCGATACTTCAAAGTACTGTCCCTACCATAGGTCTCCAGGTCATGAACTCCATAATTGCTTCACCTTCCGAGACTGGGTGTACGACATAAACGACCAAGGTAGGATTAATTGGGAGGACGTCAAGGTTGCCATAGCCAAGTCTAGGTATACCAAAAGGGACCTTGGTATTGTGCAAAACCCTCTCCCCAACCACCAAAACAACAACAATCCCTCCTCCTCTAGGCCCCAGGAAAAGGTCAACACCATGATGCATTCAGAACCCTGGGTCGTGAGGAGAGAGCAACAATGGGGGGTAGAAGGTTTTGAAGAGTGGTACCCATGTCCCTCCATAGAGTCCCAGGAGCCCTCCACCACCGTAGACGCCATCCTAGAAGAGCGACCCTTAGTGCTTATCTGACCCGCTGCTTAGGATGCCTATCCTTCCATTCCCATTCCCCCTTCCTATGAGTCGTCCACCCATAGCACCAAACCCCTCCAACTCATTCTCCCTAAGTCCCAGGAGGATGTTCATGTCACACTCCGGAATCGGATTGTTCCTCTGCCCCCTCGGCCATCTCAAGATAAGGAGGACAACGGACCCCCACCTCCTGGCGGCACCAAATATGATATTCTACAACACTTGGATAAGACTCCCGTGAGGGTGTCTATTTAAGAATTGATTCGGAGATCGCCATCCCATCAGTCCACCCTCCTCCAATTCCTTCAAAAAATCATGGTCAATGACGACCTTTGTAATATCCTCGAATTTTAAATATCATGGTTTACGTAGAAATTCTTGTTTATGCATACCAATTAGATTTAAATCGATATATTTAGGATTAAGAGTGTGTTTAGGACACTTTATCGTACCCTGATATCACTTTCGGTCGTCACACCCCGGCAGGGCGACACCGAAAAATTGTAACAAAAATAAAATCTAAAAACACCATAATTCTTAGAAAAATATGGAGATATCAAAAGTATAATTATTCGGAATTTTTGACGTACATATTTTGAAATTAAGCCGACGCAACTATTTTTGCGGCGATTTTTCACCCAGTGAAAAATAAATTCTAAAAATTAAACTAAAATCACCATAATTTGCAAAACCTTTTCCTTAGCCTATGGTCAAAATTTCAACTTGATTGGATATCATTAGGACACCTAAACATGAGGATCTTTAGGCCAACTGAATTATGGGCTATTTACGGTGATGTTTTTTTGGAATTAATCCATGCTTACGCAACATGGGCTACGCAAGCCCATGTCATTAAGGGTTAAACATCTTACACATAGGGGGCTATGTGTAATCATGGGAGAGCTTGCATGAGCCATGTGTAATAGTAAAAACCAAATCGCTTTTATTGTTACACCTGGGCGAGAGAGGTGTCGCTGTGCATGGTAAGGTGTTGGGCTATAAAAACCCCCCAACACCCATCGTGAGCACTTTTTCCAGCACATGCTTTGCACCTTTAGTTCTTGTTCTTCAATTCTTGTTCTTGCTGCTGTTGTCTCTGTTGGAGTTGTAGCCGCTAGGCTATAGCAGCTGCTGGTCGTGGCTGCTATTGTATCTTCATCTGTTGATTATTGTCTCCTCAACTACAACTATCGAAGCTTCTACCCGTGTGGTCTTCCTATTCTTCATCCTGCTACTGTGAATTTTTAAGTGAAGAAGAAGAAGAATCTTCATTCCCCTTTCAAATCAGTAGGTTCTTTTTTACATTTCCTCTCCAATCTTCTCCTTTCCGGTTAAGAAGACCAAGTCTAAGCATTAGGTTATGTTCATTCTTGCCATTGATTCTGAAAAACATCATTAGTATTATGTTTCTACTTCCTGTGATCATGTTTTAGTTGATACTCGTGTTACTCCAAGTATGTTGGTGGAAATTCTCCTCTTCTTGTTCCTCCTACTAGAATCTCAGAGTTTGAGCGTCTACTTTGGTTCCTTGTCACAAGGATCAGTAAAGTTTTTATGAGGCTCTAGCTATCATCCATGTCTTAAGATGTAGATTTTGTACTTGGTATGAATTTTGTTCCAACTTGGAAAAAGAATTTCATGGAGTAGATGTGTTCTTATAGAGTCTTTTCCCACCAGTTTTCAGTTTCATGCCATTCATATGCAAAGCTTGGACTCCTATTGTCTATAATTCTTTCTTCATATTAATGATGTTTAGAACTATGTACAAGACCCTCTTTAATGTATTAAGCATCTTTGGATTCATAGAAATCTTTAAAAGAGTCTTTAGAGTAGTGTAGATCCATTTCTAGAAGCCTGAGGCCTGTTCAGAACCCAAAAACCTCTAAAAAACCAGTAGCTGTCAACAGATAGCTCCTAGCTGTTGACAGATAGCCTCTAGCTGTCGACAGATAGCTCCTAGCTGTCAACAGATGACCCTGGCCTGTCGACAGATGACTCTTCCCTATCGACAGCCACTGTCAGATCCCAGAAACAAGGTTCTGGAAACCACTAGCTGTCGACAGCTACCTTCTAGCTGTCGACAGATGCTGTCTTGATTGTGTTTCCAGCTCCAATCCTTGTTCCATCTTTTGAAGATTCACTACCCTATTGAACCCACAAGTTGTTTATCTCATTTTTTTGGATCTTAAACCACTTTATGACCAAAATAATTTGACTACTCATTCAACAAACTATCTTTTAAAAGTTCTATCTTTATTGTGCTCATGAGATGAAATTTATGATTTGAAGATAGTGCTCTCTTCAAAGAGGGTTTAGGATCACTTGTGGTAGCACCAGTCACTTGTGATCAGCTGTGGGCGACAGTTTTTAGGTAAATCTAAGTCAATGTACTGACGATGGTGGGTAATAAACCTCGTTCTTGCGCAATGAACAAGATCCAAGGTGCTGGAATCACCTAGGCACTGAGGATGTATTTACGTTTATTTAGTAACCTCTTGAGAGCAGTTGATGCCTGTCGTATTCGTTCCCAAATCATGTTATGATATGAACTTTGATAGACATATATGACTCTTGTTCTGAATTTTGTTTGAGCTCGTTATGAAATCAAATTGAGCTATATGCTTCTGTTAAGTATGAAATTCATGAACAAATGTGTTTTTGATCTATATACACTTTCTTTCACCTACTGAGTCCTTCCAACTCATGCCTTTGTTTTCTCCAACCCTTTCAGATTGAAGGTGAGAGCAGTCTCAGCTACATTCACAATTCCGCTGCTGAAGAAGAGATAAAGAAGAATAACATAGTTTTAGTAGTTTTTTGAGTTGTTGTTGTATTAAGTCAGAGAGAGAAACTTGGCTCTTGTAAATAATGAGTATTAGTACTTTGTTACCTTGTGAGGTATGATATGTTCAAAGACATCTTTGTGGAATGGTTTGCCGGTTTTGTGCATTTCACAGATTTGTCTGCCCGTAACGAAATTTATCAACGTAACCCCTCTTCCGATCAAAGGTTATATGCATATTATATGTATGTGTGTGTGAAGTCGGAGGAGGGTGTTACAGAGGTGGTATCAAAGCAAAGTTATGGGTAATAGATATCTCTGTGACCATTTTCACAATGAAAATAAATAAAACATTTATGTGTATTCTAGAATCTCTAAAGATCATTTTGGTTCTTAAAATTTAAGTGGTTAGTATGAATTAATTGGATGTGTTTGATGGTGTTCCAGGAAATGGCAGACAAAGGGAAAGCTATCGACACATCTAGTGAGGATAGACATGAGGAAATTGAAGAAGGTTCTAGGGGGGAAGTTCCTAATATATTACCGACTAGAAACTCTCAAGAAGGAAGTACTGGGACTCCTGATTTTGCTACTTTTATGCAGTCATTTTAGGGGTTGGTTCAAACACTAATGAAGAACCAACAAGATGTGGGTGGAGAAAGAATTTCTGGAGCATCATTGTTAGAGAAATTTAAGAAGATGGGACCTCCATCCTTCAAAGGAAGTAGCCAACCTGAAATTTAGAAGGATGGGTTAGAGAGATGGAAAAGATATTTAAGGCAATTAGATGTGAAGAAGAAGACAAAGTCACATTGGCGACTTATATGCTTCAGGATAGAGCAGATGAATGGTGGCAATCTTCCATGAGAAATGCATTCAGAAATAGAGGAGATAACATTAGTTGGGAAGAATTCTTAAGAGAGTTGTATGAAAAATACACTCCACCACATGTCAAGGATAGGAAAGAAGTGGAATTCTTACAGTTGGAGCAAAAAGATATGACTGTGGCAGAGTATGAAACCAAATTTACTGAACTGGAAAAGTATGCACCCCACATTTGCGACAATGAACTCAGAAGGGTAAAGAAGTTTGTGAGAGGATTGAAACCTAGTGTGAGGTGCAGGGTAGCTCCACTAGATCCCCAGAGCATGGCAGTAGCACTAAAGACTACATTTATAGTGGAATCTGAATTTATGGAATATATGAAAAACAAAAAACCAATGGGGGTAAGAAGAAAAATGTGTATACCAAGGAAACGAAAGGTCAGAAGTGAAAGGTTGATTCAACCAAGCAGCAGGGAGAACAGAAAAAGAGTTGGCCCGTGTGTGCTCAATGTAGAGGAAGACACCCCGGTGATGAGTGCTGGAAAGTAGCAGGAAAATGTTACGGATGTGGTCAGAAAGGGCATATGATTAAGGACTGTCCACACAGAGCAGAGCAGTCAAAAGTACAAAATCCACAACCTTACTTCCAGCAAGCCCCAAGACAACCACCTAAGGGACCATCTAGAGTCTTTGCTTTGACAAAGGAGGAAGCTCAAGACACCCCCACTGTAGCTGAAGGTATTCTCCTAACTGAAAATATGTATGCTAGAGTGTTATTTGACCTTGGAGCTACTCACTCTTTTATTTCTCGAGTATTTGTTAATTCTATATCTTAGAAACCAGAGCCATTAGTAGGAAGAATGGTACTTGATTGTCCTACGGGTCAAATAGCTATTCTTACTTCTGTCATCCCTGAAATAACTCTGGAAATAGGACAGCATGAACTTACCGTATATGTATATGTATTGGATAACATGCAAGATTTTGACATAATACTGGGAATGGATTGGTTAGCAAAAAATCATGCATTACTAGATTGTCATAAGAAAGTTTTAACATTTAAAAGGCCGGGATTAGCAGATTTCAGCTATACATGCCCAAAGAATAATGGAAACAAGAAGACTATATCAGCACTTAAAGTCATGAAATGGCTGAGAATGGTTGTCAAGGTTATCTGGCAAGTGTGATGGCCATATCAAATGAGCATAAACAGATATGAGTTCAAGATATTTATGTTGTGAAGGAATTTCTAGATGTGTTCCCGAGTGATCTATCTGGATTACCTCCTAGTAGGGAAATTGATTTTGCTATTGAACTTTTGCCTGGAACTTTACCCATATCTATAGCTCCTTAGCCTCAGTTTGGTAACGAGTTAACTTAAAGTTAACTCAGAGTTAACTCAAAATGTAGTTTGGTAACAAAAAAAAGTTAACTCAAGTGGGTTAGATTAAAAGTGGGTTAGATGTGAGTTAACTCACAATTTTTCAACTCACCTCTAGAGATGGATTGGAGTTAACTCAAGTGGGTTAACTACCTTTTGTCTTGGTGGTACACAACATTAATTGCTCCTTTCTCTTTTCTCAACACAACATTAATTGTTACTTTTTTTTTTCAAGTCACTTTTTGATATGAAAGTGGGTTAACTCACTTTATCTTGCCAAAGCAATCCTTGACAAAGTGGGTTAACTCACAGTAGTTAAACTGGGTTAACACACAAGAAAACAAACTAAAAAATGAGTTAACCCTGTATAACTTTAGTCATAGGTTGGAGTTATCTCTAACCCCAACCCATTGCCAAACTGAGGCTTAGAGAATGGCACCAGCTGAGTTGACAGAATTAAAGAAGCAGTTGCAAGATTTATTAGACAAAGGTTTTATTAGACCAAGTGTGTCACCATGGGGAGCTCCAGTATTGTTTGTAAGAAAGAAAGATGGATCCCTTAGATTATGTATTGATTATGGAAAGTTGAATCAAGTCACAATCAAGAACAAATATCCATTACCTAGAATTAATGACTTATTTGATCAACTTCGGTCTGCCACAATATTCTCTAAGATAGATTTAAGGTCTGGGTACCATCAATTGAGAGTTAAAGAAGACGACATCCCTAAGACCGCATTTAGAACCAGATATGGACACTATGAGTTCTTAGTATTGCCTTTTGGGTTGACTAATGCACCTGCAATATTTATGGATTTGATGAATAGGGTATTCCAGCCTTATTTGGACAACTTTGTGGTGGTGTTTATAGATGATGTGTTGATATATTCATCTAATGAAGAAGAACACAAGGAACATTTGAGAATTGTACTACAAACCTTAAGGAATCATCAATTGTATGCTAAGTTAAGTAAATGTGAGTTCTAGCTCAAGGAAGTGAACTTTTTGGGCCATGTGATTTCTAGAAAAGGTGTGGCAGTAGACCCAAGTAAAATTGAAGCAATTCTGAATTGGGAAAGACCCAAGAATCCATCAAAATCTGAAGTTTCTTGGGATTAGCTGGTTACTATAGGAGATTTATTGAAGGCGTTTCTTCTATAGCTATGCCTTTGACTCAGTTAACCAGAAAAGAGACACCTTTTGTGTGGAATAAGAAATGTGAGACCAGTTTTCAAGAATTAAAAGAGAAGCTTACCACAGCTCTGGTTCTTACTTTACCTCAAGGATCGGGAGGATTTATAGTGTACACGGATGCATCTCAAAGAGGAATTGGATGTGTTCTTATGCAACATGGGAAAGTGGTAGCTTATGCCTCTAAACAATTAAAAGGTCATGAAAGAAATTATCTGGCACATGACTTAGAATTGGCAGCAATCATACATGCTTTGAAGATCTGGTGCCACTACTTATATGGGGAACAATTTGAAGTTTATACTGACCATAAGAGTTTAAAGTACATATTTTCTCAGAAGGAACTGAATCTAAGACAAAGGAGATGGTTAGAATTTCTGAAGGATTATGATTTTACAGTAAATTACCATCCGGGTAAAGCTAATGTAGTTGCTGATGCTTTGAGCAGAAAGAAATCAAGAACACTACAATTGCACCAACAGTGGAAATAAATGACAGATTTGATCAAATACTCACCAAGGTGTGGTGCAGAAAATCTGATATTGGCACAATTGACAGTAAGGTTGGTATTATTAGATAAAATTGGTGAAGCACAGAACCAAGATCAGAAACTAAAAGAGAAAGTAAACAAACCAGGATACACCAGAGATAGACAAGGGATAATCAGATTTCAAAACAGAATATGCATACCGGAGAATGAAGAAATCAAAAGAGAATTATTGAAGGAAGGGCACAAATCTCAATATTCGATCCATCCTGGTAGCTCTAAAATGTATCAGAATCTGAAAAAGCAATTTTGGTGGCATGGAATGAAAAAGGACATAGCAGAATTTGTGAGTGAATGTTTAACATGTCAACAAATAAAGGCTGAGCACCAGAAGCCAGCAGAGCCTATGCAACTAATTGAAATTCCAATATGGAAACGGGAGCAGATAACCATGGACTTCGTAATGGGTTTTCCAAAGATAAGAAAGAAGCATGATACTATTTGGGTAATTGTGGATAGATTAACTAAATCGGCTCATTTTCTAGCAATTACAAAGACACGATTATTAGAAGATTTGGCTCAATTGTATATCAAAGAAATTGTGAGACTTCATGGGATTCCTTTGTAAATTATTTCAGATAGAGATCCAAGGTTCACTGCTAGATTTTGGAAAAGTTTGCAGGCAGCCATGGGTACACAATTAAAATTTAGTCCAGCATATCATCCACAAACCGATGCTTAATCAGAAAGAACTATCAGAACACTCGAAGATATGCTAAGAGCCTGTAGTTTGGATTGGCGTGGTAGCTGGGATGATTATCTACCCTTAATTGAGTTTGCATATAATAATAGTTACCATACAACTATTGGGATGGCACCATATGAGGCATTATATGGTAGACCTTGTAGATCACCCCTCTGTTGGGAAGAAGTGGGAGAAAAGAGTCTCATTGGGCCAGAATTAATTCAGAACTGCTCAGAGAAGATTAAATTAATCAGGAAGAGATTACTAATAGCTCAAGACAGACAGAAGAAGTATGCTGATAGGAGAAGAAGGCCACTGGAGTTTAACATAGGTGATCATGTATTTCTAAAGATCTCTCCAACCAAAGGTATCATGAGATTTGTAAGAAAGGAAAACTCAGTCCAAGATATGTAGGGCCTTTTGAAATATTGCAGAAAATAGGAGAAGTAGCATATCAGTTAGCTCTACCACCCTCTTGTTCACATATTCATAATGTGTTTCACATATCTATGTTAAGGAAATACATAATGGATCCTTCTCATATAATCAGTTATGAAGATGTGGAAATACAGTCAGATTTAACCGTGCAAGAGGAACCCGTAAAAATATTGGACAGAAAAGAACGAGTTCTCAGAAATAAAGCAGTTTCTATGGTGAAGATCTTATGGAGAAATGCACTCGTGGAGAAAGAAACGTGGGAATTAGAGCAAGAAATGAAAGAAAAGTATCCACAACTATTCAGTAAATAAACTTTGCCAATTTCGAGGACAAAATTTATTTTAACAGGGGGAGAAATATAATATCCTCGAATTTTAAATATCATGGTTTACGTAGAAATTCTTTTTTATGCATACCAATTAGATTTAAATCGATATATTTAGGATTAAGAGTGTGTTTAGGACACTTTATCGTATCCTGGTATCACTTTCGGTCGTACGCACCCCGACAGGGCGACACCGAAAAACTGTAACAAAAATAAAATCTGAGAACACCATAATTCTTAGAAAAATATGGAGATATCAAAAGTATAATTATTCGGAATTTTTGACGTACAGATTTTGAAATTAAGCCGACGCAACTATTTTCAGAGCGATTTTTCACCCAGTGAAAAATAATTCTAAAAATTAAACTAAATCATCATAACTTGCAAAACCTTTTCATTAGCCTATGGTCAAAATTTCAACTTGATTGGATATCATTAGGACACCTAAACATGAGGATCTTTAGGCCAGCTGAATTATGGGCTATTTACGGTGATGTTTTTTGGAATTAATCCATGCTTACGCAACATGGGCTACGCAAGCCCATGTCATTAAGGGTTAAACATCTCACACGTAGGGGGCCTATGTGTAATCATGGGAGAAGTTGCATGAGCCATGTGTAAGAGTAAAAACCAAATCGTTTTTACTGTTACACCTGGGCGAGAGAGGTGTCGCTATGCATGGTAAGGTGTTGGGCTATAAAAACCCCAACACCCATCGTGAGCACTTTTTCCAGCACATGCTTTGCACCTTTAGTTCTTGTTCTTGTTCTTGTTGTCTCTGTTGGAGTTGTAGTCGCTGGGCTATAGCAGCTGCTGGTCGTGGCTGCTATTGTATCTTCATCTGTTGATTATTGTCTCCTCAACTACACCTATCGAAGCTTCTACCCGTGTGGTCTTCTTATTCTTCATCCTGCTACTGTGAATTTTAAGTAAGAAGAAGAAGAATCTTCATTCCCCCTTTCAAATCAAGTAGGTTCTTTTCTACATTTCCTCTCCAATCTTCTCCTTTCCGGTTAAGAAGACTAAGTCTAAGCATTAGGTTATGTTCATTCTTGCCATTAATTCTAAAAAACATCATTAGTATTATGTTTCTACTTCCTGTGATCATGTTTTAGTTGATACTCATGTTACTCCAAGTATTTGGTGAAAATTCTCCTCTTCTTGTTCCTCGTTCTACTAGAATCTCGGAGTTTGAGCGTCTACTTTGGTTCCTTGTCACAAGGATCAGTAAAGTTTTTATGAGGCTCTACCTATTATCCATGTCTTAAGATGTAGATTTTGTACTTGGTATGAATTTTGTTCCAACTTGGAAAAAGATTTCATGGAGTAGATGTGTTCATATAGAGTCTTTTCCCACAAGTTTTTAGTTTCATGCCATTCATATGCAAAGCTTGGACTCCTATTGTCTATAATTCTTCTTCATATTAATGATGTTTAGAACTATGTACAAGACCCTCTTTAATGTATTAAGCATATTTGGATTCATAGAAATCTTTAAAGAGTCTTTGGAGTAGTGTAGATCCATTTCTAGAAGCCTGAGGCTTGTTCAAACCCAAAAACTTCTAAAAAACCAGTAGCTGTCAACAGATAGCTCCTAGCTATTGACAGATAGCCTCTAGCTGTCGACAGATAGCTCCTCATTGTCAACAGACGACCCTGACCTGTCGACAGATGACTCTTGCCTGTCGACAGCCACTGTCAGATCCCAGAAACAAGGTTCTGGAAACCACTAGCTGTCGACAGCTACCTTCTAGCTGTCAACAGATGTTGTCCTGATTGTGTTTCCAGCTCCAATCCTTGTTCCATCTTTTGAAGATTCACTACCCTATTGACCCCACAAGTTGTTTATCTCATTTCCTTGATCTTAAACCACTTTATGACCAAATAATTTAACTACTCATTCAACAAACTATCTTTTAAAGTTCTATCTTTATTGTGCTCATGAGTTGAAATTTATGATCTGAAGACAGTGCTCTCTTCAAAGAGGGTTAGGATCACTTATGGTAGCACCAGTCACTTGTGATCAGCTGTGGGCGACGGTTTGGTGGTAAATCCAATTCAATGTGAATGGTGGGTAAACCCCGTTCTTGCGCACTGAACAAGATCCAAGGTGCTGGAATCGCCTAGGCACTGAGGATGTATTTACGTTTATTTAGTAACCCTCTTGAGAGCAGTTGTGTATGTCGTATTCGTTCCCAAATCATGTTATGATATGAACTTTGATAGACATATATGACTCTGTTCTGAACATTTGTTTGAGCTCGTTATGAAATCAAATTGAGCTATATGCTTCTATTAAGTATGAAATTCATGAACAAAGTTGTTTTTGATCTATATCCACTTCTTCACCTACTGCGTCTTTCCGACTCAGCATTTGTTTCCTCCACCCCTTTCAGATTGAAGGTGAGAGCAGTCTCAGCTACATTCACAATTCCGCTGCTGAAGAAGAGATAAGAGAGATAGCGTAGTTTTAGTAGTTTTTTTAGTTGTTGTTGTATTAAGTTAGAGAGGAACTTGGCTCTTGTAAATAATGAGTATTAGTACTTTGTTACCTTTTGAGGTATGATATGTTCACAGACTCTTTGTGGAATGGTTTGCTAGTTTTGTGCATTTCACATATTGTCTGCCCATAACGAATTTATCAGCGTAACCCCTCTTCTGGTCCGATCAAAGGTTATATGCATATTATATGTATGTGTGTGTGAAGTCGGAGAGGGTGTTTACACCTTCCTCCCAGTGGAGTAACCAATGCCATCCTCTCCCTCACCCAAGGACCCTCCATCTCCTTCTCAGACAAAGACCTTGCTGCCCTCGAGTGTCGCTCCCTTCCTCTCTGCCTCACCGTCACCCTCAATGGTTTTCGGTGGATTCAACTCTCATTAACACTGGGGCATCCATTAATGTCTGTCCAATGAAGACCCTTAAACAATTGGGTTTGGGGGAGGACAATCTGGAGAAATCTGCTCTACCATTACTGCTTATGACAACTCCAAGAGGGTTGCCAAAGGTAAAATTGCTCTTCAACTGGAGATTGGACCCGTCACCATGTCATCCGAGTTTCTAGTTTTGGACGTCGATCTGGCCTATAAGGCCATTCTTGGTCGTCCTTGGCTGGAACAAACTCTAGGGGTCCCTTCCACCGCCCATCAATGCTTCAAATTTCCATTCAATGGGCGGGTTATCAAAATCAAGAGCATTCCTACCGTGGAAACTCTCAACTCTATCACTTCGGAGCAGATGCCACACCTGTTTATTCCAGACAAGGGGAAGAAGCCTGTTATGTCCATCTTTGATCTCCCCTCTCCCCTTGATTTGAACCAAGCTCCTCTCTTGGATGAAGAATATGAGACCACCATGTGTCCCCTAGGGAAAGGTTGGGAGGTGATGGCTAAGATCGGCTATATTCATGGCCGAGGATTGGGTAGGGACAAGCAGGGTCCTGTCACTAGCGTCTAAGTCAAAAGGTTTTAGCTAGGGCCAGTCTAGGTTTTCACCCAGACCCAATTCATCTAGATCCATTCATACCCTATGAACCTCTCACCTGGACCCTGAAGGAGCATTTTATTTAGGGTCCCCTCCAGCGAGAACTCGGGAGCCCATGGTGAGAAGTTGTCCGACTCCGAGAGCGAAGAAGAAGCTGCCGAAATCGAGGAAGTCTGCGAGGACTTCGTCCTTCTCCCGCTCTTTGATTTTGACCTTCTACCTCCATCTCCATCCCCATCTTCTTCATCTTCCCCCTCAACCGAGGTGTGCTCGGCACACGATTCTCCAACTACTTCTTTCTCCCTCCTTTCTAATCTATCATCCCTCCAACCCTCACCTGGCCAGTCAGGGTAGCCTTGAGTCAACAACTCATGGTTCTGAGTCTTGACTCCAAAAAAAAAATGCCAATTTTGAAAGGTGGGAATGCGAGGTCTCCGTTGAACACCCTTCCTCTGTGGACTCTCTTCCGATCGGCCAAGGGCCGACGCTTTCCAGCTTAAATTCTCATTCCCGCCCCCCTAGGGGCACTTCCCCTGTACATAGTTTTGTACATAGTCCTATGCATAGGGGTTTAGATTCTAGTTTAGATTTAGTCTTAGAATCAAGTCTAGAGTTAGGTCTAGGTTTAGAAGAGTCTGGTCCCTCTCATCCATGCATTCGCAAAGAGAAGGGTAGGCAAGTTCTTGCCCGTTATGTTATGGCCTTGGCTGAGAGGTGCCTTAAGTTGAGTCAAGTCCCAGAGTTTCTTGAGGAGCCTGCCCTTATAGAGACCGATTTTGAAGAAGGCGATTCTGTAGATGACGGTTTAGGAGTCTATCTGCTAGATTTTGATGAGAAAGATGAGTTGGGAGATCTTGGGTCGGAAGAAGAGATCCAGTGAGCTCCTATGTGGATGGCACGAAGAGGTTCGATGAGCCAACCATAGCTATGGATGAGCCAACCAAAGAGATCAACCTTGGCACCGAAGAATCCCCGAAGGTCGTTTTAATTAGTGCCAACTTGAGTGTAGAAGAAGAAAAAGCTATTGTAGCTATCCTCAAAGAATTTTCCGATGGTTTTGCCTGGTCCTATGAGGACATGCCAGGGCTCGACACCTCTTTGGTTGAGCACCGGTTGGTCCTAAAAGCCACGCAAAAGTCGTCAAAACAAAAACTGAGGAGGCTACATCCCAAGCTTGCACTCAAGATCAAAGAGGAGGTGACAAGTTGCACAGGGCCAAATTTATTAGAGTTGTGCTTTATCCACAATGGATAGCTAATATCGTCCATATATGAAGAAGGACGGTAAGGTTAGGATCTGCATAGATTTCCGTGACCTTAATCGTGCTTGCCCAAAGGACGATTTTCCTCTTCCCCACATAGATGTCCTAGTGGACAATACTACTGGCTTTGAGATGTTGTCATTCATGGATGGTTTCTATGGATATAACCAGATCCATCTGGCGGAGGAAGACCAGGAGAAAACTTTTTTCACAATGCCTTGGGGCACCTATTGTTATGTTGTGATGCCCTTCGGATTGAAGAATGCGGGTGCAACTTATCAAAGGGCAATGATGGCGATTTTTCACGACATGATGCATGTGCACATGGAAGTCTATGTTGACGATGTCTTGGTTAAATCTAGGACTCGACATGGCCATGTTGAGGTCCTCTGGGCAGTTCTCCAGCGGTCTAGAGAACATAAACTCAAATGAATCCAAAAAGTGTGTCTTCGGAGTTTCCTCAGGGAAGTTGCTTGGGTTCATAGTGAGCAAGTGGGGAATTGAGATTGACCCCAATAAGGCCAAAGCTGATGATCAGTCTATCCTCATGTAATTAATTACATATATCCATATTTTGATGATTAACAAAACCAACAAGAGTTTATCAATTATAACTATGAATATTTCATAAGTCTTAAGTACAGGAAAAATACCAAGATCAAACAAGCCCACAAAAGGTATGCATTACTTCTCTGAAGCTTCAATCTCTTCAACATATTATTTCTCTAAGTCCAGAACGATTTCCTATAAGCATATCGATTTCAATAGAATTATCATAACGATTCCCTTCTGGCTGAAAAGTCATGTTGTTTCAAACAAATCGATACCGTAACGATTTCTTTATAACTCGTAACGACTTGCTCGTCACAACGACTCTATAAGTTACCGTAACGATTTTCTTTAGAGCTCGTAACGACTTGCCTGTCGCAACGACTCTATAAGTTGTCGTAACGATTTCTTCAGAGCTCGTAACGACTTGCATGTCGCAACGACTCTATAAGTTGTCGTAACGATTTCTTTAGAACTCGTAACGACTTGCTCGTCACAACGACTCTATAAGTTACCGTAACGATTTCTTTAGAGCTCGTAACGACTTGCCTGTCGCAACGACTCTATAAGTTGTCGTAACGATTTCTTTATAACTCGTAACGACTTCTCGTCACAACGACTCTATAAGTTACCGTAACGATTTCTTTAGAACTCGCAACGACTTGCTTATTGTAACGACTTCATGTTACCATAACGATTTCTTGAGAGTTTATAACGATTTGATAAGTGTTCACAACGATTTGCTTCGTATAACGATTTGATAAGTGTTCACAACGATTTTCTTTGTATAACGATTTGTTAAGCATTTCACAACGATTTCTTCTGTCTCATAACGACTTGATAGTTCACAACGGTTTGCTCTCTATAATGACTTGTTAGTATTCATAACGCTTCATAAGTCATATGGACATCGATTTCATATCTTGATATCTTATTCATCTTAAAAGGGTTGACTAGTCAAAACCCACGTTGACATCTCTCTGACGTTTTTGCATTTATGAGATCTGAACGTATCTCTGCATGCATGCAGACCATATCATCCTTTATCGTGCCTACTCTGATAACGTCCTTTAGACTTAAGATATTTGGCACTACTATTTCATGTCTATTGCTACTGACGTTGACTGACATCAGAGACAGCTTAGCTGTCTGCTATTTGAGTTTGACATTTGTGCAGACCTCTGATCCAGCTTCACAGTACAACGTTAACACAAATAGAAGCCAACGGATATCTTTGAAGATCTCATCTCTTTGCGTGTTCAAGCAATCAAAATACTGTTGACTGGAAGCTTCCAAGACTCCAGTTGTCATTCAGTCTAACGACTACTCAAAAGAGAGATAACGGACACTTCAACGTCTACATTTTAAATTGAAGATATAAATTCAAGTCAGAAGAACAGAAGAATATAGATCACGCATTCAAATTCTTTAGAAGAAGTCCAGAGCAAAACAACCTTAATTCCACTTAGCTTTAGCTCTTTTGCTCTTTTGCTCTCCACTAGTTTGTGAAAATCTTGAGAGAGCCTGTATAGTTCTGAGAGTGTGCCTTGCTTAAAATCTCTTTGCTCTCAGTTCTAGTTGCTTTAGATTCTTGCTTATCAAAAGCTTGATCTAGGGGCTTAAATTTAATTTACTCTCTTTGTGTTGTTCCCTTCGGTTGTGAAGGAAGACCTGGTGTGGTATCCAGGGTGTGTTCCCTTCGGGTGTAAGGAAGACCAGCTGAGCTGGGTGTTGTAGCGTCCTTAGGGGGACTGTACCCTAGTTAGTGAAATCCTGAGTTGTTGCTCAGGGACTGGACGTAGGACTCCTAAGGAAAGGAGGTCCGAACCAGGATAAACCTTGTGTTGTGTGATTGTCTTCTTTGTGTGTTTGTCATTTCAACCAACTGTCACTAACCTACTTCGAAGAACGTTTGTGTGAATGTTTTTTTGTTACAGGTATCTTCTAGATTAATTTTTAAAGACCCATTCACCCCCCCCCCCTCTGGGCTCGTCAACTGGGCAACAAGTGGTATCAGAGCGAGTCTCTTCGACAAAGAAAGGATCCAACAATCTGAAGAGTAAAGATCCATGGCAGCCCAAGGTAACTTTGAAGGTCAGTCTATCAACCGACCCCCTCTCTTTGATGGTGAAGACTATCCTTACTGGAAGACCAGGATGGAATATTTTCTACAAGGCCACGATTATCAAATTTGGTCAATAGTAGAAGAAGGTGACCTAGTCATCACAAATGAGAAAGCACAATGGACAGATAATGACAGGAAGAAAATTTCCTTGAATTGCAAAGCTAAGAGCATCCTTTGCTGTGCTTTAAGTAAGAAGGAATTCAACCGAGTTTCAGCCTGCAAATCCTCAATGGAAATGTGGGAAAAGCTCAGGATTACTTATGAAGGTACGACAAAGTAAAGGAGACAAGAATCGACATTCTTGTCACTCAGTATGAAAGATTTCAGATGCAGTCAGGTGAGTCAATCACTCAAATGTTCAGTCGATTCACCGATATCACCAATGGTTTTATCCAGTCTAGGGAAGACTTATGAGATTGCAGATATGGTAAGGAAAATTCTTAGACCTTGCCATCTTCGTGGACACCAAAGGTCACAGCTATAGAAGAAGCTAATGACCTGAAGAGAATGTCAGTAGAAAAGCTCATTGGGTCCCTCATGGCTCATGAGATCAACATGGAAAGGCTAGGAGAGTCATCCAGCAGAAAGAAGCATTCCATGCCTTGAAAGCAGAAGAAGATTCACCAGAAGCCAGCTCAAATGAAAGTGAAAGCGATGAGGACAGTGAAAATGAAGAAGCAATGCTCTCTAAGAGACTGCAACGGCTCTTGGCCAGAAGAAAAAGTTTCAATCCGGCAGAAGGCACTTTAAGAAAACAAGACTTCAAAGATCAGATGGTAAGGAAATAAAGAAAGAGAAACCATCTGCTACGAATGTAAAAAACCTGGACACATCAAAGCTGATTGTCCCAAATACAAGAAACCAGACTTCAGGAAGAAAGAGACTCTAAGAAGTTCAAAAAGTACAAGAAGAAGGCAATGACAGCAGCATGGGAAAATAGTAGTGACTCAGACACTGAGTCAAGCTCATGTAGCGACAAAGAAGAAGCCAACTTGGCCCTCATGGCAAATGTTGATGAAAAGGACATCTCTCGAGCATTCAAATGGTATTTGGATAGTGGGTGCTCAAGACACATGTCAGGAAACCAGAAGTTATTCTCTCATCTCCAAGCTGAAGAAGGAACAGTCACTTATGGAGATAATGGGAAAGGAACAGTGATAGGCAGTGGCTCTGTAAATAACAAAGGAAAACAGTCATAGAAGATGTGTTATTAGTCAAGGGACTGAAACACAATCTCATTAGCATCAGCCAGCTGTGTGACAGAGGCCATCAGATCAAGTTTCAAGAGTCCAAGTGCAGCATAGTGAAAGATGGAGCAGTCATCTTTGAAGCAAATAGAGAAAAGAATTTTATGTGCTCTACCTTGAGGAACTCAAAGAGCAAAATGTTTGTCTGGCAGCAAGTAAAGACAAGTCTACAGAATTATGGCACAGACGACTTGGACATTGCAGCATAGATGGCATGAGGAAATTGCTGAAGAAAAATCTTGTGGAAGGTCTGCCAAAGTCAGTGGAAAGTTGGAAGGTGTCTGTAGAGCCTGTGCTAAAGGAAAGCACACTAAAGGCTCCTTCAAGTCAAAAACTGGTGACCACCTCAAAACCCTTAGAGCTCCTTCATATGGATCTATTTGGGCCAATGAGGACTACCAGTCTTGGAGGAAGAATTTTGGATTTGTCATAGTTGATGACTATTCAAGATATACATGGGTATCATTCCTAGAGCATAAAGATGACACCTTTGAAAAATTTGTTAGTTTCAGCAAGAAGGTGCAGAAAGATCAGAAATTCAGCATTGTGTCTATTCGATCAGATCATGGTGGCGAATTTCAAAATGAAAGGTTTGCTAGATTCTGTGATGATCAGGGAATTGAGCATAATTTCTCAGCACCAAGAACACCACAGCAAAATGGTATTGCTGAGAGAAAGAACAGAACCCTATTGGATATGGCAAGAACTATGCTCTCAGAATATGATCTGCCAAGATACTTCTGGGCTGAAGCAGTCAACACAGCAAGCTACATTGTCAACCGAGTAATGATCAGGCCATCCTGAAGAAAACTGCATATGAACTGTTCAAAGGAAGGAAGCCAAAGATCAGCCATTTCAGAACATTTGGCTGCTCTTGCTTCATTCACAACAATGGAAAAGGGACATTGGTAAGTTGGATGCAATCAGATGAAGGCATCTTTATGGGGTACACCTCTAAACCTAAAGGCTATAGAGTATTCAACAAACGTACTTATTGATTGAACAGTCTGTACATATTATTTTTGATGAAACTAACCCTTCCTTAAGAAAGGAAGTAGATAGTGACAATGATGATGCAGATGAACTGTCCAAGAAACTAAAGATACATCAATTGAGGACAAGGATGATCCACCTCTGGAAGAATTACAACAGAAGAAGTTACTCATGAAAACCTTCCAAAGGAATGGAGATACAAGAAAGATCACCCACTTGAGAATATTATTGGTGATCCATCCATAGGGGTAAGAACAAGAGGTAATGTTATTCCTTGTGATTACCTAGCTTTTGTTTCTCAAATAGAGCCTAGGACAGTCAATGAAGCTCTTTCTGATGAATCTTGGATAGTAGCCATGCAAGATGAATTAAATCAATTCAAGAGAAACCAGTATGGTCACTTGTTCCTAGACCATCAGACCATCCAGTCATTGGCACCAAATGGGTGTTCAGAAATAAACTGGATGAAACTGGTGCAATTTTAAGAAACAAGGCCAGATTGGTAGCTCAGAGCTATTCTCAAGAGGAAGGCATAGATTTCGATGAAACCTATGCACCTGTAGCCAGACTTGAGGCCATTAGAATATTACTTGCATATGCATCTGCCTTGAATTTAACACTATTTCAAATGGATGTTAAATCTGCATTTTTGAATGGTTTCATTAAAGAGGAAGTTTATGTGGAACAACCTCCGGGTTTCGATGACACGGAATTTCCCAATCATGTTTTCAAACTTCACAAAGCCTTATATGGCTTAAAGCAAGCACCTAGAGCCTGGTATGAAAGGCTTAGTTCTTTTCTTTTAAACCATGGTTTCAGTAGAGGTCAGTAGATAGCACTCTTTTTATAAAGTCAAAGGTCAAACACATCTTATTAGTTCAAATCTATGTAGATGATATCATTTTTGGTTCTACTGATGAATCTCTTTGCAAGTACTTTGAAAAGCTAATGCAGGGAGAATTTGAAATGAGTATGATGGGAGAACTTAACTACTTCCTTGGATTACAAATCAAGCAAGGAAAGGAAGGAACTCACATCTGTCAAGCAAAGTACACAAAAGAACTCTTAAAGAAATTTGGATTCGAAAATACCAAGCCACTGTCAACACCAATGAGCACATCAACAAGGATGGACAGTGACAAAGATGGTAAGAAAGTAGATCAAAAGATATAGAGGTATGATTGGTTCACTACTTTATTTAACAGCCAGTAGACCTGATATACTATTTAGTGTATGCATGTGCGCTAGATATCAAGCTGATCCTAAAGAATCACATTTAATTTCAGTGAAAAGAATATTCAGATATTTAGCAGGATCTCAAGACTTAGGTTTATGGTATCCAAAACTCTGTGAAATTAACTTAGTAGGTTACTCTGATGCTGACTATGCTGGATGCAAATTAGATAGAAAGAGCACCAGTGGTGGTTGTCAATTTCTTGCAGGATGTTTAATATCTTGGTCTTCAAAGAAACAAAATTCAGTAGCACTATCCACTGCTGAAGCTGAGTACGTAGCTGCTGGAAATTGCTGTACACAACTCTTATGGATAAAGCAACAACTTGAAGACTTCGGATTAAACATTAAATCCATCCCACTGCTGTGTGACAACACCAGTGCCATAAATCTCACCAAGAATCCAGTTCAGCACTCAAGGACCAAACATATAGAGGTTAGATATCATTTTATTCGTGATCATGTTGCAAATGGAAATATTGAAATATCTTTCATTGATACAAATGGCCAATTAGCAGACATTTTCACAAAAGCCTTACCTGAAGAGAGATTCACATCTCTTAGAAGGGAATTAGGCATGTGCAATTTGTGATAAAGGTTTGCTTACAACCGGCACATTAATTTTCAGATTTAAGCTACTTTTCCCTCCATGGTGTTAAGCAGAAGAAATTCAAATTATCCTTTGTAAACCGCTCCTTCATTGAAGTCGGTTTGAATAGTCAACACATTTTGTCGTTTTCCTCCGCCTTTTGGCGCCTCACTTTCCACCCATTATTTATTCCAAAAATTAAATGCAATAACGATTCACCTCCCGTCTTCAACCCTTTCCCTCTTTATCTGCTTGTGCGAGCCGATGCCCTAGCGATTACGACATCGACTCTTTGCAGATTTGAAGCTTCTCATCCCTTCCCGCGAAATTTCTTGAGGATCTCTCTCTCTCCTTCCTTCTCAATCCTCCAGAAACTCTCCACACTCGATTTCATGGCCGCCTCATCCATTTTCGGAAGCTTGGGTGGCTACAGCGCCGAGTTCTTGACTTGTGAGCAGCAGGAAAGGTTCCAGTTTGTGAAGACAAAAGTTTGTGGGAACAAGGCAGTGGATGTAGCTGATCTCGAAAGATGGAATGCATAGCATTGTTG
This sequence comes from Colocasia esculenta, assembly GCA_014218235.1. Taxonomy (NCBI): domain Eukaryota; kingdom Viridiplantae; phylum Streptophyta; class Magnoliopsida; order Alismatales; family Araceae; genus Colocasia; species Colocasia esculenta. The sequence goes on along the minus strand of CM024753.1, from coordinate 12,926,500 downwards.
AAGCTATGACAAGGATGCAGTGGATGAGTGTTTCAACCTTCCTGAGGTAAGTTACCCAGACCTCGTGAAGGCCTTTTTTGTCTGCTTGAAGACTCAGGATGATGGTCGATGGCCCCAGCCTATCCATTTCGGAAGCTTGGGTGGTACAGCGCCGAGTTCGACTTGTAGCAGCAGGAAGGTTCAGTTGGAAGACAAAGTTTGTGGGAACAGCAGTGGATGTAGCTGATCGAAAAGAATGGAATGCATAGCATTGTTGAAGCTATGACAAGGATGCAGTGGATGATGTTCAACCTTCTCTGAGGTAAGTTACCTAGACCTCGTGAAGGCCTTTTTTGTCTGCTTGAAGACTCAGGATGATGGGTCCCTAGTTTCAAATGTTAAAGGAATCAAATTAAGATTGATAGGAAGTTGCTGCATGAGTTGTTTGAGGTTACAACTTCAGGGCTCAGTGGGGTTCATTCAGTGACGCCCAGTTAAAGGTCTTGGTATTGTAGGACCGGGGTTAGACTGAGGGATGGCAAATTAGACATTAATCAGTTCAATGGTTTCAACCGCCTCCTTCATTTCATAGTTTGTCAAATCTTAGTTCCTAGAAGTGCAACTTTTCATCTTGCACAAAGGCCGACTCAGACATGATGTACTGGGCCATTCAAAATAAGGAGATAAATATGGCCGCAGTGATAATGGAACGAATGTCACTTGCCAGAGATCAGATTTGGGACACCAGGAGTAAGCTTAATGTGTCGTTGCCCTATGCCCACTTGCTTACAAAGATATTCAAACACTTTGGTGTTGATTTGTCTGGGGCGGTAGTAGAGAACATGGGCCAAGCTGTTAGGTCCAGGAATCTGAGAAAGAGTGGTTTTTCATTGGTCAATGGAATTTGGTCTAAAACCTCAATAGCAAAGGAGAGGCCATCATTGAAGATGTGCCCGAAGCCTCAACAAAGCAAGCAGAGCAGCATCAGTAGCAAATGGTGAACCATCAAAACTGGCAGCATTAACTGAATTGACAGCAAGTACAACAGAGTCACAACCTTCAGTAGCTCAAGCAGAAAACCAGTGGAAGGTGCATCAACTCCTCTGCCCTCCTCCAGTGTAGCCTCTATCCTTAGAGAGGTGCTGGACTCTATCCATACCCCTCCAGTCATTACAGAAGCCCATGGAATGTCAGTAGAAGAAGTTGTGGCATCAGGCCACATTGAAGAAGCGGAGCAATCAGCTGCTCCGGAAGTCGCGTTTTGTAGATGCTCCCATTCAGGGGGAGCAAGACAGGATCATGGAAGATGCTCCCATTCAGGGGGAGCAAGAGACTGAGGACCTCTCTGGATCTCAAGGGGTGCATACAACAGATGCCCCTTTCATGAAGAACAGACCACAGTCCATCAGGATTCAGCTGGGAGGAAAGGCAAAAGATCGCTCACAGAAGGCAAAGGACATCACCAAAGCTGAATTTGAAGCCTATTCTAAAGAGATTGGCCGCTCAAAATGAAATCTTATCCTCAGTCCAATCAGATGTAAGTTCTATCATCATTCGACAGGACTCTACTTCCAATGATGTATCACTCGTACAACATTCTTTGAAATGGTTCAATAAGGAATTGAGCAGCATGAAGGCAACACTTTCTGAGATTCTGAAGGCAGTAAGTTCTCCACCTCATGACACTCAAGATGTTTCCGAAGCTGTTCTCAGGCCATCAGGGCCAGTAATGGCAGAAGAAGAAGACAGTGGCCATCTGGGCCATCTCTCAGTACCGAAGCCTCACTACAGCCTACTGTGGTTGGAAGGCCATCAGGGCAGAATCTTGAAGAGAGTCTCATGTCTCTGTGTCAATGGCAGATAGAATACCCTCTGAGGATCAAGAGCCAGCAGTACATGAGGGTCTGTCATCCCTGGAGATTTCGGCAGCCGTTGGAGAAGCACAGTTGTTGTCCCGAGCCTTCCACTCTTCCTACTCCAGCTCCTCCTTCTCCACCCTCCTCATCCACAGCTCCTCAAGCACCTCCTGTTCCCAAAGGCCACGTTCACGACAAATCTCCTCTCCCACTCCTTTCACTTCTTCCACCACTCCTTTACCTTCCTCCTCTATTGAAATTCTTCCCAGATCTTCTTTAGCTGAGCCTCCTCATCTGGTCCCTCCTCCTCAGACTCAATGATCCTTCTACCATCACTCCTGACTCTTTGATTCACCCACCAGCACCTCCATCTTTCATCACTCTCATCCCTGAAGGTGCCCAACTCACCCACCCGAGATCCATGGCATCAAGGATGAATTTGAAGAAGCCATCTCAAATCTGTCCTAGCCACTGGACTCACTCTCACAGGACTGGTATTTCCAGCCCTGTCTCCAAACGAAGGAGACTTACTTCCACCCTTCCTGTCTCCTCAGATCCTTGCTATCCACCTCTGTGGTTTTCCCTAGCCATTGCAAATAAGCACAAACCCCTTTATGAGGAATACCTTCAAAAGGTGTTCTTGCTCATATTTTTGGTTTACCTTTCCAAAATCTTTCCACCATCTGACTACCATTTTCCCTTACACTTCTCTTTCAAAGGCTCAACAGTCAAAAATCTTTTCCATGACTGAAGCCAAAACTGAAGAGCAGTGGGCTCGGATCAACAGCGCTTTATACTCCCAATTTAAGAGAGTGCAAGCTGCCAGATATCCTCCCAGGGAAGCCCCTCTCCCTCTGTATGAATGGTTTCAGTTCCATCACAAGAACTTGTTTGGACCCTTTATTCAGAAAGAAATCAAGTTCATCAGGCAGTATCAGATGTTCTGCAACTACTGCTATGTCAACAGCTTGGATGAACCTCAGTTGGGTCAGTTTCGTGCAGCCATTACATCTTTGCAGTCCACTCATTGTGAACCTCTTTAGGTAGACTTTGCTACCTTGAAGTTCCCAGACATTGTGTTCCTTCCACCGCTCCACTCCTTGATCATGGATTCCTCGGTTGGTACACTTATCTTTGAGAGAGCTGCTAGAGTCATGCCAGGTTGCATGTCTATGAAGGCCGTGATCTTTCTTTCCAAAGATTTGTGTTCAAACACTATCTTGAAGGGCAGATTTCAGCTGATATCCTCGCTCCCATTCTCTCAGAATGTGAAAGGCTGACCTCTGATGAGTGGCTCAAGCTCTATCCTTTGTCTGCTCAACAGCTGTCTGATCTGAATGCCTCCCAGGCTCAAGCAAATCTACCTCCTCTGACACCTGGTGACTTTCTGGACGCCAATTCCCGTCACCTCATCAGGGATTCATTCGCCATCTGGCTTGAGAGATTCAAGATTTTTCGTGATTTGACGAAGGAGCTCAGGTCTCACCAGATCTTCTATCCTATCAAGATGGACAAGTTTCTCCTCTTTGCCAGCTTTGGGTCCTTCTCCACTTTCCAAATAGCCTTAGGTATGGATAAATATGGGGACTTTATTTCTGAGCAGTGGAAACTTCATCTCAAGCGGATGGCCCCCACTATGGGACCCTCCTATACCATTGAGATTGGAGCCTTTCAAGCTCATTTTGAAGAGCAGGAAAGATTGGCACTTCCTGTCATCCGACAGTTTGCCTCTCTGTTGTCTCCCGCCTTCTATCTTGATCCTTCTCTTCGACCTCAAGAACAATAATAAAGTTCACTTCTCTTGTCTTCATATATTTCTTATCCTGTCTTTGTCTCAGATTATTTTTTTCTTTTTGCTTAATGACAAAAAGGGGGAGAAAAACTTATGTCTGAAACATCTATATGCATTTTCAACTTCTTCTTTCATCCATACTTATTGTTCAGTTTTGTCATCACCAAAAAGGGGGAGATTGATGATCAGTCTGTCCTCATGTAATTAATTACATATATCCATATTTTGATGATTAACAAAACCAAACAAGAGTTTATCAATTATAACTAATGAATATTCATAAGTCTTAAGTACAGGAAAAATACCAAGATCAAACAGCCCACAAAAGGTATGCATTACTTCTCTGAAGCTTCAATCTCTTCAACATATTATTCTCTAAGTCCAGAACGATTTCCTTATAAGCATATCGATTTCAATAGAATTCATAACGATTTCCCTTCTGGCTGAAAAGTCATGTTGTTTCAAACAAATCGATACCGTAACGATTTCTTTAGAACTCGTAACGACTTGCTCGTCCAACGACTCTATAAGTTACCGTAACGATTTCTTTAGAGCTCGTAACGACTTGCCTGTCGCAACGACTCTATAAGTTGTCGTAACGATTTCTTCAGAGCTCGTAACGACTTGCCTGTTGCAACGACTCTATAAGTTCGTAACGATTTCTTTAGAACTCGTAACGACTTGCTCGTCACAACGACTCTATAAGTTACCGTAACGATTTCTTTAGAGCTCGTAACGACTTGCCTGTCGCAACGACTCTATAAGTTGTCGTAACGATTTCTTTAGAACTCGTAACGACTTGCTCGTCACAACGACTCTATAAGTTACCGTAACGATTTCTTTAGAACTCGCAACGACTTGCTTGCTTATTAACGATTTCGACTTAACGATTGCTTACAACGATCTTATAACGATTTGATAACGTTGATAAGATTTGTTACTTTGCTTGTATAACGATTTGATAAGTGTTCACAACGATTGCTTTATTTGATAACGATTTGTATAACGATTTGTTAAGCATATCACAACGATTTCTGTCTCATAACGACTTGATAAGTTCACAATGATTTGCTCTCTATAATGACTTGTTAGTATTCATAACGACTTCATAAGTCATATGGCCATCGATTTCATATCTTGATATCTTATTCATCTTAAAAGGGTTGACTAGTCAAAACCCACGTAGACATCTCTCTGGACATTTTTGCATTTATGAGATCTGAACGTATCTCTGCATGCATGCAGACCATATTATCCTTTATCGTGCCTACTCTGATAACGTCCTTTAGACTTAAGATATTTGGCACTACTATTTTCATGTCTATTGCTACTGACGTTGACTGACATCAGAGACAGCTTAGCTGTCTGCTATTGAGTTTGACATTTGTGCAGACCTCTGATCCAGCTTCACAGTACAACGTTAAACAAATAGAAGCCAACGGATATCTTTGAAGATCTCATCTCTTTGCATGTTCAAGCAATCAAAAGACTGTTGGCTGGAAGCTTCCAAGACTCCAGTTGTCATTCAGTCTAACGACTACTCAAAGAGAGACAACGGACACTTCAACGTCTACATTTCAAATTGAAGATATAAATTCAAGTCAGAAGAACAGAAGAATATAGATCGCGCATTCAAGCATTCAATTCTTTAGAAGAAAGTCAAGAGCAAAAAACCTTAATTCCACTTAGCTTTAGCTCTTTGCTCTTTTGCTCTCCACTAGTTTGTGAAAATCTGGAGAGAGCCTGTATAGTTCTGAGAGTGTGCCTTGCTTAAAATCTCTTTGCTCTCAGTTCTAGTTGCTTCAGATTCTTGCTTATCAAAAGCTTGATCTAGGGGCTTAAATTTCATTTACTCTCTTTGTGTTGTTCCCTTCGGTTGTGAAGGAAGACCTGGTGTGGTATCCAGGGTGTTGTTCCCTTCGGGTGTGAAGGAAGACCAGCTGAGCTGAGTGTTGTAGCGTCCTTAGGGGGACTGTACCCTAGTTAGTGAAATCCTGAGTTGTTGCTCAGGGACTGGACGTAGGACTCCTAAGGAAAGGAGGTCCGAACCAGGATAACCTTGTGTTGTGTGATTGTCTTCTTTGTGTGTTTGTCATTTCAACCAACTGTCACTAACCTACTTCGAAGAATGTTTGTGTGAATGTTTTTTTTGTTACAGGTATCTTCTAGATTAATTTTTAAAGACCCATTCACCCCCCCCCCCCTCTAGGCTCGTCAACTGGGCAACAAAAGCAATAATCGACATGTCTCCCCTAGGAATATCAAGGAAGTTAGAGGGCTAATTGGTAAACTTCAGTTCATTAGGAGATTTATTTCTCAGCATTCCATCCGTTGTAAGCCCTTTTACGAGATGCTTAGAGGAGAGGCTAAGTTTGATTGGAATGATAAATGTCAAAAGGCCTTTGAAGAGTTGAAAAGTTATTTGTTCAATCCCCATGTTCTCGCTCCTCCGGTCTCGGGTCGGCCTTTATTGCTCTATGTGTCAACCACTGAAGATTCCACAGGAGCAGTTCTGGCCCAGTATGATGACGAGAAGAAGGAGAGAGCGGTGTACTACTTATCCAAGTTGTTCAATGAAGCTGAGAAAAAGTACACTGCCATGGAAAGAATGTGTGCGGCCGTCGTCTGGGTTGCCCAGAAGTTGAAGCACTACTTCTTAGCTCATGAGGTGAAACTTCTGGCGCGTATGGACCCAATTCGGTACTTGCTTGAGAAGCCCGTCCTGACAGAGCGGTTGATGAGGTGGCAAAGTTTTCTCAACCAATTTGATATCACCTACGTCACCCAAAAGTCAATCAAGGGGCATGCTATTGCCGAGGATTTGGCCCACCACCCCTTGCCTTCGTACTCTCTCATCGATGAAAGCTTTCCGGATGAAGAGTTAGGAGCCATGTTGATGGTGAACCTTCCTAGATACTTTACTTCGACGGAGCTCTTAATTCAAAAGGGTGTGGAATAGGGGCAGTTCTCCTCCCACCGGAAGGGGTAGTCATTCCGCACGCCTACCAACTAACCTTCCCTGCCACGAACAATGTGGCCGAGTATGAGGCACTCCTAGTTGGGCTAAAAATGGCATTGCTGCTTGGAGTCAAGGAGTTAAGGATAATCGAAGATTCGCAATTGATACTCCGGTAGTCCTTTAGCAAGTACCAGACCCGGGATCCCAAGTTGAAACCATACCAGGATTTAGTTTGTAAGGTAATCCGGTAGTTTAGGAAGCTCACTCTAGTCCACACTCCTAGGGCTCAAAACATTCTAGCGGACTCACTCGCCTCCCTGGCTTCTTCCATCCCTATCCCGTTAGGGAGGTCTTCCGAAACCATCTCTGTCCAAAGGTTAAAAGTCCCTTCTCATGTTGATCCTTGGTTCTCTCAACTCAAATCTCCTTCTCTTTGAGTCCATGCACTCTCAAAAGAGCCAGAAATCAATCTCGATGATGGCCATCCTTTGTACTTTGACATCGAAAACTTTCTCAAAGATGGATCCTTCCCCGATTATGCCACCTCTGTTGACAGACGGGCCATTCGCCGCGTCTCGGAGCGTTACAAGATTATAGTTGGCATTCTCTACAAGAAATCCCTCAATGGGGTTTATCTCTATTGCCTTGATGAAATCGAATCTCAAAGCATTGTTGAAGCCGCTCACTCCAGTGAATGTGGTGGCCATGTCAATGGTAGAGCAATTGCCCAAAAGTTGCTAAGACACTATTACTGGCCTACCATGGAAGAAGATTGCATTCACTTTGTTCGTCACTGTGCTAAATGCCAATTACACGGTGATAAATCCATGCTCCTTCCTCTTCTCTTCACCCTCTCATCGATCCATGGCCTTTCGCCATGTGGGTGTTCGATGTGGTCGGTCCACTCGAGGACAGAACCAGAGAAATCCGTAAGAAGTCCTTCATTCTGACCACCACCAAATACTTCATGAAGTGGGCTGAAGCGGAAGCATTCATAGAGGTTAAAGCTTCAACGGTGGTCAAGTTCATCAAGCGCAACATTCTTGCAAGATTCGGCGTGCCTTGGGACATCATCACCAACAATGGACCGCAATTCACTTCACAGGAGCTCCACGACATGTGTGGTAAATATGGTATTAACTTGCATCGTTCATCCCCATATTATCCACAAGGTAATGGATAACCGGAAGCTACTAATAAAACTCTCATTAAAATCATAAAAAAGACTTGCAAATCTCATAACAATGCTAACTGGCCAGACCGCTTAGTTGAGGCTCTTTGGGCTTACCGCACCTCGGTCCGAACTCCTACGGGGCAAACCCCCTATGCTTTGACATACAGATCAGATGCGATATTCCCATTTGAGATCTTTGTCCCTTCACTTCGGGTTCAATTGGATTCCGAACTTGACCCCGGTCAACGTCGGGAAGCTTTATTAGCACAACTTGAACTCTTAGACGAAAGGCGAATGATAGCGGCCGACCATGCGCAAGTTTATCGCCAAAGAATTACACGTTTTTACGCCAAAAGAGTGCTTGAGAGTTTTGAAGTGGGTGAAATGGTCCTAAAGCATAAAATCATCAAGGCACCAGGTCCCAGGAGTAAATTGCATGAAAATTGGGAAGGTCCGTTCGTTGTCAAAGAAGCATATTCGGGGAATGCTTATAGGTTAGTGGACGCTGAGGGAGTTGAGTTGTCGCATCCTTGGAATGCAATCTATCTCAAGAAATTCTACCCTTAGTCAGTCGGTCAAGTCTGTCATTCATCACTTGTCAATGTCATGGGTTTGAGACTTTGCTTATTCGCTTGGCCATTAGTAAGGTAGGGTCTCTTCACACACCACACGATGTTGGAGTACTGTTCTTTAGCTGGAAAATCATAAGTACACTCGGATGGTCTAATTTGGTCAATGTATCCCCTCTTCACCTCTCACTCGGTCAAGTTTGGAAAAAGGGGAAACTACAAGTAGGGGACCACCCACTCTCACCTAAAAGACAAAGTCACCATAAATAGGGGCAATCAAGGAAATCCAAGGGCAAAATGCCAAATCAAGCCTAAATGGGCAAAGCCAAAAGGTCAAAAATGGTAGCAAAAAGTACGTACCCAGAAAAAGGCTGACCAAAGCAAATAGTACATACCTCCACCAAAGAATCAAAAATGAAAAGTACCTCTAAAATAATTGTTGACCAAGTCTTTTAGTGTGGGATGTTGGTTTGGAAACAAAAAGTGGTTTGAACCAAATCCTCACGTGACTTCCTATTTATTTCTTCCAATTTCTCCCTCTAGGGGCAATTTGACCTTATAAAACCTTCCATGGTTGAAAATATAAGAAGGCTAGGGCAATCTATAATGTCAAGAATATCATGCACGATCCTCTTTCTCATGGCCTCTGTGGCTAAGTAGATTATGAGGACCCTATACCTTGACTTGTGATGAATATATGTCTTAGAGTCCAAAAATCTAAAAAAATAGAAAATAAAAAAAGACAAAAAGAGTCTCTCGATGTAAATAGTTTTACCATGTATATATCTATTCTCTTATTTTGATAAAAAAAATCATAAAATCAAAATCCAAAAAAATAGTGGTATCATGTACATATACTAACATATTTTCCTTATTCTCCTATAAACAAAACAAAAAAAATGCATGTACATATTTCCCTTCAATAGTTTATTTGTGTTCTTATCTTTAATTAGAAATTAGCCCCTTGACCAGATCTCAAGAAAGGTACATCATTTAGGCAAGGCTAAAGACAGATCTACACTAATTCTTTTCCTTGAAGTGTTGTGGATGCAGGAACCAAAGCACATTAGCAAACCATTCAAGCTCACAAAACTACAAAATCCACAAAAGTCCACTAAAGGAACAAAGTTTTGTACATATCATGACAAGGCATACCCCTGGTGGTACATCTGGAGCCTCGCTCCTCACTCCTCTCTCCTCTCCCCCTCGCTAGGCCTCTACCTATGCGAGCTATTCACCACCTCCTTCTCTCTCTCCCGACGCTGGTCTGGGAGGGGAGGCCTCGTCACCGTCGATGCCTCGGGCCATAGCCCTCCTCGCACCACTGACAGGTCCCCTAGAGACACGATGTCGTCAAGTGATGCGAAGGCTGACCCCGTCCTCGCCAGCGCTTGAGAAGGCGACGGTCAACTAAGTAGCGATCAGGTCGTGACGGAAGTGCATGTCGCGATCTTAACCGCTGTGTTGTTTTTAAGAACCCGGCCGAACAGAACTTCTACAGGCTCTGCTCGACCAGGGGGGAGCTGCTGCGGGGTTTCTCCAGGCGATTCAAGGTTCTGGAAGTGTGTGGGGCGTGTTCTCTCCGTGAGGACATCATGTGGAGCGGGGGAAACGCCGAGGGATCTCCGATTTTCACGTTCTTCGCGAAGGTAGGGTGTTCTACCTTGTTTCGTGTTGTGGATTGCATGTTAGTTCATTTATTGCTTTGAAAACAGTAGATACCATGCTAGGGTATCCATTAAAGCATGAAAAATGTGAATTAAGTATGGTTTGAATGTTCTGGAATGGTGGTCCATGGAGTTGCTTCCGGATTAGGGTTTGTGCCTGCTAAGGCAACGACCCTGGGCGTCGCGTTCTTAATGCGACAGCCCGATGCATCGCGTTCTAGTTTGGAAAGTGACACATTAAAGGGTCACGACCGGATTGCGACCAAGGGTTCGATCGCGACAAGGTTGCGACAACCTTACCCGTCGCGTTGTGGTTTTCTATGGTGGCATGTCGGGGCGTCGCATTCTGAAGGCGACCTGGCCCCTTGTCGTGACCTCAACTGAGAGGTCCCGTTATGCATGTTTTCTGTATTTTGAATATCCGGATAGTGGTATTTGTTGTGCATGGCAATGACAGGTGGAGCCAATGCACTTGTTATGCTCACGGAGCGTGTTGCTCACAAGGTGGGCATGTTTTACATGGTTAATATGTTATGTACGTAATCGGCTTGGTGTTTACGTAGTATGTGTGGTGCGTTGGCACCTGTAGCGCTCTTGGAGCGTGCTGTCCATGTGTTGGACATGTTGTTTATGTGAATGACATGTGGTGTACCTGGCTGGTGTATTATACACGTGGTGTCTACGTGGTTTGGATGCCGTGCATGTGATTTGTGTGTGCATGGCACATCGTACGTTATTGTGTTTATTGTATCTTAATTATTGGGTTAGTCTGTGGTGTTGTGGCAGTGAGGTTCACGTTTGAACCTAGCCTTGATCCTTTAGGATCTTTTATAAGTTATCCTCGATGGATAATTAGTAAAGTATAAGTATGGTTATTATGTGATTATCGTGTACTGTGTTAGTGTGGCAGTGGAGGTCACAAGGTGACCGATGACAGGTTGTGGTGTTATTATTAATATAGTTTATGTGTGTGATTGTGTAGGTTAGCTTGTAAGTCACAAGGTGACTGGAACAAGCTATTCCTACATATGTACCGTAATTGGTAATAAAAAGTGTTTGTGTATATATCGTGATTTGTGCTAGCCGAGTGTGGTGGTCCGGCGCCTATTCCGGAATGCCTCTCTAGTCGGGTACCCCGGTTCTTTGTGAGCCAGGCACGTGTGTTTGTTGTGCTCGGGGTTTGTCCCAGTACAGTGTGGTACCGTCAAGGTCTGTGTCATCTTCCTGGACACCCTCACTCCTGTGTTTGAGTTGTACGTCCGGATGAGGGAAAGATGGCAGTGGGGCATTGACTTCCCAGAGCTTGTTTTTAGTCGCTTGTAGCGCGCTCGTAGTTGGGGGTACGGACACCAGTAGTTGACACTGGTCCCCAGCTAGTCATGTTTTCCAGTGCCTCACTTTAGAGTGCCCCGGCCAGAGACCCTAGAGGTGCCAGGCATGGACCTGCAGCTGTGTGTCTGCAGGTGTGGCGTTATTGTTGTTGAGCAGACTAGTGGTGTGGAACTAGTCCTGATGTTCCCTCTTACTTTCCGAAGTTGTGAATAGTTAATGTGTTTATATTTAATTACAGCTTAAATTCAATTGTTGTGAGCATGAAATGGTTTGGCTATTAGTGCTGCCAGTGAGACCCTTTGGGGTTGAGGTGTCCGTGGTTACGGTGTTGGTTTGGGTAGCCCCTACTAAGCCTGTGACTTGTTGAGGCTCACTTCCCTACAGTTCTTTTCAGGGCTTGTTGTGTGTTTGGCTTGCAGCGGCGTTGTGTCAGACTGTACCACCAGTAGTTGAGTAGTAGTTTTTAGTGTTGTGTGAGCTTGTGCTCCCTCGGGGTATGCCCCAGTTAGTTGTACTTTTTAATTGGACATGTAATAATGTAATGGGACAGTTGTAAATTGTTATATACAGGTATGAGCACATGTACTTTCTTGTATTTTATACTATGTAGTTGTCTTTTATATTCCTACTAGACACTTGTGTGAGATATCCCTTGCGAGACTTCGGTCCGTTCGTGGGAGGCGGATTTGGAAATAGATCCTTAATGAGCATAAATATCTAGGGCCGTCACAGTTGGTATCAGAGCATGGTCCAGTTAGAATATGAAAAGACATTGAGAGTACAATGTCCCAATACATGGTTTAATGTCCACTACTAGTAGTAAGTCTGTGGTTTTTATGTGATTTTTAATGTGGTTTTCTCGAGAGCTTTAGCATGAAAATTGCATGTTTTTGTTTGTTAAACTGGCAGTTTTTAGAAATGGCAGAGAAATGGCACGGTTAATAGTGCAGAGTGAGTGTGGTCACATTGGGGTGCCAGTTTGTGATTAAATTATAATTGTTTAAAGGTTCTCAATTATAGAAATTAAAGAGATTGATGAATTCAGTTATAGAAATTAGTGAAAGTGTTTTAATGAGGACCAGAGTTAGCAGAGGCAGGTATAGAGTAATGATGTGATGGAATGGCATAGGGAATAGTGCTATGGTAGGAAATAGAGCAGTGTGATCAGGAATGTTAGACATGAATTGTGGCTGAGAATTTTGGCAAAATTAATTAATGTATTTGAGATTTGTGTGGATAGATATAAAGGAAGTGGTGTGTGATTAAGTGATGTGTCAGGTTTGAAGTGATTAAGTGAGATAGTTCAGTTAAAGATATGATATAACAAACAGAGGAACAGTAATGCGTGGCAGTCAGATGAAGTGTGTTTTGTGGTTAGAGATGGGTGCAGTGAAGAGTTTAGAATAGTGCTATTATGAATAAAGATGGTAATAGAAAGTTTGATGCAAAGATTCAGAGTTAAGCAGCTAGGTAAAGAAAGAATAAAGGAAAAGTAGTGGGCAGCTAGACTTGTCTGAGAATTTTATAAGAAAGATAGTTAGTTTAAGTAGCAGTGGATAAGGATTTTGCAGAAAGATTGTATAGAGTCATAGTGTTAAGAATAAGAGGGTAATGCTAGCAATTATGTGCAATTTGTGGGCACAGGAAAATAAGATTTTGTCAGAAGCAGATTAAAGTCAAGGTAAGGCAAATTGTGAATGGATATTTGTGAGTAAATTGCAATAGTGGAATTGTTTTTTTATTTGGTAGTGGACCAGTAATGTAGAATAGAGGCCAGACAGAACCAGATATTGTGTTTGAAGGAAATGGTTTCAGTTTATGGCTATGGCAGTATTTAATAAGAAAGATTGTAGTGAAAATGGCATAGTGAGATTAATTAGTTAGCAGAATAGTTAAGAGGAATGCTTTACAAAAAATGAAAATTATGTTGTGCAGTAAAGTTAAAGTTCAGTATTACTAATCAGATGAAAAAAAGAGAGAAGAGAATGTGATAGATTATAGAACAATGATAATCAGATGAATCAAGGAATGTGCAGTAGGAATTTGTGTAAATAGTAAGCAGTAAAGTGATCTAGGTAAATGAAGGAATTTCGTATAAAAATGTCTCCTAAGTTTAATGTAAAAGTTGCAGCAGAATAGTTAAAGAATAGTGAACAGATTAAGAGGTGGTAAAGCAAAACAGAAAGAAGAATAAGAAAAGACATGATCAGTTTAGCAATAAGGAATTCTGGATAAGATGACATCGAGTAAGTTGTCTTGATAACAGTGTTTCACCAGTAAGAATAAAAACTGTAAAAAGACATGGGTTTGGTTTGCTGAGTCAGCCAGAACTATTGTGTGAAGGGAGGAAAGTATGTAAAGGGTAAAGTGTGTTAGCAATGATATGATAAAATTCATAATTTAATGTGGCGCAGAAATAATTAAAGACAAAATCCGAGTGTGGTTAGTTAAGCAGTGTAATTATGAGATTATCCAAAGAATGTCAGTAAAGCAAGAAAGGTATATGAAGAGTATAGTATGTTAATAGCGGTTTGGCAGTCAGAAATTGCAACAATATTTTCAACTTGAATTAATTGAATAAGATGATTGGGAAGTAGTTAAAGTTAGAAATAAATACAGTTGAAGCCAGAAAAAAAAGTAATTGAAAGTAATAATGAGAACAGAAATTGTGGAATATTTTATAAAAGTATTCAGTGTGATCAGAGTAGCGCAGCGGAAGCAAGAAAGATTTAATATTCACAGATTGTTCAAGGTTTGCTTGAATAAAAAATATATATAAAGTTTTGTGTAGCGAATAACGGAACAGAGGTTATTATGGTTTTTAATCAGAAATGATTTAAAGTGGTATGGGTAGAATAATATGAAAAGGGATCACTGTGTAAGATACTCAAGGCAGGTAAAGCAGTCCCGAAAGAAATTTTGCAAACACAGCTGGAAAAATGTGAAAGTAGGTTCGGTCCAAGGAGATAAAGCACCAACAGCAAGGCAGAATCGCCTACGGATAAAAGATAAGGAAATAGCAGATTGAAATTATAAAATAAGGCAGTTGTGAAATGAATTGAAAAGAAAGGAAAGACAGAACAAACATGGGAATGAACAGATAGATCAGCCATTGCAGATGATTAAAGAAAAAGATTCAAAGGAAGCGTATCCTACTTGCTCTATATATGGTTTTGTTTCTTTTAGGTGATAATCTGGTTTGTTGTGATTTGTTTATATGTCGAGGACGACATTTCTTTTTAGTGATAATAATGTAACATTGCGCGATTTTTCGGATCTTTGCGGATCCCTGCTTAGTGGTTTGGTGGCCAAGTGTGGCCCATTAGTGCGTGTTTCAAGTGTTACGCGCGTTGTGAGGCTCGGTGGGTCATCAGATGGGGCCAAAGCGCTAACAGGTTTTCTGCCTGTGAACGCGATAGGGATGTGTGTCGCATTCTGAACGTGACAGCCCTGGTGGTCGCGTTCTTATTACCGCTGTTGAGCGGCGACGTCTGCATGCACGCCAAGTGTCGTGCACTGGGTGGCCTGCTGACATCGGGCTTGAGAATGCGACAGTCAACTAAGTCGTGATCAGGTCGCGACGGAAGTGCTTGTCGCGATCTTACCACTGTGTTGTTTTTAAGAACTCCGGCCGAACAGAACTTCTACAGGCTCTGCTCGACCAGGGGGAGCTGCTGCGGGGTTTCTCCGGGCGATTCAAGGTTCTGGAAGTGTGTGGGGCGTGTTCTTTCCGCAAGGATGTCGTGTGGAGCGGGGGAAATGCCGAGGGATCTCCGGTTTTCACGTTCTTCGCGAAGGTAGGGTGTTCTACCTTGTTTCGTGTTGTGGATTGCATGTTAGTTCGTTTATTGCTTTGGAAACAGTAGATACCATGCTAGGGTATCCATTAAAGCATGAAAAACGTGAATTAAGTATGGTTTGAATGTTCTGGAATGGTGGTCCGTGAGTTGCTTCTGGATTAGAGTTCGCGCCTGCTAAGGCGACGACCCTGGGCGTCGCTTCTTAACGTGACAGCCGATGCGTCGCGTTCTAGTTGGAAAGCAACACATTAAAGGGTCGCGACCGGATGGCGACCAAGGGTTCGGTCACGACAAGGTTGCGACAGCCTTACCCTCGCGTTGTGGTTTTCTGTGGTGGCATGTCGGGGCGTCGTGTTCTGAAGGTGACCTGGCCCCTTGTCGCGACCTCAACTGAGAGGTCCCGTTATGCATGTTTTCTGTATTTTGAATATCCGGATAGTGGTATTTGTTGTGCATGGCATGACAGGTGGAGCCAATGCACTTGTTATGCTCACGGAGCGTGTTGCTCACAGGTGGGCATGTTTTACATGGTTAATATGTTATGTACGTAATCGGCTTGGTGTTTACGTAGTATGTGTGGTGCGTTGGCACCTGTAGCGCTCTTGGAGCGTGCTGTCCATGTGTTGGACATGTGTTTATGTGAATGACATGTGGTGTACCTGGCTGGTGTATTACACGTGGTGTCTACGTGGTTTGGATGCCGTGCATGTGATTTGTGTGTGCATGGCACATCGTACGTTATTGTGTTTATTGTATCTTAATTATTGGGTTAGTCTGTGGTGTTGTGGCAGTGAGGTTCACGTTTGAACCTAGCCTTGATCCTTTAGGATCTTTTATAAGTTATCCTGATGGATAATTAGTAAAGTATAAGTATGGTTATTATGTGATTATCGTGTACTGTGTTTAGTGTGGCAGTGGAGGTCACAAGGTGACCGATGACAGGTTGTGGTGTTATTATTAATATAGTTTATGTGTGTGATTGTGTAGGTTAGCTTGTAAGTCACAAGGTGACGGAACAAGCTATTCCTAACATATGTACCGTAATTGGTAATAAAAAGTGTTTGTGTATATATCGTGATTTGTGCTAGCCGAGTGTGGTGGTCCGGCGCCTATTCCGGAATGCCTCTCTAGTCGGGTACCCCAGGTTCTTTGTGAGCCAGGCACGTGTGTTTGTTGTGCTCGGGGTTTGTCCCGGTACAGTGTGGTACCTTCAAGGTCTGTGTCGTCTTCCTGGACACCATCACTCCTGTGTTTGAGTTGTACGTCCGGCTGAGGGAAGACGGTAGTGGGACAGCGACTTCCTAGAGCTTGTTTTTAGTTGCTTGTAGCGCGCTCGTAGTTGGTGGTACGGACACCAGTAGTCGACACTAGTCCCCAGCTAGTCCTATTTTCCAGTGCCTCACTTTAGGGTGCTCTGCCAGAGACCCTAGAGGTGCCAGGCATGGACCTACAGCTATGTGTCTGCAGGTGTGGTGTTGGTTGGCCTCCATAGTTGTTTGACTTGTTCTCGTGGAGCGGCAGTTGGAACTTTCGTCCGTGACTGCGAGACTGAGAGGTTGTTCTTGTGTTGTGTTGTCTGGGTTGGATACTGGCCTGATCAGCCAGTAGTCCGTTCCTATGTGGTGGCGTCGTTCCTTTCCGACTCGTGCTTTGCCACTGGCTGTGACTCGTGAGTTTGTGACTCGTAGTCGAGGTTTGACCCGTTCGAGGTGTGCCCTGGTGTTGGCACAGTTGTGACTGCAGTTGTGGCTTGTGGTGTGCCCGAGTGGTGGCACAATTTTGGTATAGTTGGTGAGTGTTGACTCACCAAATGTGGTTTAGCTCTCTATGGTATGCCCTATTACGGCACTGGTTTACTTACGGTTTTCGTGCTGGTACCTTGTGGTAATAGGTACCTGTACCCCGTATGGGTAATGGTTTTGTGGTGATACATCGTATACCAGTCTTTTTTGGTATTGACGTGCAACTGTGTTTCGTGGAGGTCCAGTGGTGTTACCTTCCACTCAATGTACTTTACCTTACCTTCCTTGAGAAAGCTTCTGTATATGGTTTTCGTGTGTGAAGGATTGGCCGTTGTAGCCAACCCTGCCATTCGGTGTGTGGCTTCCGACATATTGTGGTTTGGGGTGTAAAGGGCCAGCTTTTGTTAGCAGTCCTGTTACCCATGTACTTGAGACTCGCTGTGAAGCTTATAGCCTAGACTGTGGTTTGCCTGTGAGGCTTGAGGCTTAGGCGTTACTATTGTTGAGCAGACTAGTGGTGTGGAACTAGTCTTGATGTTCCCTCTTACTTTCCGAAGTTGTGAATAGTTAATGGTTTATATTTAATTACAGCTTAAATTCAATTGTTGTGAGTATGAAATGGTTTGGCTATTAGTGCTGCCAGTGAGACCCTTTGGGGTTGAGGTGTCTGTGGTTACGGTGTTGTTTTGGGTAGCCCCTACTGAGCCTGTGACTTGTGAGGCTCACTTCCCTACAGTTCTTTTCAGGGCTTGCCGTGTGTTTGGCTTGCTGCGGCGTTGTGTCAGACTTGTACCACCAGCAGTTGAGTAGTAGTTTTTAGTGTGTGTGAGCTTGTGCTCCCTCGGGGTATGCCCCAGGTAGTTGTACTTTTAATTGGACATGTAATAATGTAATGGGACAGTTGTAAATTGTTATATACAGGTATGAGCACATATACTTTCTTGTGTTTTATACTGTGTAGTTGTCTTTTATATTCCTACTGGACACTTGTGTGAGATATCCCTTGTGAGACTTCGGTCCGTTCACGGGAGGCGGATCTGGATATGGATCCTTAATGGGCATAAATATCTAGGGCCGTCACAGCACTCGTCCCATGGGTTGAACCGAAACCCCCGAGAAGCCGAACAGAGGCGATTCTACCGGGTGCTGGTCAGTTTTTAAACCCATAAGTAGGAAACATCGTAAGCCAATACATCCGGGGCACTTCCATTATCCACCAAAATCCGGTGCACGGTACAGTTATTGATGGTGGCCGAAACGACCAGCGCTTCAGTGTGTGGAGTTGAGACTCCTACAAGATCTTCGTCCGAGAAGGTTATAGCCTCCTCGGACCGTGCGCGTGAGGGATTGGGGGGATAGGACTTGGGCAAGGCACTGGGGGCCTGTCCACCACTTGCACCTGCCGAGCATAGTCGCGCTGGCTTTGATTGCTTTCTCTGCCCGCGCCGAAGCCTCCTGTGATCACATTGATCTCTTTCCCATTGGACTCATTGTTGATCGGCTGCTCGGGAGTCCGTTCTCGGCGCCTTTGGCGGTCTTCATTGCGGCGCACATATGCCCAAGATAGCTGCGTTTAATTAAGGACTCGATCTCGTCCTTGCGCTTGCGGCACTCGGAGATGTCGTGGCCGTGGTCGCAGTGGAAGCGATAGTACTTGTCCTGGTTGTGCCTGCGGGGATCAGAGCACATCCTTGGTGGCCACCAAACATAAGGTTCATCCGGATCTCGGCCAGGATCTGTTCGGGAGCCACTGTGAGCGGGGTGTAGTCGGTGAAGGGGCGTGGTCGGCGTGGCGAATCTCCATTGCGCCGGCCTTTCTTCCGGTCTCGGTCGGAACCGTTATCAGAAGGACTCTTCTTCTCTGATTGCTCTCCCTGCTCTGCTCGACCAGCTGCTAGGCTCTCCTCGCACGCGGCGTGACGCTGGGCGGTGGAGAGCAGCTCGGCAAGGGTGGAGGGTTGCTGTACCCCCAACGTCCTCTGGAGGAAGCCATCACGAGTGCCCTGGATGAGGGCACTAGTGGCCAAGGGGACATCGAGGCGGGGGATGTGGAGCGCTTTGGTCTTGAACTCTTGACGTAGTCCCAGAGCACTTCGCCTTTCTTCTGCCGAACAGACAGAAGAGACGCCGCTGTGCGCGGCTGAGACCTTCCACCTAGGAAGTTGTCCCAGAGGGACTTCTTCAATTGGTGGAAGGAAGAGATGGAACCCTCGGGGAGGGCTTCAAACCATGCCCGCGCGGTCTCCTTCAGTGTGGCCGAAAAGGCCCAGCATTTAGCCGCGTCTGATGCTCCGTGGAACACCATATGCGACTCAAAGCCATGGATGTGATCTGCAGGATCAGTGGTGCCATCGTAGGGCGCAATGGTGGGTAGAGGTAGCTTGGGGGAGACCCGAGCTTCCAGGATCTCCACCGTGAATGGGAGCGGAAGTCCAAATCTTCATCCACCAGAGCCCTACCCTCTGCCCGCTGGACCATCGCGTCAATGCGGCGCTCGAGGTCGATGACGCAATGGAAGCGTCTGGCCAACTCCTGATCGGAGTGGGCGAACTCCTCACGCTGGGACCTGTGGGAGTTAGCCCCGACGACGATGAATGCGGGGCAGGCAGGACCACCGCAGACGACGAGGTGAATTATCTTGCCACTCCGATGTCTGACGCGCAGAAGGTGCCCGGCGCGATCGCCGGGGCGATTCTGCATGCTGCTCCTACGACGCCGGAGGGGCGCGAGACCGTCTACGAGACGACTCTGCCTGCTACTCCGGCAGCGGAGGGATCACCAGGTCCGGCTGCCTGGCTAATTGGGCCTAAAGGCCCTGGCAGACCCCCGCTAGGTGCTGCATTTACCCTCGAAGTTCCGCCACTTCCTGCACGGTTGCAGGTAGGCGACGGCAGAGTACCCGCCGGCAGCTCCGGCGGGGGCGATGACGACGTCGACAGGGGGTACTCGCTCACGGGAGTCCACGCGCGACTGCCGAGACATCGTCGTCCGGCTGCAGATGTTCTGGTACGAGGAACGTCCGCGAGCCATGGCTGAAGTCGTTCCCACAGATGGCGCCAAATTTGGTGGTGATTTCCTGTTTATGCTTGAGCCAAACGGGCCTCCCCTAAAGAAGATGGGGAAGACGAACGCGGTGCGGATGGAGGCCTGCAACACCAGAACTAAATCAGGGGGCCCGATTTTCAACCGGGGAGAACCCTCTGATGCCTAAGTCAGTATAGGACTAGAGAGACTTGAAGGAAAGGGGGTTCTCCTATGTGAATCGCGCGAGGGGACGAGTGTGAGTGTTCAAGGTTGCGTTACCTTTGCATGGAGTTTACCTAAGCCTTTTATAGGTGAATTTGCAGAGGGAGGTGGGACGGAATGTCCCCTAATGACGTCGGAAAGGGCGCCCCCATTGGCACTTGGCGGGGGGTTACGCGTTACGACGCCGTTGAGGGGCTCGGTAGTTAACGCACCACTTGATCGGGGCGCGGCATTGTAGCGTTGTAGCCATCGCGATAAGGCGAAGGGATGCTGGATTCTCCTGGGCAAAAAGGTACCGAGCAGGGCCTGTTCGGTAGGCTAGACCTGCTGTTCAGTAGCAGGGCCCACTGCTCGGTGCCTAGTACCCGGGCGCTGCTCATGCCAGCGGGTCCATGGCACGATTCCTGCAGGGCTGTTCGGTAGATAGTGTCTGGACCGAACAGGATAAGAGGTGTCCAGAGACTGCCCCTAGGATCCTGGGGGCGCTTAGGAGCAGAGATCATGTTCGGGATCTTCAACCTCCTCCCGAGGACACATTGTAGATGTTATTTTTTTCGATGACGAACGTCCACATTTATCTTGGCGAAAAAAAATGGTAACGGGGAAATGATGAGTGATCGCCAGGGACATTTTACCTCTGCCCGGAGGAAATGTGTTCTTGTAATGCCTCGATGTGGAGATGATGGATTCTTCACTCCTCCTCCTTCGGCCGGCCAAAGGGTGAGAACTCCACGGTGTAGCTTCAATTTTCCTACAAAAAAAAAAGTACAAAAGACCCATTAGACTGACAATTATGGTAGCATATGCTCACATATATAAAAAAAATACACACAATCGGGGTGCCTTACCGGTTGGAGGCTTGAGAAGGAGACGGCCAAACGTTATGACCACCTTCCATCCCTCCTTTGTTTATTGAAAACCCCTCTAAATTGGGTATTGGAAAGGATGCACTACGTGAGTGTGTGCAGTGTAAGGAGAATGCAGTGTGTACCACAAAAAAAAACTAAACTAATAGAGAGGAGGAGAATGGGAATCCCTGTCCAATAGGCGCAATGATGTAGGTGTTCTCCAGGGCGACGAGCTCCTTTAAGTGTAGCACCCCGAAAATTTTAACTATATAAAATTCAAATAAATGAAAATAAATAATTTCATAATATCAAAGCATTTAAATCATACAAATCATTATCGTATGTGCTAAATCATATAGGAAAATCCGTTAAAAATGGAAATCAACCCCACACATTATTCTTAAGGGTTCCACGAAGGAATTCGTGCGATGAAAATCCGATTAACCAAGTGAACATCACATGGGACCAATTATCCGAATTAGGAAACAAGTCGGAAAACCGTTAACGCGGAAATACAACGCAACCAAAAATTTAAATAAAGGTGTTGGAGAGACTTCAACATTATGTATTAATGACCCATATCTTAATTGGGCCAATGGACCACATATGACCCAAAAATCAAATAAAGCTAGAAAAATACATGGAAATTCGTAACTCTAATAGCTGAAATTAGAAGGGGTAATTAGGGTTTAATTGGATGCAATCATGCACTTTTAGCAACCCAAATTCGTGCCTAACCCATCCATGGAAGTTGCTTGATGGCCAAGACTCTCTAATGGAGGAAGAAATCATCAAAAATAGGAAAACCCAACATGCCAATCCCGAACCCTTCTTTCCTAGTTACAATAGGACTCCTAAACACCATGGTTACTTAAATACTCTTCACCAAACCCTAGGTACGGGTTTAGAACTTGCTGGGTGTGAGGAGGAGTTCTTGGAGGCTAGGGAGCTGTGGATCGACCACAAGAAGCTCATCTTCTTCCCTTCTCGTCTGTTGCGACCTGCACAAACCACCTTCTTGGAGTCGAGCTAAGGTAGGCCAAACCTAAATCCCATCGTGCAAGGCTTATACCCTGGAAAGGGTCGAGTCTACTTCCTAACCCAAGTGGAATTCCCAAATTCCATGCAGTATACACAGAGTATTAAGCGTTATCCTCCAAGTGGTCTGAACAAGGGTTTCTAGAAGAACGAGACTTCATCAACCTTAAAGGTAGGTTTTCTCGGGCCAAATATTAACATATCCTATACCAATGTGTAGAGCATCAAGTTAACTTTCATTTCCCATTGGTTTCATAGAATTTCATTTAGTAGATTTTGAATTATAAGCGTTTTTCCAAAGTCGTGCACTGTAAGGGATTTTCCTGTTCTTCGTATGTTGCATGTGATTCAAGACCGAATTAGAGAAAACTCATAACATGAAAGTTATTCTACTAGTTATCCTCTTCAGGTTTTGTGTTGAACGTTTTGTCTAAATGTCATTAGTTATAGAGTTATAAGCATGGTAATAGGGTTGCTGCACGAAACTACGGTTTTAGGTTACACTTGGTCTGATGTCGTGTTCGACTTGATCAAAGCCTATCGAAACCATCCTTATTTTCTAATTCCGATTTACTGGAAGTACCCTTGTATGTCTAGGTTGTTTTAAAACTAATTTCGTTATTTTTCATACATTGTACAATTTGTTCTCTATTTAGAAAGCACCATGTGTCAATATGGCAGTTCTGGACCGCAATCCAAGAACATGTCCTTGCTCTGTCAGGATCAGGCGCAGACTTGTGAACGCGACGGCCGATAGGCCACGTTCTGAGGTCTTGTCGTGACAGCCCACACCGTCGTGATCTGATCACGACGAGTCGCTCCGTCGCGATCGTGCTGCCTGATCTGACCGCCCAGTCGCGTTCTTCACAACACCCTGTCGCTTTCTGGTCCCAACCCGTCGCGATCCTTGCTGTGGCCTGTCGCGACCTGTCCCCGGACCTGACAGCCCTGTCGCCTTCCTTATATGAACCTGTCGCGACCTAACCCCGGGGCCTGACAGCCCTGTCGCTATCCTTATATGCCCCTGTCGCGATCTCAGGATTTGTCATTTAACCCCACTTACTTTCTTGCAAACTAACCACTATACCCGAGGTCTGGTTAAGGTAATATTTAGTGTGTAATTCACATGTTTTGGGTCTGATCAATGCATGGTGGTTATTTTAATGGCTTAAAAGTGTTAAACCCATTTGAAAAGCTTTAAGAACACGAACATTATTTCTAATGGCTTTCTTAATGACGTGACTATTCAGGTGATCTTTGATTAACTCTTCGAACTATTCTAGCTTCTTAAATGATGAATTGGTATCTTAAAAACCATGAAAACCATGTTAGTTAAGGCATATTTCACTTTATGCTATCATGTTAAAGTGTTTTCCCGCGAGTTTGAGAATTGAGACACGCGTACCGCACTACACACTCGCACTGTTAGGCAGCCCCTTTCGGGGAAATTGGAAACTCTCTAACGGTCATTCCGAATCGGTAGACTAGCGACCTTTTCACCAAGGCCTCCGTAAATCTCCTCTGACCATGGATTCCCACATGGCCGACGAGTTGGTTGTACCATTGACGTTCCCTGGAGAAGCGTGCACTTCCTTTTCTTCTTGTTCTCGTGAGTGTGATTTACAATCTAGACCAAAGCCATTAATGTAAAGATTGAACGAAAGTAGAAATCATGGCGTTATGCTGCCGATTTATCTCTTGACCATTGTTCTCATGAAATCATGTTCAATTACTTATTATTTATTCTCATCATCATCATGAACATGACATTACATGTGCTTACTTATTGAAACTCTCATTGGCCATATTAATGATTGTGGGTATATACATTTAAAAATTACATGAGATGCTGACAGGGCACGGCGCGTGTGTCCAAGGGCTCCAATCTAGCCCGAATGATGGCGAGTCATAAATATACTGTTAACCATGGGTTATAATGTACTAGCGTTGCATCTGCACTGGGAGTCTTGCTTGCTTGTTGAATGATAGATACAATACCACATACACGTGTCCTAGTGTACATTCTTGATGGATCTTTTCTTAGTGTACATTAGGTCTACGTGTCGGATTAGGTTACTTGATCGTGCTCGTACATTCTTGCTGCTTACTTGCTTGCGTGATATGGCCATCCTGCATTTAATGCAATTAGTGTTATCTTGCGTCTTGGCATCAAGTGAGATCTTGCGTACTTGTACAAAGTGATATATGCTAGTTCTTTCTTGTCACCTTGTTCAAAATCTTATTCCATCTTGTTCACTCTATCCAACTTTTTTCATGTATCATGTGTTAATGAGTTTTATTCGTACATGCATATCATGACATTCATCGTGCTTACCTAGTTCTAAATTGCTAATCACTTATATCATTGCCCGCACATTGAGATATAAATCCTACTGGCTAGTTTGCTCATCCCCTACTTTTACCCAATCTAGGTGACTATGAAGTTCAAGAGGAAGAGCAAGTCGAGGATGGGAATGCGTCCGAGTGATGAGCATTCCAGTTATGAGTCCAGTTATAGTAGTTTGCTTCGAGTGTTAGTATTATGTAGTAGGATGTGAGGTATCATGTACTTTTGCTTTATTGAGTCTTAGTCCTGTAATAGTTTCCACTTTGAATACAATTTATATTGAGTTCAACATATGGGCCCTATTATGATGTTTGTGTTGATACACATTTAGTGCGTGCTAGCTAGAGGCTTATTTACCGACTGTCCACGTCTCGAAATATCGACTCGAATTAATTAATAATATCTGCTGCGTAATTCTCGGGACGTGACAGTTTAGTGGTATCAGAGCCTAGGAATACCAAATAGGATATGTCTCAGGAACAGGAGATACCTATGGAACCTAGGTCATGGAAATTAAATACAGTACCTGGTAAGAATGGGTAGAGACTGGGAATATGTTAGAAAGAATTAAACACTCCTACCCATTGACTCTTATAATGTATCTAGAGACATTAATTGGTTTCCATCCTTTTCTCAGGAACCTCATAACTCTTGCACTCAACCGCAATGGCTCGTAATCAGTGGCAAGTTATGCAAGAAACCGTGGCTGGATTGACCCAGGCACTACAAAATGTAGTTCCGGCTGGAAATCAAGCTGGAGCTGCAAGGAATGGAGCTGGTGACCTGCACCGCAATTTTAGGAGTTTAAACCCTCCCTTTTCTCTGGATCCCCTAACCCAGACGAGGCAGAAAACTGGCAAGAAGAAATAGAAAGAATCTTCCAAGTAATGCAATGCACTAACAGGGAGAAAGTGGTACTGGCCACTTTTCAATTTACAAGGATGCAC
Organism: Colocasia esculenta; assembly: GCA_014218235.1. Taxonomy (NCBI): domain Eukaryota; kingdom Viridiplantae; phylum Streptophyta; class Magnoliopsida; order Alismatales; family Araceae; genus Colocasia; species Colocasia esculenta. The sequence goes on along the minus strand of CM024753.1, from coordinate 12,901,204 downwards.
GAGCGTGGTGGAAGGCCACATCGGCCCACCTGCCTAATATAGCTGAACTGGAGTGGGCTGATTCCTGGAGATATTCTGGGAAAGTATTTCTCTGAGAGAGTCAAGGAGAAGAAGGCAGTGGAGTTGCCGCACTAAAACAGAAGGGAATGTCCGTGGCTGAGTATGAGGCTCAGTTCGCACGGCTTGCCGTATGCCCCACATCTGGTGGGAACTGAAAGACTAAAGGCTAACCGTTCATGGATGGGCTCAGGCCCATGTTCATTGAAAGGCTCGGACCACATAATATTCAAACTTACACTGAGATGGTCCAAAGAGCTCAGCTGGTAGAAGACACCATGGCCAAGGTGGAGGGCATGAGGGGCAAGGACAACTCCAAGCCGGTCTTCGTCAAGAGGGAGCACCTAATATTGCTCCAACCTTCGCAACAACAACAACAAGAGGCCGAATGCGGAAGAGATGCTGCGGGAGACAAAAGAGTCAAAATGGAAGGTAGGCAGTTGGCGGAAACTGCAAATTTTGTGATAAACCAGGGCACCGAGCTGAAGAATGCTGGAAGAAGCTCGGGGCATGCTTGAGATGTGGGGGTCGTGACCACCGTATTCCTGACTGTCCAATGATGTGAAGGACCAACCAGGTAGAGCTCAGAATGTACCACGGCGTCAGGGACGCCTTAATGCTGTCATAGAAACTGACCTACGAGGAAGGGGGTATGGTGGAAGGTACCATTTCCATACACTCTCAACCTGCATTTGTGCTTATTGATACTGGAGCTGCTTATTCATTTATTTCCACCACATTTGCTGCAACCCTACCTGTCAAACCTGTACCCTTGAAATCCAAGATCACTGTAGCCTCTCCACTAGGCTCAGAATCTGAACTCACTCACTACTTGCCGAAATGTGAAACTATAATTGGAGGACACAATCTCCCTGCCGACCTTATCTGTTTAGACATGAAGGGTTATGATGCCATTTGGGTGTCGATTGGCTAATTGAATATGATGCCGATGTAAACTGTCGCCATAGGAGGGTCACTTTAAAAGACCAAACCTTCCAACTCTATCACTACTTGGCACCCGTTATCACAAACCCTATCTTGATATCCTCCTTAAAGGCTTCTAAGCTGATCAACCAGGGTTGTGATGCTTTCCTAGTTTCCGTCTTGGCAACTGAAAAGAAGAAACCACCCTAGAAGACATTCCAATAGCCAGGGACTATCCTGATGTATTTCCAGAGGAATTACCTGGTATACCACCTGAGCGGAGGTAAACTTCACCATTGAGTTACTCCCTGGGGCAGCCCCTGTTTCAAAAGCCCCGTACCGCATGTCCCCTGTTGAATTGCAGGAGTTAAAGAGACAGATCCAAGAATTACTAGATCAAGGTTTTATCAGGCCTAGCACATCCCCGTGGGGAGCGCCAGTGCTATTTGTCAGAAAGAAGGACGAGACAATGAGGCTATGCATTGATTACCGTCAATAAACCAGTTGACAATAAAGAATAAGTATCCACTGCCCGCATCGACGAGCTGTTTGACCAGATCTCCGGTGCACAGTATTTCTCCAAGATAGATCTAAGATCAGGCTACCATCAACTAAGAATAAAGGAGGAGGATATTCACAAGTCTGCATTCCGAAGTAGATATGGTCACTATGAGTTCGTAGTTATGCCGTTTGGTTTAACAAATGCTCAGCGGCTTTCATGCAACTTATGAATAATATTTATAGGCCATACCGGACCAGTTTATAGTGGTGTTCATTGATGACATCCTTATTTACTCCAAATCCAAGGAAGAACATGAAGCACTTGAAGGTGGCTCTGCAAGTGCTAGAGACAATCAACTCTATGCCAAACTTAGTAAGTGTGAATTCTGGATGGAAGAAGTGTCTTTCCTTGGCCACATCATATCCAAGGAGGGAATCTCTGTAGATCCATCTAAGGTGGAGGCGGTAAAGATCTGGGCAAGGCCGACAACTGTGTCGGAGATTAGAAGCTTTCTGGGTTTAGCCGGTTATATCGTCGCTTCATTAAGGATTTCTCAAAGATAGCTGTACCATTGACCAGGCTTACCAGGAAGGAGAATCCATTTGCATGGACCGATGAATGTGAAGAAAGTTTCAGGGCATTGAAGAAGCACCTTACCTCAGCACCCGTACTAACATGCCAGTTGCTGGGGGTAGTTTTGAAGTATACACCGATGCATCCGGGATCGGCCTTGGCTGTGTGCTGATGCAGAATGGGAAAGTTATATGCTACGCGTCCAGACAATTGAAGAAGCACGAGGACAATTACCGTACATGATCTGGAGCTAGCGGCTGTAGTCTTCGCCTTGAAGATATGGCGTCATTATCTATATGGTGAGAAATTCATTGTGTTTTCTGACCATAAAAGCTTGAAGTATCTGTTTTCTCAGCAGGACTTGAATATGAGACAGCGGAGGTGGTTGGAGTATCTCAAAGACTTCGACTTCACGATCCAATATCATCCAGGAAAAGCAAATGTTGTGGCAGATGCTCTGAGTAGAAAGCCAATGATCACATTGTCAAGTTTAATGGTGGACGAATGGAAGTTATTAGAGGACTTCGCCAAGTTAAAATTGATGCTGACCTCAAAGAGAAGGGATGCCTTGTTGCTAGTATTAGGCACAACCACACTACTGGAGGACATCACAACACTCCAAGACAATGACCCTGTACTTGTGGAGATTAAGGCTAATCTAGACAGAGGCCGGATTTCTCATTAACTGAAGATGGAAGACTATTGTTCCGGAATCGAGTCTGTGTACCCGACCATGCGGAGACGAGAAAATGATTATGGATGAGGCACACAAGACCAGCTATACCATTCATCCTGGACTACCAAAATGTATCAAGATCTGAAAAGAAGCTTTTGGTGGCCTAATATGAAGAGAGAGGTGGCGGAATATGTCGCCCGATGCTTAACATGTCAAAGGTCAAGGCGAACACTTGCGACCCGCAGGTAAACTCAAACCCTAGAAATCCGGCATGGAAATGGGAAGGTATAGGGATGGACTTTATTTTCGGACTACCCAAATCTAGAGGTGGATTCGATGGTATCTGGGTTATAGTCGACGCTTAACTAAGTCAGCTCACTTCTTGCCAGTGAAGAATAAGTGGTCAGTAGATGTTCTGGCTGCATTGTATGTGAAGGAAATAGTCAGATTACATGGAGTACCGGTGTCTATCGTGTCTGATAGAGACCCTAGGTTTACATCCCACTTTGGAAAGGACTGCATACTCCTTGGGATCTAAACTAAACTTTAGCACGGCTTTCCATCCACAGACAGATGGTCAGACGGAGAGAACCAACCAGGTGATTGAAGATATGCTTAGAGCATGTGTCCTAGATTTGGAGGTAGCTGGCACGAACACTTACCTCTTGTGGAGTTCGCCTACAATAATAGCTATCAAGCTAGCATTCAAATGGCACCATTTGAAGCACTTTATGGCAGAAGTTGCCGATCTCCCATATGCTGGTATGAAGTTGGCGAAAACAAATGTTAGGACCAGAGATGATAAGGGAACCACAGAGAAGGTAAGGCTTATTAAAGAAAGAATGGCGGTGGCGCAGCAAAGACAAAAGGCATATGCAGATAATAGAAGGAGAGACCTGGAGTTTCAGGTGGGGGAACATGTATTCTTGAAAGTGTCTCCAGGCCGTGGATCAGACGTTTTGGCATTAAAGGCAAGTTGTCACAAGGTTTGTCGGGCCTTTCGAAATCCTTGAAAGAGTCGGAGAGGTGGCATATCGTCTCGCTTTACCACCACAAATGGATGGAATACACAATGTGTTCCACATATCCATGTTGAAAAAGTATGTACGAGATCCATGGCATGTCATAGAATATGAGCTTCTGAATTCAACAAAGACGGAACATATCAAGAGAAGCTAATTAAGATCGTGGACCGGGAACTGCGCCAACTAAGGAACAAGGTTATCCACTAGTAATGGTTAGATGGAATCAACGCATGGATGAGACGACACGTGGGAACCGAGGAAGCAATGCGCAAAAGATATCGGAGCTATTCATAAGTAAGTACACCTCACTTGCACAATAATTTCTATACATGAATTTGGGGACCAATTCTCTTAAGTGGGGGAGGGTGTAGCACCCCGAAATTTTAACTATATAAAATTCAAATAAATGGAAATAAATAATTTCCATAATATCAAAGCATTTAAATCATACGAATCATTATCGTATGTGCTAAATCATATAGGAAAAATCCGTAAAAATGGGAAATCAACCCCACACATTATTCTTAAGGGTTCCACGAAGGAATTCGTGCGATGAAAAATCCATTAACCAAGTGAACATCACATGGTGACCAATTATCCGAATTAGGAAACAAGTCGGAAAAACCGTTAACGCGGAAATACACGCAACCAAAAATTTAATAAAGTGTTGGAGAGACTTCCAACATTATATATTAATGACCCAATATCTTAATTGGGCCAATAGACCACATATGACCCAAAAATCAAATAAAGCTAGAAAATACATGGAAATTCGTAACTCTAAATAGGCTGAAATTAGAAAGGGGTAATTAGGGTTAATTGGATGCAATCATGCACTTTTAGCAACCCAAATTCGTGCCTACCCATCCATGGAAGTTTCTTGATGGCCAAGACTCTCTAATGGAGGAAGAAATCATCAAAATAGGAAACCAACATGCCAATCCCGCAACCCTTCTTTCCTAGTTACAATAGGACTCCTAAACACCATGGTTACTTAAATACTCTTCACCAAACCCTAGGTAGGTTTAGAACTTGCTGGAGTCGTGAGGAGGAGTTCTTGGAGGCTAGGGAGCTGTGGATCGACCACAAGAAGCTCATTTCTTCCCCTTTCTCGTCTGCTGCGACCTGCACAAACCACCTTCTTGGAGTCAAGCTAAGGTAGGCCAAACCTAAATCCCATCGTGCAAGGCATATACCCCTGGAAAGAGGGTCGAGTCTACTTCCTAACCCAAGTGGAATTCCAAATTCCATGTAGTATACACGGAGTATTAAGCGTTATCCTCCAAGTGGTCTGAACACGGGTTTTCTGGAAGAACAAGACTTCATCAACCTTAAAGGTAAGTTTTCTCGGGCCAAATCTTAACATATCCTATACCATATGTAGAGCATCAAGTTACTTTCATTTCCCATTGGTTCATCGAATTTCATTTAGTAGATTTTGAATTATAAGCGTTTTGCCAAAGTCGTGCACTGTTAGGGCTTTCCTGTTCTTCATATGTTGCATGTGATTCAAGACCGAATTAGAGCAAACTCATAACATGAAAGTTATTTTACTAGTATCCTCTTCAGGTTTTGTGTTGAATGTTTTATCTAAATGTCATTAGTTATAGAGTTATAAGCATGGCAATAGGGTTGCTGCACGAAACTACGGTTTTAGGTTACACTTGGTCTGATGTGTGTTTGACTTGATCAAAGCCTATCAAAACATCCTTATTTTCTAATTCGATTACTGGAAGTACCCTTGTATGTCTAGGTTGTTTTAAAACTGGTTTTGTCATTTTTCATACCTGTACAATTTGTTCTTATTTCGAAAGCACCATGTGTCAATATATGGCAGTTTGGACCGCAATCCAAGAACATGTTCTTGCTCTGTCAAGATCAGGCGCAGACCCTGTGAAGCGACGGCCTGATAGGCCGTTCTGAGGTCTTGTCGCGACACCCACACCGTCGCGATCTGATCGCGACGAGTCGCTCCGTCGCGATCGTGCTGCCTGATCTGACCGCCGAGTCGCGTTCTTCACAA